>JBBPCX010000141.1:19103553-19124531 GCA_037974365.1 Hydrocynus forskahlii | reverse complement strand
ATGCCAGGTTTTTGGTGTTCTTTTGGAGATGTGAAGTTGGGGGGGGGGTGTGTGTGGGGGGGGGGGTTGCGCCAAAAATACATTTTGGAATTGTGGCCAATAAGTTCAACCTTGGTTTAATCTGGCCATAACACAATTTCCCACATGGTTTTGGGAGACTTGATATATTCTATGCAATTTTTAACCAGATCTGGATGTTTTGGGGTTTTTTTTGTGAGAAAAGGCTTCCGTCTTGCAACCCTGCCCCACAGTCCAGACATATGGAGAATATGGGAGATTGTTGTCACATGTGGTACACAACCAGTACTTGCCAGAAATTCCTGCAGTTCCTTCAGTGTTGCTGTAGGTCTCTTGGCAGCCTCCCTGCACAGTTTTCGTGTAGTCTTTTCATCAATGTTGGATGGACGTCCAGGTCTTGCCAATGTCACTGTCGTCCCATATTTTCTCAACTTTTTGATGCCTTCACTGTGTTCCATGATATATCCAATGTTGTGGAAATTTTTTGTACCCTTCTCTTGACTGATACCTTTAACAATGAGAGCCCTCTGATCCTGTGTAAGCTCTCTGCGAACCATGGCTTTTGTTGTAGCTGGCAACTGAGTAAATGTCAGGGAAATGCTGCTTGGACAGCTGAACCTTATTTGGGGTTAATCAGAGTCACTTCAATTGATGCCAGGTGTTTACCCAAGAAGACTGAATGCTGTAGTTAAATCAAAAGGTGCGTCAACAAAATTTTAATATAAGGGTGTGCACACGTATGCAACAAGCTTATTGCATGTCTTTTATTTTTTCCCTACCAAATTTGATTTTCAGTTGAATTTTACAGGTTACAGGTCACATTAAAGGTGGGAAAAGTTTTAAAATGCAAAATTAAATAATGAATTCAAAAGTAGTGTATTGCACACTTATTTTACAAGTACTGCTATATCAACAAAAGTGTCATGACATTTGCAAACAAATAATGTGCTTTTAATAGACGTAACATTTTTAACAGTAAACAGAAAATTATTTGGTTTCCAAACACTTAACAAATAAGGTACTTTTTGTGCTGGATTGACTCTGGAGACAAAAAAAGACATCTTCTGTCGCTTTGAAACACAGAACAGCACACCAGCACAGAAGACCCCCCCCCCCTCAGGGAGAGCAAGCTGTGTGTCTGTCTACAGCCAGCATGAGAAAGACTCGGTCCAGAATAAACCCATGCAAGGCGGCTGGACCAGACAGCATACCTGGACGCATTCTAAAGGACTGTGCGGAGGAGCTCAAGAATGATTTAACATCTCCCTGAGCCAAGAGAATGTTCACACGTGTTTCGAAGCCTCCATAATTATACCAATTCCGAAAAAGCCCCACCCATCCAGCCATAATGATTACCGGCCTGTTGCACTGACATCTACCATCATGAAGTGCTTTGAGCGGCCATCCTCCCCCCTCCCACGACCCGTTTCAGTTCGCATACAGGTCAAACAGGTCCAGAGATGATGCCATCTCCGCTGCTTTACATCCAGCCCTCACACACCTTGACTCAAAGGACTCATATGTACGAATGCTGTTCCTCAACTTCAGTTCTGCATTCAATACAATCATCCCCCAACAGCTTACTGTCACATGCACCAGGGCGCGTGACGTCACGGGTCTTCGGAAGTAGCGCATGCGTAGGGTTTTTAAACAGGAAATCAGGTGATATCTGATACCCAGACATTAGGGTTCAACTCCATGCCAAAGCGACTCGTTGTCACACGGTACCGTGAGTACTCTCTAGCCAGTCAAACCCCCTTATCTACCCTTCCCTGTGTGTGTGTGAGAACCTCCACTCCTTCTGGAGCGTTCTCAGAGTAAAAACTCAGCACAGGGGCTCCACAGGGGTGTGTGCGAAGTCCATTGCTCTTTACACTACTGACACACGACTGTGTACCAACCTACAGCACAAACCCCTTCACCAAGTTCGCGGACGACACAATTGTAGTGGGCCTCATAAACAACAACAAGGAAACCAACTACAGAAGTGAGGTGAGTAAGACGGTGGTGTAAGACGAACAATCTCTTCCTCAATGTGGGGAAGACCAAAGAAATGGTTCTAGACTTCAGGAGAAGGCCTCCTCAGCATGCCCCACTGACCTTTGATGGCGTAGCAGTGGAGAGGGTGACAACCACCAAATTTCTGGGGGTGCACATCTCTGAGGATCTCTCCTGGACCGATAACACCACATCACTGACCAAGAAAGCACAAACACGCCTCCACTTCCTCCGCAGACTGAAGAGGGCGAAAGTTCCACCCCCCATCATGCTTTCTTTTTACAGAGGCACCATTGAGAGTGTCATCACTGGCTGTATTGCTGTGTGGTTCGGAAGCTGCTCTGCCTCCTGCCGTAAGGCTCTGCAGCGGGTAGTGAATACAGCCAGTGAGGTCATCGGCACCCCCCTGCCCCTCACGGACACTTTCCATAGCCTCCTCACCCGCAGAGCCATCAGCATTGCTGGTGACTCCTCCCGCCCCTTACACTCCCATTTCAGCCTCCTGCCTTCAGGGAGAAGGTACAGGACCCTCCGGGCTCCACAAGACTCTTAAACAGCTTCATCCACCAGGCTTTCAGGATGTTGACCTCTGTCCATTATCTCCCACTCTGTCCCTGGACAGTAATATACTCACTGACTACCTCTGTTTATTTTTGCACTATAGTCTCAAAGACTGTTTACATTTCATACTTTTCCGCTGCTTTGACTTATATGCTGCTGCTATTTGCCCTCTACTGTTACCTGTCAGGGCCGGGTACCGTGACAGTTGGCGGCCACTAGAGGCCGCCCTTTTCCTGTTAGTTTACTTCGGGGCTTTTATTATGAAGGGTGATGGGTTTTTGTTTATTATGTGTCACAGCTGGGTGTTGTTAGTGTTTTTGTTTTGTCATTGGTTGTTGGGATGTGGGTTTGGTGTATTTAAAGGATTTGTGTTCATGTTTGTATTGCTGGTCAACCGTCATGCTTAGTGTTTTTGTGTTCCTCCCGTCTCCATTTGTTTTGAGTCTTGCTTCTGGCCCTCGTGCCTTTTGTTTTGGTGTCTGAAATAAAGTATCTAGAGAAAATGGCTGTCTGCCTAAGCGCCTGCCATAGTATTGGGACGAAGTGGAAACGTGACGTTACCATTTGCACAACTAACTGCTATGATCATTTGCTCTACTGCCTTATTTGTTTGTTTGGGTCTTGTTATTTTGTCTGTTTATAGAATGTCTATTGTAAATTAAATTAAAAGCTTGTAACCTAGATTACATTTTCTAGTAATTAGAGGGTACGCACAACAGAGAGCGAGAAACAGCATTTTGATTCCCATGTATGTCTTGAGCATAATATGTGAATTGACAATAAATCTCTCTTTGAAACTTGAAACTCTTTGAACCTTTGAAATGTATTTTCAGTGCATTATTATAAAGATAATCTTATCTCTCATCTCTTCAGCTGTGTGTTTAAGCACATCAACCCGAAAAACCTGTAAAAATTATAGGTAGTGTGTCTGACTAAAGCTGCTGAACGTTAACCGGTGCTTTGTGCTGGATGTCTTCACAGTTCCCAGAGAGTACGAACACCAATGGACTGTGAAATAGCATTTTCACTTTAGAGTTCAAGAGACAATATGATATGTAATCTATGCAGTTCGAAAAAAGTCATCTAACAAGATTTTCTGGAGATGGTTGTTATTCTGTTCCTTAATACTCTAAACTGGAAATGTCAGTGAGATTCTACTGGCGTTGAAAGTCTAATAAAAAGTGTATGGTAGCATGAAAAGAAATAGACAAATAATAGGTAAATAATGATATACAGAAATGACAGCAGTAGTTATGGCTGGTCTAAATTTGCATGGTTTCACTAGGATCTGTAAGGGCGTCCCATTCTGGTGCACCAAAACCTATGACCCCTAGATGGCCCTCTGCTAGCAT
Source organism: Hydrocynus forskahlii (assembly GCA_037974365.1). NCBI lineage: Eukaryota > Metazoa > Chordata > Actinopteri > Characiformes > Alestidae > Hydrocynus > Hydrocynus forskahlii. The sequence continues at coordinate 19,120,602 of JBBPCX010000141.1, read as the reverse complement.
CACAGTAGACTTCCTGAGGGGGATGTTTTCACAGTAATAGCTCAAAGAAAGTGTAATTTAACCATAGAGAAACTTAAAAAACAGGCAAACACAGGAGTAATAATGGGACATATTTATAAAATATGTCAAAAGAAAAATTAAAAAAATGTATGAAAATGCTTAAGTGAGCCCTTTGTACACCTTTGATGCACCACTGAATGGAATGTTGTTAACCGATGAGTAGAGTAGTAGGATCTGTTCCTATTGGTAAAATCATGGTAAATAAGTAAGAAATCAAAGCCATTATCAGCACTCAAGCTCTGTCAATACACATCCTAATTTTAGAACAGTGCTTTCGATCATTTTGGGTGATGACCTTTATGCAAATGAAATATATAGCAGTATAACCTGGTGTGCTTGATTACAGTTAAACGTTAGAAGGTTATATACACATAATTTAATGTACTGCATGGTACAACCTCTACAGTCTGAACACAATGCAGCACAGGTTCTAACCAAAACAAGATAGAGAGCTCAAATTGCCCCTGTTTTATACACTACTGGTTACCTGTATCTTTCTGGATAGATTCTGAAACTCCTTCATTTATGTTTAAATGTCTCAATGCCTTTAAAGCACCTGCATAATTCACTGACTGGTCCAACCCGTGTTCTTAGATCTGCAGGTACTGGCCTTCTGTTTATTTATCGTATGCTGTTTTTAATGTATTGTAATATTGTTGTTATTTTCAATGCATTATTATAAAGATAACAGTTTTTGTCATCAGCTCTATGGTGAAGCACATCAGCCTGAAATTATATAGATGTTTTAAAAACCTTTAGTTAATGTGTCTGATTAATGTTGCTGAAAGTTCAAGCTGTTTAACTGGTGTTCAGTGCTGGATGTCCTCACAGTTCCCTGAGAGTATCAACACCAGTGGACTGTGAAATAGCAGTTTTACTTTAGAGTTCAAGGAACAATGTGTCATCTCATCTGTGCTGTTCTAACAAAGCCATCTAACACGTTTTTTGGAGATGGTTGTCATTCTGTTCCTGAAACTACAAACTGGAAATGTCAGTGACATTCCACTGGTGTTAGAAGAAAAAGTGTATGGTGGCACAAAAACAAATAGACAAATAATAGGTAAATAATGATATACAGAAATGGCAGCAGTAGTTATGGTCGGTCTTAATATGCATGGTCGTATTAGGATCTATAGGGACATCCCATTCTGGTTGTGTTTTCTGCATAGGTGCACTTGAACCAGTTACCCTATGATGGCCCTCTGCCAGCCTCACAGAAGACTTCTTAGAGAAATATTTCACCTTTGCATGAAAGTGGATGGAAGATTTAAAAAAACCCTGACCATATCCCTGACCTTGATGCTTAACTTTACTTTGGTGGTCAGTGGGAGAATTGTAGTCTGGGCAGAATCTGAAAAAACAGCTGCAAGACAGTTTTACCAAAGGAATTGATAGTGTTTACAAAGTAGGTAACACATGAAAATAATAGCCAGAGACACTGCAAATTATGTATCATGCAAAATATATATCATGCATAATATATATTATGTCTAATATAATATTGGTTGAGCAGATGAACATGAATTCTGCTTTTGAAATTGCATTCTTCAGTCCCAACAAAAGTTTGTTTTAAAAGTAGTTAAAAGGTTAAATGTGGCCAATCATATGTTAGATTAAAATTGGTTTAGATATAAATAATTGTTTCACACCATTTGAAACTGACAGTTTTCTGTTACTAAGAGTAGTCTAGAAGAGTTGCCAACCTGGTCAAAGTGTATGTACCTGGACACTGATGATGCAGGAGAACTCGTTTTTTTTTTCATTGGTTGGTTACAATAGCAAGAACACTTCCTTATATACACTTGCATGTAAATCACCACTCTCAGTGTGACACACAGAAGCTTACTGTCAGTACCAAAACTGAATTCTCACAACATAACATAGACAAAAATGAAGACAGGCTTCTTTTGGGTTTTCTTAGCATTTGGAGTAATTCTCCCTAGTCTTGGAGGTAAGTTCTTCCTACTTTCTGTAAAGAGTAGAAATAAAAAAAAAACAAAACAACAAAAACAAAAGGCAAAGCATATCAACAAAACATTGACTAATATTCATGAATAATTGACTAGGGAGCACAAAACTTGATATTTTATTATTGTTTGTTGTTTTTTTTCTGCCAAGCCTCTGAAATATGTTTACTCCAACTATACTAGCGTCTTAAAGTGAAAGTAAAACAATGGAGAAATACCCAACAAAAAATCTGTGTGAAAATAATTATACTTGGAAACTCTTAATTTAGATTATCCTTATTTACAGGGGTGTTGAAAATGTGTGTGTGTGTGTGGGGGGGGGGGCAAACACATGGGGGGGAGTTCTGTCCCCCCCCCAGTATAACGGTTCCGGTGCCCATGGATAAACATTCCCTATTGTAGAGTCTTTATACAGCCACCAGCACTATTTTATTTAAATATTTATCTCAGTTCAACTATTCTTGATGCGTTATAGCCAAATATATGTGGTATTACTTTCTAGTGTTATTTCACATTGGAAAATGTCTTGTAAGGCATTACGTATGCCTCTCCAGTCATCTGTAATAAAAGGGCAATCCCAGAAAATATAGTAATGGTTTGCATTTTGTTTTCTACAGTTTCTCCAGCAAACAGGCAGGTTACTGTCACAGTGGGATTTCTCGGTGTAATAAAATGCCTTATCAGGTTTTCCCAACCAAACTCCCTCTATTTCTATAAACTAGTACACATCCACTGATATCCCTGTATATGATATCATTGTTGTCCATTCTTTTTTTTAAAGACATAATTACCCTCTTTATACTTTGATATGTTTATATAAACAGTTCTATCAAATACGTATATGGCTCAGGTACAATTGTTACCTTTATATTAACATACTATTGCATAAATAAAGCCAAAAAAAGAGAAAAAAGTAAAGAGAGGTAAAAGTCTTGTTATTCTAATAAGTGTTTCTCTTTAAGAGTTTCAAAACTGAGCCGTGTTCCCCCTTTCATTATATTGATGTAAATGTAATTACATAAAATTACATACAATTAATTTAATTAAACTCTTAGCTGTCTAGGTCTTCAAACTAGGATCCAGTTTATTGAGAGAAAAATCTGAGTCATATGTACACCATTTAAGAATGACCATGTCTTCCCATTGTTTATATTCTTTATAATAGTTTTCAATATCCTGAGAGTCACTTTGGTTATTAAAAGTGTTTGTTACTTTGTAGGTTGTTATCAGCTAAGATGCCTAAATATGGATGGAAGCTGTTTTCTCTTCATTGTTTTTTCCATTGAGCATTATCTGATGGGTTACACCAGCATATAATAGCTCTCATTTGTGCTGCGAAATAATAACCTCTAAGAAAATCCTCCCCTTCTTTGGCCGATTGCAAAGTTTTGAGACAAACCCTGGGTCTGTTACCTTCCCGTATATACCATGATGACATTTTGTCCCATTCATTGAACTGTTTTCGTAATCTCTACTGGTAGGTTCTGAAAGAGATATGCAGTCTTTCATTTTTAAGATGAGAAAAAGGAAAAGAATTAGGTTCCAACTTGCTATGTCTTCTGCAATTTTTGTTTATATCGGTAAATGGTTATTTTCTGATAGTTTTGCCCAGTTGTTTGGAATGTGGATTTGAAAGACTCCTGGTGGACTGGGTATAAGAGCAATTAGGTTTCATCTGTGATAATCTTATAATCTGTTAATTTGCCACATTGTTTAAAGGATCGCATGCATTTTAATGGCCAGTGTATTATCTGTTCCTTTAATAGTAATTCCCCTTTTATCTTAATTTTGTCTGATGTGTAAGCTAGTTCCAAACATAATGCTAAGATTGGCGGTTACCATAACTTTGTCTTGAACCCCTTTACATATATATCCATTGATTTTAACCCTGAACTTTCTGTGTAGTTTTAGTAATTGTGTTGTGTAAACTACATTTGTGTGGAACTCTAGAACTGTGTAGAAATGTCCTTTCGGCATCCATGCTTATCACTATTACTGAAATTTTATTTTTTTAGATATATGATCCATATGTAGCGTCTGTAATCTACATAAATAATATAATAGATATTGCATTTAACCCATTTTATGCCTGCCGTCTCTCAGCATAGCTAAGAATATCTCCTCCTTCCAGCTGGGTGAAGTCTTTTTAAAGCCCATTTCAATGTAGAGCCTAACAGAAATTACAAACGTGATTTTCCAACAAATACAGGCGTTTTCTAACACAGAACACTCCACACATTTTACAAACACAAAAATTGTTTGCAAAGAAAACAGCATTTTATATATTTGTCTTGAAAATGTTGTAGAAATTCTTGCTTGTGTTGCGGGAATTCAGCAAAGACCATAGTTACTTACTCTTATAACATTTTTTTATACTTGTTTGGGAATAATGTTCGTATTTGAAAAAAGCCCTGTTGTGTTTGATAGTGGCATTTTACATTAGTGAACACAGTTGTCTGTTTGTAACTAGTAGGACATTTACATATGATTTCAATTTGTGAGTCAGTTAGCTTCCATCACAGCTATCAGATCCCATAATTATTGATCAGGCAAAGTTTCTAATGAATGTTTCTGTTCCAGAACAGTAAAGAATGATACTATAAGACTATTATATTTAAATCTCCAAGGCAAAGCTAGCTACAGTGATGTATTGGAGATGGTAGAGATGGCTGTGATATTTGCCTTGTTTGCCTTAGCCATGCTTTTTATCACCTGGAAAGTTAACTCACCTCTGACCCTTTCTGTCACTCTCTAAACCTCAAAATCTCTAAATCTCACCCACTCTTCCCCTGTGCGTCTCCTACAGGGTCTCCTCCTGCGACAGGAACAGGCACTCTGCAGATCTACCTGATAGATGTAAACGATAACGTGCCAGTTCTGGTGCCCAGAGAGGCGCAGCTGTGCGAGAGGTCGCGGCCGAACTCCAGGATCAACATCACTGCCTCCGACGCTGATTCGGAACCCAACGCTGGGCCATACGTCTTCGAGCTGCCGTCGTTCCCTCCCTCCGTCCGCCGCAACTGGACCGTCTCACGGCTGAACGGTGCGGCACTCCTACTGAATATCGTACTAGTGCATACACTTCTGTTGCTCAGCAATGATGCTTTTATGAAGATGGTGCAGCTGCAGGAGTAAAAAATTAAATGAATACAATGAGATACATAAAAAACAAACCAACATCCTTTCAGCTACTAATTCCAATGCAGTTAATGCAGGTACTATACACTGGTTGTTGTTTACAGGATCTTTGTAATTGGTCTAAATGATGCATGTCGTTGTTCAGGGCTGTCGATTAGACACTCAGAGAAGCGTCTTATAACGCGGGATACTGTTCACCCAACTATGTCCAATGTCCTCAAAGCCCAAAGTAGAGACACATAATCTTTCCAGCCTCTTGCCTGTGGAAAATTGGTTTCCTTATTAAATGAACTCCACATCTTTCCAAAACTCTAACGTCCACCTCTATATGCTCTCCAGGTGAATATGCCCAGCTCCGGCTGCGGATTCCCTACTTGGAGGCAGGTGTGTATCGAGTGCCCATCCTGGTGTCAGACTCGGGGAACCCTCCCCTGACCAACCGCTCCATGATCAGGGTGAAGGTGTGTCCCTGTGATGAGCACGGAGACTGCACCGCTGTTGGAGCCGTGGCTTCAGCCAGCCTGGGCACAGGGGCTATCATAGCTATCCTCATCTGCATCATCATACTGCTCAGTAAGTGCCCAAATGGCCCTTGTGTCACAGCATCGACGTAAAACAGTTCAAATCAGCTTTTTAATAAAAGCTGTTCTTCAGTTCAGTTTCAGTTTTAATTCATCTTCTGTGTTTATACAGTTGCGGGAGAAACCTGTAGACCCCTGGTCGAATGACGTGTTCTTGTTGATTCTATGAATAAAAATAAGTATCCAAAGGCTTGACTAAAGTTACGAGTTACCTTTTTTGCTTAAATGTTAAATTATGCAAATAAATAGGCGCTGTGCTCTAAATTCTGCTGAAAATGGCATATTTAAGTTTGCGTCTGAATAGAATATGTGCTTATTTTCACAAAATATCATTTGACCATGGATATGCAAACTTTCGTATAAATGAAGATTCTGGAAATCCTGCTGCCCCAGCACTACAGGCCCAGGGAGAAAGCTAGTAGGAAACAGAGAGTGAGAGAACTCAGAAAAAACAAGATTGGAAGGTGGAGGTCCTAAAAGCAGAAAATAATGCTTGCATGAACAGATCAGTAAAGGCTTGCGCAAATAAGTAGGTTTTCCGTCTCTCTTAACAGTTGATCCCAAATTGGAGATTTGTTTCAAAGTTGGGGACCTTGTTGTTTTGTAGCTGATTTCATGTGTTGTTATTTGGGTTTGCGCTCGCAGGCATGGTGCTGCTCTTTGTGGTCTGGATGAAGCGCAGAGAGAAAGAGCGTCAGACTAAACCTCTTCTGATCGATCCAGAGGATGATGTGAGGGACAATATACTGAAATATGACGAAGAGGGAGGTGGAGAGGAGGACCAGGTCAGCATTTTTTTTTTCTCTCTCTCTCTCTCTCTCTCTCTCTCTCTCTCTCTCTCTCTCTCTCTCTCTCTCTCTCTCTCTCTCTCTCTCTCTCATAGGACTCCATTTACATATTTACATAAAAGTTCACAATCTTTTTTAATGCTGCAGTCGATCATCATCTGTTCTTACTTATTTAGTTCACTCTGGCTCAAATTAAATATATTTCTATTTAACAGATTTGGTATTGGCTCATTACCACATATTTTAATTAGAGCTGTCAAATAATAACGAGAACTAACTAATGAAGTACTAATGATGGTGTAATCTATATTTGAACACTTAAGTGGCTAGATCACATTTCAAACGCAAATGTGTTCTTACAGGAACAACATGGTTTTCAAATGTTTAATCAAAAAAACAGCCTTGGAAACAAAACAGTTTTTTTCTGACTTTCCTCTACTAGTCTATTTTAGAATGTATATTAAGAAACTTTAAATGTACAACACAGTGACAGGAAATGACAGCTCATGGCTCTTGGGAGACATTTTCTCTTCCACTTATTTTCTATTAGTCAGTAATAACGACTGTAACACTCCTGCTAGTTCAGCGGAGCTGTTCCAGCTCGTTTCTTCACCCAGCACATGTCACCAGCAAAAAGAGAAGCCATGTACCTGAGCAGGAGGTCCTTTAAAACAGGCCGAGAGGTGAAACATGAAACCATCACTTCTCACACATTTAACCCTCCTGCAGGACTACGACCTGAGTCAGCTGCAGCAGCCTGAGACCCTGGACCACATGATGAGCAAGCCAGCAGGAGTGAGGAGAGTGGATGAGAGGCCCATCATCCCCGAGTCCCAGTACCCCGTACGACCCACTCTCCCCCACCCTGGAGACATCGGAGAGTTCATTATTGATGTAGGTCCACTGCAGTCCTTCTAGGGCAAACCAGCAGCGGCAGTAGTGGCCTGTGCAATAAGAGCGGTTTCATACATGCACTGCATGTCCCACTACATGTTCCTAATTGGAAGTACAGAATTGTCCTATAATCACAACTCTTGAGTAAGGTACCGTCCCCACACACTGCTCCCCGGGCGCTGCCCGCTGCTTCGCTTGGGGAATGGGTTAAATGTAGAGGAAGGATTTTGCGGTGGCCTAGTGGGTCATGGGTTTGAATCCTACCTTCAGCGTACCACCACTGGGTTCCCAAGCAAGACCCTTAACTCCAAGTTGCTCCAGGGAGACGGCCCCCTGTAGTTAGGGAATGGAAGTCGCTTTAGATAAAAGCGTGTTCACGTATGTGATGTGTTCACGTATGACAGAACGGCCACTTTCACTTAACTTTCTCTTAATACGCAGCAGAATTCTTCATGAAGCATTGACCTATGTTGTTTCTTTCATAGCAAAACCCTCATATATCCAGTGTCTTTACAGGAGAAAACCGTCTATCTACATGAAGTGGAACTACATTCCTTTGATGTATGTTAATTTTATTCCAAGTATTCAGTTGGAATAATATTAACGTTTTCTGTTCCATTGGTCATGAAATGTAAAAAAGCTGGTCATAAAAACAGCATGAAGAGTTAAAAGCGACAATATATAAATATGAGGCTAGGTAAAGACTTTTAACATTATTCACAGCTACTAAGTTGAGGCCCCTCTCTCCGCCTCTGCAGGGTCTGCGGGCAGCGGATAACGACCCAACAGCTCCCCCGTACGATTCCCTGCTGGTTTTCGACTACGAGGGCAGCGGATCCACGGCCGGCTCGGTCAGCTCGCTGGACTCATCCAGCTCTGGAGAGCAGGACTACGACTACCTCAACGACTGGGGGCCACGCTTCAAAAAACTGGCCGACCTCTACGGCGGCGGGGAGGAAGACTGAGGACGGAGCACCAGGCAGAGGGGCAGGGCTGGGGGGGGCAGGACCTAAAGGAGCAGCCAGAAATGTCACGGTTCAGACATTACACTTTAAGAGCCATAGGAACCGAGCCTAGGACCACGCTGAGCATCCCTGTGGAAGACTGTCTGCAAGCCAGAGGGAGTTAGAGAAAGCTACAGCCTGCTGCAGACCCTCGCTGCAGTCTGAGAGTGTGTTTTTTCCTCTGTCATTTGATTTCCCTGCTGTGGCAAGTTTATCTCTGTAAGGGTTTTTTTCCTCCCCACTCTTCGGGATATTTGGAGAGTGGAGACAGCGCTGGTACGAGAGACTAAGTACTTCATGTGCTCTGGAAATAGAAAACATTGACTGCTCTCTCTCTTTCTCTCTCTCTCTGTCTGTCTGTCTGTCTCTTCTTTGCTCTGTCACTTAAGGGTGGTATGAAATCACCAACTCTTGTTTCTTTCTCTCTTGACTTGAATTCCATTAGAAACAGAAGCACTGTCGTTGATCAAGTGCCTTTCATGGTGTGTTTTTGTACTGGACTCCTCCTCAGGGTCAGTTGCCATTTTAAATTCCTTTCTCGTCGTGCGGCACGCTCCCTCGTTCCCCTTAGCCCACACCCCACCCTCATTCCACGTTCACTTTTCTTTCAACTCCCATTGAAAGGTGCAAGAGAAAAAAAATGATACCACACCACAGAGAAGAACAAAGGATGGGAAGATCTTTTGGCAGACATTTGCGATGAAAAAGAAAGGAAAAGCAGCGTGTCTGATTCTTTGGAAGCTGAAGAACAGGAAGGAGTGGTGATTCCACTCAGAAGTCTAAACCTGTGGTCTTAAATTACCAGGCCGACCAGTCCCCCAAGCAGCAACCACACCTAATGAAGTGTGACGGCTTTTAAAACCGTTTTTTAAAGAACTAAAAACAGGAAAAAAAAATTAAAAAAATTAAAAAAACAACAAAAACAAATGGAGAATGCCTTTTCGCTCGGACACTTGCCTGCCTTGTTTTGTGTTGCTTTCCGATTTGTAGAGGTAATCTCTGCTTGGCGGAGCAGACAGAGAGAGACCTGCTGAAACACTGGCTGAACAAATACGGGGCCGAAAGGACGGCGTGACAGAGGAACGCTTTTATTTCGTCTCGAGCATTCCCCTTTTCTAGGTTTATAGGTTGATTAGACTATTATACATGCATGATTTCTCTCAAAGCAGTGTCTCGAATCAATCGCACTTGTTTCTTGTGGTCAGAATGTGAAAAACGTAGTTGGCAAAGAATATACAATATACAGAACAAGTATAACCTGTAAAGAACAACAAAAAAAAGGACTCGGAAAATGAGAAAATGCTGTAAAATACATATTTTTTTTTAAGTAATACCTGAAACATTTGCTGCTCTGAAGGTCTTCGCTGGGCTGGACGACACTGTTTTGGCCCGGCGGTTTTAAGTGTGTCCGTATGTGCGTGTGTGCATATGTACTAGCGTACATGTGTTTGCAAGTATGTCTGTTACCTGTCTATTCTGTAGGATTTTTAAATTCCCTTTTTCTATGTTTTTTTTGTTGGTTCTGGATTTTCTTGATTAGTTTCTAAGTTTTAGTCTAAGCTTTGATACCATGTTCTTTTGATATGAGCAGAGTGTGCTCAGTCGTGTCTCGCTGAGAAAAGCCTGTCTTCTGTGTCCTGTCCCAGAATCTGGGAACAAACGGCGACTGCGGAGGACTTTACCACCATGCCTGCTTCAAACGTTCAGTGTTTCTGAGTTACTCTTTCATTCATCTAAACAACTACTGGATTTGTGCTTTAGAAAATAAACAAGAACTGTTTTGCAAAAGTGGAGTGGTATAGTGTTATACTCCACGAATGTAACCCTCCTGTCTTTACCCTTATTTAGTGCTCTACACTAACACACCCATATACCGAGAAGACCGTTAATGAACAGACTGATCCCAAATCTAGGGATGTATAATAAAGCTGCCAGTATATTAAAAGCCAAAAAAAGTATTGTAAGTGGCTCTGGATAAAAGTGTTTGTTAATAATGTGAAATGTTTACACAGAATAATGATAATAATGTATGTAAAAAAAATGTCAGGTCAAATTTAACTGTCATAGGTGTGTAAAAATAATACACAGCCTTTGAGTTTAAATCTTTTGAGTTGTAAGACCCTGTCAAATTTTCTAAATTACTTTCACTTTTTACTGTCAGTGGGTTTTGCCACAACGAGGGGTTTTGCCACAACGAGGGGTTTTGCACTGCAGAATTCCAGAGTGAAAAAAATTTGCATGCAAAACGTTGACACAGAAATTCACATCCACTACTGCTTTTACTGTGCCGACTTGTGATGCACTTTTCTTTTTCCAATCTTTTCCCCGCTTTTTGAGTTACTACAGATCATAGAGATGATGAAAATTCATAATTGTTCTACGTTGTTAACAATTATACAAAACTACCAGACTTAAACTCTTTCCTGCATTCCAGATACACCTGTCAAATAGTCTCTACAGCTAATCACGAAGAGCCCACTCCAAGCAGTTTGACTCAGGGGATCATTGGTCAGCAGTCAACACTGACTGCCTGCAGTACCAGAGTGGAAATTAGTGACCTTTGAATGAGTAGCTTTACATACAGCAGCACTGAATTTCCAGCATGATGAAATTTTAGCAGATCATTTTAGCGCTGTCTAAGCATGACATTTAAACATTTTACAAGTAAGCGTAAAAGTCAAAAGACTGTATCAGAGTGTTTATGGTGACAGTATGTTAGATGAATTAAATGCTAGGTTAGCAAAGCACAGCAGTGCATTTTGCTACAACTCTGTCTGCAGCACTACGAGTTTAAAACTCTGTTACGTTACTGTTGTGCAGTTACTGTTAAATCTCACAGCACAAGAACTCTTGGACTCTTGGCCATGTATTTTGTTGCGGCCCACCCAACCAACCACAAAAGCCCCCCAGAGGCTTTAACAAAAACTGTCATGGATAATCAGTGTAACCTCTCGAATTTCACCTGACTGCGTAATCACACAACAAAACAGTTAGAAGAAGCCATTCATCCAGGATGAAGTCCATACAATCCAAAAGAGAAACATTGTACATTTACATACATACACTGAAATAAGCATAATTAGGTAGCCATGTTGGTAATACGGTTTGCCAGCCTAATAAATTAGCTCTTTTTATAAATAATTATAACCTCCATATTTGATCGTTTATGTTTGGTTAACCCCTTCAGACTTGATTTTTTGCTGTTTAGTGAAACAATTTTTACCCAACTGGTATTTACTGTTCTCCAATAAAGAAATAGAGTCATAATGTGTTTTTATTGCCAACTCATTTTTTAATGCTTTTTCTCATGTCCATTACAATGGACACCACAACTAAATGAACGTAAAATACCATTAAAATACCATGTATGAACTGAACATTTTAACAGTAGGTGCACATCTGTCTGCATGTGAACATCTGAACTGAATGTCTGTATGTTTGAATGTGTGTGTGTGTGTGTGTGTGTGTGTGTGGAGGTCTGTATGCATGTTGAATAGTTTGTATTATGATGTATTTATTCCTTTCCGAAAAGCTGCTTTGAAGCAGTTACAGTGTGGCACAAATCATAGGTGATTGTTGCATTTGTCACAAAAGACGTGTTTTTCCAAAGACATCAAGGTTTTTGGCTGGCTTCTCCAAATTTTTGACCAAATGCAAATATGATTGGAGCTGGAAGAATCTGACACGGGACATGGTGTTTCTAAAAATGCCAGTGTCCACTCCTGCTTCCCAGTACATGGACACTCTTGGCAATTTCATCACTCCCATAGTTAGGTGGAGACCAACTAGAGTTCTGCGATCTTCTGTAATAGTGTTTTTGAACCCTAGTGTGCTACTTTGCATGGCGTAAATGTTGGTGTTATGTCATCAAATCAAAGATCTCCTCTGGTATAAACTGTCTGAAGTACTCATATGGCCTCAAAGTATGTGCCACATTGATGGGAGGCTTTTTAAAGAAAGTGTCGACTATGGTAGTGCATGGCCTCTGGTAGTAATCTGGCATCCGTCTGCTAATGTCTTTCAACACCTGATGTCTATTGTGATGGACACAAATCTTTACAAACATCCTGTGCTTTACAACTTCGAAATATATTCAAATGGACTTTAAATACTATAATTTCATAAAGTAGAAACTGCATTTCATGCAAACTGATTAGGCTACCATAAACATGAATTAGTATTTATGAGGTTAAAAAGGCGCTTACTCCTCCTCTTATCCAGCTGGTGAGTCATGCTTGTCTTGTCTGATGGCTAAAGCTCCCTCTGATCAAGCAACTAGTCTTAATTTCATTGCAATTGGATAATTACCAATCGGTGACCAAGCAGTACTTCAATCAAGAATTCACACATTTTTATTGCTTTAGACTAACAAACATATCCATTCCAGTGGACGCAGGGTCTGAGGGGGTTAAACGCCTATTTTTTTCTTTAAGCTTTGCGATTACAAAAACAAAACAAAAAAACAAAAACCACCCTGGCAGAACGACAACGGCTTACAGATGCATAAATCAACTTATATATTGGGAAAATGAACAGTAATTACAATCTGCGCACAAAGAGAACTGCTTATCATCAACAGCCCAGGAATTCCATACTGGATCATCCCTGCAGAAAACACTTAGAAGCACCTCCTACATTTCCATAATATTAACGTTCTGAAAATCCACAAGAAAAAAAAAAAAGGCCTGAAGTGGCCACCCACTCGCTCCACTGGTGACATATCTTTAACTTCCTGCTGCAGAAGATTTCTCAGCTTATCAGCGTACATTTAAAATGGGCCAAGAGAGACGAGGCCGGTGACCTGACCGAGTGAAAGCTCAGTCCTCTCCGAGGGCATTCATCATCATTAAAGCAGCAGGCCTGCCACTGATGATGAAGGCCCTGCAGAGGGACTGTGAGCTGGAGACCAGAATAACTAGAAAATCAAAGGGGAAGCAGGAAAAAAGAGGGGGGACGAAAAGGTTCCCTGCAGGAACTGCAGCAGGAAGCTTAACTGGCTCCATTAGTTTGGCAAATGTGGGTGTTTCTCCACTGTTACGATTTCAGGTGGCAGTGCACCAATATTCTAATATTTCAAAAATATCCCTAATGATAATGTTCTAAAACTGTTCGCTGGGATAATCTGGCTTCTCATTACAGATTCATTTACAATTTTAATTGCAGTCATAAGTTTGTAAAGACATGTGGAGAGGCCTTTATCAAATTTTTCACTGTAAAAGAACATAAAGTAACAAGTCAGGCTAGGTTACATCTGCAAAAGCCTCTCATGACAACTGACGTCAGCTTATATAAACACATACACTGCTTTGTCCATTTTAATCTTTAGAAAGAGACAACTTATGACTATTGACTTATATTAGCCTTCAGTAAAGTGTTCCTGAAAAAACTTTGAGGACCAACAATTGTCAATTGTGCTTCATCTCCACACTGTAATGGTAGAGAGCAGGAGTGTGTGGGTGAGCGAGCGCGAGAGAGAGAGAGAGAGAGAGAGAGAGAGAGTGTGCATTGAGGGAGATCGGCGCTCTCTGTGGTCGTGTCTATCAATTAGTTCTTTGATTAATCCCTTGCTTTAATCTCATCAAGTGGAACACTGCTAATTACCCACACACAAGAGAGAAGAGGGATGCAGGAAGTCAAACCACTATGGCCTGAGACTCGCTGAGGTAGGGGTGTGTGTGTGTGTGTGTGTGTGCAGGACAGACAACAAGAGACAAAGAGTAAGACTGAGGAAGAGAAGGGAGAAGCAACAAAAAAAGTAATTAAACTACCCTGTCCTCAGCAAAAAAAAAAAAAAAAAAGCTGGTAAGGGAGGTGATGCGAAACTGCTACTTAGAGGTGATAGAAGATTGGTCCGTTTCAGTCGAACAGAGTTTATTCCGAGCATCCCAGCCTCTCCTGCAGGAAAGAGCCCAGGAAGGCCTGCTGCTCTTTGTAAATAAGTGCTAAATGCAAGCCTGGCACTCAACAGCGTGTATGTTATAAATAAAAGTTTGCCTTTTCAAGTACACACCCATCGTCCTTTTTCATTTTCACCCTAAATAAGGGTCTAAATCTCTGGGGCTATCAGATGGAACAATCCAATTTGAGAGGGACTCAGACGGGTCGGGGGGTGTTGGGTGAGGGCATGTGGGGGGGGGGGGGCTAATTGAGTGCTTGTAGTTTAGTTGCCGTGCTGAAACTGCTTGTGCAAGACATGGGTTTCCTGACTCAGCACCGTGCGCGGGCTGTTTTGGGCATTTTGTGGGTTATAACGCAGATCAAAGCAGTAGAGAGAAAACGGGCGAGTCACTGTGTGAGGTGCCTGAGTTCTAACCTCAGTGTTTTTTTTGGAAAACAGGGCAAAAGGGAAAAGAGAAAGCCTCATTTTCAGCTGCATAATGCCGAGCTGATTATTCACTGTAGGAAAAAACAACATCAGACTGAAACCCTACCATCTAAAGCAACTACCTGTTGGCTTCAGTTACACAAGTGTTTGGAGGCTATGGGTATTCAGTGCGCAGAGAAACACATCAAAACAGATGTGGCAGATAGGGATTAGTGTGAGGTTATGAAAGCATGAACAAGGGTTTCGGCATCTTTCACAAGCCTGACTTCGGGTGATATGTAGCAGATGAAACATGCTTTTAGTATGTGACCGAAAATAGGCTTCGAAAGAGAGTGTCTTAAGGCTGTCAGTGATGCCTAGTGTGCCAGTTAAAAGATATATATTTATTAAAAATGCTCAATCATTCCCCTAGCCCACTGCAAATATTACTTTCGATGAATACAAAATGACCGTATACTTTATTTGCTTATGTCCCAAAAAGCTGTCTGCCATTGCACTCACTAACATCTAATGTTAACCTGAGTTATGTCAGATTATAAAATAAGGAATATATATTATGTAGGTCATGAAGGCTGTTTGAAAACCATGGATAAGTTGCACTGTGAATAAGAGGGAGATAGGTGTCAGAGGGTGTGTGTGTGTGTGTGTGTAGTGTTGGAGTTATTTCTATGAGACACAAGTGTACAAATATCAGTATATGAGTCTACACCATCACCCCCAGCAGTGATGCCACTGGTGATGTGATCTATACCAGCTGAATGTCAGTCAACAAATGAAGCTTGTAAACTGTGTGTAATGTACGTCAAAGCAAAATAAGAGATGCACTAGTTTGCCTGTTCATAACAGGTTAAATGAGCCGCTGTGTTTAACACTCCTAACCAAGCTGCATACATCATCTTAATTAGTGGTAATACATCTTGATTAAGAATTCTTTAGCTGCAAGATCTTTTGTATAAATATTTTACAATTTATATGCACCTGTCAAGTGAAAACATCTTAAATTTGGTCAATATAACATTTCTCCTATAGAGATTTCTAAGAATCTTCTAAGATTATATATTTTTTCTTATTTAAAGTTGCACTGGCAGACAACTTGGCACGTAGCAATAATGCTTGAAATGAGCCAAGTCATCTACGACTCAAATGTCTAGAAACAAATCGAATAATCTTACGCCAAACTCTAATCGAAAATTATTTCATGTATTGACAAGATTTAAGCTGATTTCTGTGGCTAAGATCATTTTTTTGCAGTGAGGAGGGCCAAAATGAGCTCCGATAGGGTCAGGACTCAACAGGTTATGAGATGATTTCCCCTTTTTAGACGTACCCAACTGACCAGTGTATGCTCCATGGTTTTAGAAGCTTTACAGGACACTGCTGAGTCTCTTTAGGTTGAACAAGGTTTTTCGCCGGTGGTCCATAAATCTTGTCCAACCTTGTAGCATTCAGTATGAAAAAGACAGCACTTGTGGGCGGAGTGTGGAGGGTCAAGTGTGTAGAGGGTTGGGCTTAGTGGATGGGCACAAAATTTCATACACAGGGCACTATGCCCAAAGGGGCCATTTTTTGAGAACCTCAAGCCCTCCCTGCCATGCCTGCTTTTCACTGTGGCTGTGTCACATTTAAGGACATTTAGTTGGTTAAAGGCAAAACAAACAACCCAGAGGGTTTAAATCCAGACTGGGCCCCCCAGTGTTGTTGTTAATAAGTTACATATTTCAGATTTGTTCCATTTTTGGCTCCAGTAGCATTGAGAATAGCCATTTTTGAGGTTGTTTACTAACCAGTGCATTGTGCAAACAAACTGGTATTTGAAGGATTAAAAAAAACAACAAAGAAATAGATATTTGATACATATGACAAGAACTGATGTTAGTTAAAAACTTTCTGCAGTAAAAATAGTAAAAAAATTATTTTAAAAAAATATATAAAGGGTTAAAGTTCTCTGTTACATTAACAGTCAACATGACAATTAAACAAAACAAAACAGAGGCTGATATGTTGAATGTTCTGGTAAATTTAAGTGTACAACAGAAAGTGGGAACAGTTTAAGCCGCGGCGCCACTCAGCGTCCTCTGGACTGGACGACTCTCTGCAGTGCTAGCATTAGCCATGTTAGCTAGCAGTGCCGTTTCAGATGCCGCGCAGAACACCAGTACTGTTACTGTACTTTAACACCGACTTGCAGATTTGTGTGTCGAGAGTGAAGTATCTCCACACATGTGATGTGTGTCTGTCTCCTCTGCTGCCGTGTCTCTCGTCTTGTTGTGGTGTGGTGTTTAGATTCCACTC
>JBBPCX010000141.1:19074143-19098040 GCA_037974365.1 Hydrocynus forskahlii | reverse complement strand
CATAGACTAAGGATATCCGGTCATTTTTCAAAATAAAACATCGTTTAGACTCTGATAGTAAATAAAACGGAAATACTGTAAGTTTTTTTTTTTTTTCTGTGCATCCCTCAGACCGGTACCACATGGCCCGGGGTTTGGGAGCCACTGCTCTAGAGGATGTAGACAAGAGCCACCCATTTCAGTTTCAAAGTGCATCCAGACAAATGCATTACTAACAGCCTAGTTGTTTAAAAGGGATAAAGACATTACTGCAGCAGCATCCGCAGATACTGATAGTTGAGGTATCAGTATCGTATTGCGTATCGTGCCACCCCCATTGAGCTGGTGTCATTGCAGTTCACACCTTGTTATTTCTTTAAAACAGAACAAGCCAAAAACCAGAACCCTGTCATCACAGAGTGCAAATACCTTTACTGGCACAGCTGCTGCTTCCCTCATTAGTCAAAAATACGAGACGATATCAAGGACCTGGAACCGTTATGTGTCCTATCAACAGGCTTCTATCAATTACAGACAGAAACATGGAGCATCTACTCATTTACCACCACTGCTTTTGATCTCATACACACACATCTACATCATGAGGCCCGAGCGTTCTCCATTTGAAGTATGAATGAAACTAAAATGAATACCAGAGTGTAATTTATTGTGTGTGTGTGTGTAGGCTGTTAATGTTTCCTCGCTCACAGAGAGAGCAGCGTGTTCCATTAGACAGGCCCGAAATAACAGCCGCAGCACATTTCGTACACGCAATGTGTGATTAAACCTTTCTCTCTGTTCCTGCTTTTTTATTTTTATTTTTTGACAGAGGAGCGAAACGGAGGCTAGCACATTAACTACCGGCTTTCAGCTCGCGACTCCCCGTTATGATTGGCCGAAAGTAAGAAATCTTAAAGAACCGCCCTGAATTCAGGTCCTGAAAACCTTCAGAGATCTGGAGATTTAGAGGCCAGTCCAGCTTCTTTATTTTATCCCCATCAATTAACAGCAATCATGTCTGGGGCAGCAGAACAGACTGGTGCATGCATCATCTCTGGCAACAGCAACTGATGGGATTTGAAAAGTTGGAAAAGTTTGTTTGGCATAACAGTGCACTAAAGTTTGAACTAAAGTTCATGTTTTGCTAAGGGTGGGGGGGGGGGACTCTATTCACAGGATCTGCTCACAGCTTGGCTCTTTCTGTTTGGCTGTGGCCCACCGGAGCAGAATTTGGCTCTCGTTCTCGAGCAACATGAGATGAAACTTCAATATTTGAGTTTGTGTTTGGCTCCCCTCGTAGCAGGCCACAAAATCTGTCGTTTTCAGATGACATTTACAACATGCATTCAGTGCAGAGTTACACATATGCTAATATGGATATGCTGATCCAGTTCATTATCATCACCACTGAGTACTAGGTGGAGATGGTCACGAGTCAATTTATGTGAGTCTCAGCAGAGTTCTGAGTATCTTTGGCAGATTCTTTTGGTTTTAGCCCACACAGGCTGCAATAATTGCATTGTCTACAAATATTAACATGTCAACCTTAACATGGCTTTAAGTAATGAGCTTTTTAGTAGGTTTAGAAAAACTTTAGTCTAACAGGAAAAACGTATACATGCAGTAAATGACAAGTTGGAAAGAAGAGTCAAAATACCTTGAAACAGCTGCTTAGTCTGTATATTGTAATGCAGGTGTGCTAGCAAGCCAATAGCTATTCAGCATTCAATTCATACAGAACTGGAGCCCATCGATCTCTGCTGCTCATTCAGAGTGCTGCTCAATTGCTATTGTTTATGTGGGTTACATTACATTAATGTTGTTCCTATTGTTTACGACACATTAACGAACTTTTATTGAATAGCTCTTTCAGGCGTAAGGCACTAGCACATCGCCATTTAATAAGAATCGCAATACTGTATATTTATAACTTATCACTTGAAACCTTTTCACGCAGTGTATTTTGCATTTGATACCATGATATTTGATATTTAGAATGTAGTCATGTGTTATTTGATTTGTGCTTTGTGAATGCTGCTGCAACAAAATGTCCTTCTGGGATGAATTAAGTACAAATCTAAGATAATATAATCAGATGATGTTTTACTAATTGTAAAGGAATATGGTCTGTAACTTAGTACCTTCAGGTAGATTAGCTACTGCTCTTCATTCCGTCCATCAGACTGAGGGCTTTTTTGAAGCCGTATTACACCTGATGCCGTTGCGAGCTCTGTGGGAACAGACCTGCACATTAGTGAAGCAAATCTGGCAGTCACACGTGTGAGGTTTACACTAAAGTTTGGCAGTTCTAATTGAATCAGTTTTTTCCTTTTTTTCTTTAAGGTTGAATTTACGCACATCTTCCATCTCAGGTCGTGAATCGACATGAGTCAACGTGTGACCCATCCAGGCGGCAATCGCTGCTATCAGACAGAAAGGAAAATAAAACTCCTTCAGTGCTATACATTCTTTAGAGACAAACATTCCTTCTGAATCAGACATATAACACGGAAAAGTAAATCTGACAGAGAAAAGGAGAAGAGAAGAAGTGGAGAAAAGGGGGATGGAGAAATGAAGAGAGACAGTGAGAAAACGCCATCAGGGATCGCAACTAGCGCTCTGACAGCCTGTTGGAAGGAAAACTGACTTGGTTTTTCTAAATTTGAGCTGACATTGCTCAGACAAACTTATGCACTAAGAGATGGAAACAAATGCTTGAGGACCATTTGAGCAGCGGCCTCACACTTCTCCGAGCTCACTGCTGACACAAGCACGCTCACTGTTAGCTAGGCGCACACACGCCTTCACAACCATATAGAATAACAGGAAATAAGGATCATTTTTGAGGGCTATCAAAGACCTAGCCTCATGTTATGCATTTGCGGTTCAGACAAATCAAGTGATATGGTGATTATATGGCGTGGTTTGTACGGACTTGCTGTCTCTAGTTAGGTGGAAAACTCCCAGGGATGAAATCCAGGGGAGGAGTTTTACTTCATGGACCTGAATATGCCATCGCTGGTCCTCGTCAGCAATTTTTTGGCTGATTGAGCATGGTGGTCAGCCACGAGTGACGAGAGACACAAAAGCAAGATAGAGAGCGTGCAAGAAAACAGCACTCTCAAGAGGGCACACACAGAATCGCCTCATTTTTCAACACCAGTGCAAGCAGCAATATTTTATCACTAGGATTGGGCATGCTTTTGCTATTCAAATGTCTGAATACGTAAAATGTATGTGCGACCACTGTTGTAAAAACAATACGCATAATTTTGTCATTAACAATCATGTCATGAAGCTGCACCGATAACACACGAACAAAGTACAGAATGTTCACTCATTTCATTAAGTTTTTCTCCTCCCTCATATAAATATGTACAAATCACGTTATAGTACCGTTTTCTGTACATTCACTTTTAAGTAGCCTTTTTAACTCACCCAGCAAGGTAACTAACATTTCAATTTCACATATTCAAGGATGTCTGAAGCTTATAAGACATTCAAACAATTGTCTTTTCTCTGCATACTGTAGTTAAACCCTTTAGGGATACAACAGCTATTGCTACAGAGAGAAATCACATCAGCAATCCTACATGAAGTCACAACACAGCATCTTAAGAATCTTAAGACCTGGATCTGCAGTTTCCATCATGCCGTCCTTGTAAGATTAAGCTTCCATTGGCTCTTAGCTCCACTGCAAATCTAACGAACAAATATTAGGCACCAAATGTGTCCCTGATGATCAATTATTCTGAGATTAGGCCAAAATTAACAGGAACTTTAAGTTTAAAAAGGCCAAGCCAGACTATCATCTGGTCAAGTCATCTTCATTTGCTACTATCCTAAGCAACTCCTTTAAGCTAAAGCTCATTAGTGTCTTTTAAATAGTTATGTCAAAAAAAGCAGGTTTAACAAATAAAGGAGGGTTTGTTGAGTCAAGCCATAACTTTAAGTGACTATACAAACATATCATGTTTACCTAGGCCATTCTGACAGATGTAGCTAGGCAACCAGGCAGTCTCTGCCATCTACTCACCATCCCTTCGCAAGAGGGGGCCATGATGGTTTAACTCCAGCAGAATATGGGCCTTTCCAACAGGAGAGGGATTACCACAGAATGGCTCCTCAAACAAAACGACTAAAGCAGCTCAGGGGAGAGGCAAACATGGCAGAGAGGAAGAACAAAAGAGGGTGAGGTTTTATCAGTGAGCTGAAATTAAGTAAACTACTTGGAAAGAGTGGCTTCTGTTAATACTGTGTATGCTCAGGCTTTATTATGTTTCTGCTTGTATGTGTACTAAGACCTGTAAGCATCACCAGGTCATAGACTGCAGAGCATTAACCCCCACAACGCTAAAAACCTGCAACAAAACACAGAAGTCAAGCTCAGACAAATGGTCAGTGTTGAGTAATCACACCTACCAACCTGTAGTGTACCTGGAAACCTCCCAAGTACAGTTTAATGTATGGTCTATTCACACTTACCTTCATGCTGGCAATCTTTTTCTGAAGGGACTACCCAAGCTTCTCATTAAACACCACCTGATGCATAAAGAACTTGAGTTTCACTTGCATGTCTATAGTGCCATCTGGTGGTCAGCTCATCTACTGCCAGCGAAAAAAACAAAAGCTCTCACAGGTTTGCTGCTTACTAGGGCAATAACAGAAACACGTGAGTGTTTTATAGAAACTTTGTCCATTTTATTTCTTAAAACCTCTTTTATAAAAACACAAATACAAAATGAATGGGCAGTTTCATTGTGTATTGTCCTTTTTTACATTGGTATTTTGCACATTACAAAGCCACCCTCTATGAAAAACATTGGATATATAATTGCAAATTTCTTTAGACACATTTAAAATCAAAAGTGGAAGGAAGCTAAAAACAACACACAAAAAAGAGCTGGGAAACAAGAGGAGTGAAAGAGAGCTTGAGAAAGAGAAGGTGTGTATGTTTAAGTTAGTGAGCATTTAGAAGAAACAACAGGATAAAAGTGAAAGGGAGACAAACAGGACATGAAAGAGACATGAAAAAAACGAGTGACACACAGAAGAATGACAGACGAATGGAGAGGAGAGGAGAGGAGAGGAGGGAGCTGGAGGAGAGCCGGTGTGGTGGAGCTGGGCTGCTGTCTGAGCAGTGCTCCGTACAGTTTATGCTACATGAGCAAAGCTCAGTAGAGCAGCAGCTGTGTGAGCAGCACTTGGTAGAGTAGCCGAGCCCGGTCTCACGAGTTTTCGTGAAGCCATCACGATATACAATCTATTCAAAAACGTGCTGCAATCGCGCTTTAGGCCTTTTTTTCCTGCTAGGACAACACTACACTACCCTATGTATTTTAATGCGTACTGCGTGACATCGCCAGTGTCAGCGGTAACTGGTGACTGAGGGACAGTATGAGAGAAACAATGTGTTGATTCCTTATCGTTTTTGTTTGCAAAGCGGTTGAAACAGGTTTACATTTACGGCATTTAGCAGACACTTTTATCAAAAGCGACTTCCATTCCCTAACTCAAGGGGACAGTCTCCCTGGAGCAACTTGGGGTTAAGGGTCTTGCTCAGGAACCCTGGGGTGGTATGCTGAAGGTAAGATTCAAACCCATGACCTCTTGGTCCAGAGGCAAGTATCCTACCCACTGAGCTACCACTGAGTTACCACTGAGCTACCAGGCCGTGAGACGGGGAAAGTCCCTAACCTTAACCCTGACCCTAACCACCCTAATCTTAACCCTAACAGTCACCAGTTAGTGCTGATACTGGCAGTGTTACGCCCGCGTATTAAAATACATAGGGTATTGAAGCGTTGTCCTAGCACAAAAAAAAGGCCTAAAGCGTGATCGCAGCACGTTTCATATATTTTATGTTGCGATGGCTGCACAAAAAGTCATGAGATCGGGTTGAGTAGCCACTATTTGAGCAGCACCCAATAAAGGAGCTGCTGATAGAGCACCACCCAGCACAGCTCCACTGTTTGAACAGGGCTTAGAAGCACAGATGCAATCTCAGGACTTGGTAATGGGCCTTGCTCCTCGAGCACTGCTCTGCAGTCGAGCAGCTACGTGAGAACTTCTCTGTAGATAAACAGTTATTTGAGTGCTGCTCCGTAGCCAAGCTACTCTTTGAGTACTGCTCTGTAGTTGAGCTGCTGTTGTAGCACGGGCTCTGTAGTCGAGCTGCTATTTAAGCAGCGCCCTATACAGAAGCTGCGAGCGGCTGCTTGCTCTCTCATTCTCCAGGCAGAAGAGCAGATCCCTGAGGTTTACACGCGTGATGCGCTGACGGGTAAACTGTCTCGACACTCCTGCACTCAAACCCGCAGTCGCACTCCCCAATGACCCAGAACCCTGTGGAACACACACACAAAGTAGTGAAAGCAATGCAGGGAGTATTTATCTGCTGATCAGGGACCTTGAACCAGATCAAAACAAGAAATAAACAAAGCGACTGAATGGGCAGATTTCATGATGTGCATTAGGTGTTTCATCCATGCCATGTGATACTGTACAGCAATTAGCCACAAAAACGAGTGAATTAGTGGGTTTTTCCCACAATCAGAAGCAGAGCAAAAGCACTAACACACAGAGTGGCTTCCTGCAAAACAGCAGACATGTTGTAATAACTTCTATAATTAAAATGAGTCTATATGAAGTACTTGACAGCTTTTAAACATGCCTTTTAAAATTTTTACATTTAAATCACTAACTAACAGTTCAGAGCCTGAAATGACACATAATCCAAATATAAAAAGAGCATCAGTATTTTTTCTGTCAAAGGTAAAGCGAAGATGATAATTTATTCTCTGTTGGTCCATTATGATGTCTTTAGCTTTCTGATGTTTGGTATGTCTGGAAGTGAAGCAAGACTGATCTTTGTAACTTTGCAATGCACTTTTTAAATGTGACACATGTCATTTTTAAACATACTGACTACATGCCTTTCTAGTATCAAACTGAACTAATTGGTAAGGACACTTTCTGACTTTTCCACTGTTCTTTCTTAGACCATCACTGGTATTTTCTCACCAAGTACTCCCTACACAATATTATTAGCAGTTGATAAGTCAAGAAGCACCATCAACACAAGCAATTAAGATGCTCTGTCAACTAATGTATGGTGCTTTTAAAAGAGTTAACCATTTAGCAAGATATGGGTTTTTTCAAACCATAACAGTTTGTTACAAACATTTAACATTAGCTTAAACTGTGCATAGCTCATTTAACATTAGCTTAAACTGTGCAGAGACACTGATGTATCATTATAACACAAAGGTCCCTCTTACACTACACAGAAGATGGCGTTCAGTCGAAAGTAGTTTTAAAGACTAATGCTCAATGAAAAAATACACAGTAACAATGAAATAGAGATTTTTTTTTACCTCTGCATCAGTGCCAAGAGCAAGCGAGTCGAGTTTTCTTTTCTTTCTGGGTCCAATGGCAGCCAGCGCCGTTAAGTTGGCATCTCTCTGTCTAATCTGAGCAAGCTCCTGTTGCTGCATCTATTAGACATACAAACAGATACACACCAAATAGTATAGAATAGTACATATACAGTCATTAGGCTGATATCAAGGTACATTTTACATCTACATTTTTGGTCAAGCTAGTCATTTTAAACAAGTGATAAGCAATCATGGGAACGGAGAATTTGTACCTCTTTGGCCTTTTGTTTCAACCGCAACTGCTCAGGGTCTTCCTGCCGAGACCGAGACTGCACAACAGCATCAAAGCAACAAATAGACCCATTAAGACCGAAATGACAAAATTATTCATACACACCCGTCTCCTGAGAGATCAATTAAACCACGTGAACCACAACTTCCTCTACCATGTAAATGAGAAAATGGCACACATTCTCCACTAGAGGGGGCAACAGACCAATTCATAAGCCTGCAAAAGCTCCAAAATTACTGGGTTTTGTCTCTGGCAATGTCAGAATCACTGTCCAGAACTGTATTATATAGTGAAGTTATGTAACTTTTACCAGCGTTTCTCAGCCATTTCTGTCATTTTTGAAGACTACACATATTTTTGTCAACCTTTTTCGGCACCTTTACCCCCCGGTAAAATTACATTCCAGTGTGAATCAACATGTCAGCATAAATGAGGCACGCAAAGACATGTTTACTTATGACAACACTAATTACACACTCCCTTTGCTAAAAACAGCAAGGTAGATGGTTAGGGTAAACAAAATAAAGGATAAATGAAGTGTTTTGACATGTTTTCTACACCTTTTTAGAGTGATGGCAGTGTGTAACAGTGTTTAACGCACTTCCCCAAGGAAAGATCCTTCGTAGAACAGTCTGAAGAGTAATAGAGTATAATGTGTTACCTTGGCTGCCTTCATGAGTATTTCTCTCTCCTGCTCTTCCTTCTTCTGCTTCTCCAGCTGGTCAAGTTGCTCGAAGAATTTTAGCTGTGCGCGTACATCAGTCACCTGCTCAAACCGCCCATCCTCCTGTACACACAAATCAATGTAGGGGTTCCATTCTGGAAACTGAAGCACATTCAGCATATTCATATAAAAAGCATTAAATCACAAAAAACTACACTACTGTGAAACCCCACAATAAAACACAGCACAAAAGCTAGCGTAACATTTATGAAAACTGTCTAGGTCAATATCCTGTGAAGACACCCTGAAGGTGCTCCACTGCGACACACTCAAACAGATGAGCCGAATGACACACAGAAGCAGAATAAGTGACTAAGAGATTTCAAGCCAAGTACCTTATAGGTCATATTCTTCTGCTGTGCTATGACAGAGACTTTCTCTAAAAGGTTTTGTAGTCTCTGTTGAGTTGCATGGGAGACCAGGTTCACTACCTCTGGAGTTATGTCCGTCACCCCAAAGCGTTTACCTGTAGACCAGACAATAATTAGCCTCATGGACTATTTATTCCCCACTAAACCAAAACAGCATCACACAATCAAACAGTTACATCATTCTGTGAGCAAACATGATATTTTTCCCTCATTTAAAATCATTCACTGTGGGAAAATACCAAACATTCAAATATTCCAAACAAATCCTAACTATTTAAATAGTTACACTGGTTGTTAGAAGTGGGCGAGTTGATATGTCTCTTTCAACTGAGAAAACAAAATCAAATATCATGGTGTGTCATTTATGGTGACCACATTTTCAATATTATGTATTTAACATATCACCCACGGTTAATAACTGTCACATGATGCATGACTGAAAGCTTGATCATAGCGGCCAGACCTATGTCCAGTATTCTCCGCTGCAACAAGGCAGAGGAAAGGAAGGCCTCATCCTGGCAGGAGCGGGTCACGGCCCCTACCACGTCCGAATTGGTGGCCAGGATCCGAGCGCTCTCCTCTGACAGATTCACCCCAGCCATCGAGGCCACATCGTTAATGTCATCATCGTCCCTACACACACCAATTCATGAGTTAAATTAATCATTTGTATTATTTTATTAGATATCTGCAACACTCAAGTCATTCTTCATTTCTTTTTTATTCCTGGGAAATCGTTCTTGTGTTTATTATAATTTTGCCTAACCTAACCCCTCAAGTCTTCCCTTGAAAAGGATACCACAGTTATACACAGAGGTGGGCATTCAAAATTGCATCATGATAAATAATTATAATAATTAATGTTTCCAGAGCGTTGCATGCATCATAAATGCTTAGAGAACACTACATCAACTGCAAGTTTAATTAAAGAGATTAAATGGAGCTCCCATGTGGCTGATTTTGACCTAGTGTTGACATACTTTGAGTTAAGAGTCCCAACAATGCAGGTCCATAGGGCATAACTGGTCCTGCTTAAGGGGATGAAGTGATGTATGCAATGTTTAAAGGAACGTTTACCATACAACTTTTAACAGAATCTTTAAGTGCAGCACTGATCCTCTGCTGGTCTCTTCTAACTTAACAAACCTAAAAATGGAATATTGTGAACTGTACCATGCAAATACTTTCAAGTAAAACTACGTTAATTTTTACTTTACTGGCCACACACCAACCTGAACGTTCCACCAGCACCATCCTTCAGCTTGCTCTTCTGAGCAGCAACAAGAGTCACAGGGCTGGGAGAGAGTTTAGCCCCACTTACTGCACCTGGTTTCATCGCCACTAGGTGAGAGAGAAAAAGATAGAGATTGAGATTGAGGGTTACACATTTCACACCTCCATTACTGTTTGCTCACTTGACCTATTAGGCAAAATTGCTTTCCAAGACTAGACACAGCTCTAACACCTACTACTGTGCTATGCCCATATCATAGGCCAGTGGCTCCCTGTTCTAAGGGAACCCTGGACTGCACATTTTTGTGTTTTCCTACTCTGATTTTAACAGCATGGGTCAATACACAGCTCACTAGTGTATGCTTTGTATGTACTGAACATGCCTCTACTGTGGCAGGTGGCAAAAAACTGTACTGGCGCTGTACTGGCTGCAACGCCCGTCCGCAATAAAACGCTATATTGATCAACAACGGAGAGTTTGCATGTGTAACTTTGTCCTGACCGCATTTTAGGTAACATTTACTCAATTGGGCTGTTTTGCTGTAAACATGGATCTCCGTTAATGCCGTCCTGAACACGTGGTTCCATTGAGCCACAGATCTTTCAGGCCAGATTTTCAGCATGTTCCCCAGAGCCGGCAGCAACCATCACACACTCAAGAGCCCATTAAGAGATGTGATGTATGGCAATGTTAAAAAATCCAAAAACGTAATGGAAAAATGTAAAACTTAAATGGAATTTCTCCCTGTTTACTGCTGCACTGTTGAGGCCTGGCATCAAACGGGCAAAGGTACCAATCCGCCACTCCAATACTCTAATCAAGGGCTTGTTAAATATCAGATTTGTTGGGTTTTTGAGCAAGTGAAACATCAAAATACACACAAGCTTCTACATCCAGGGCTGAGAAACACCTTGGCAAAACACCATACAGTAGATTTCAAAATGGGTATATACAAACACACCTGTCTGTAGCTGTTTCACTTGCATGTGAGGCTGTCCCACTACGATGCGGCTATGGGGCTGACCCCGAAGTGTTACCATGGGAGTAGTTGTCAGGGTCACCTGGGGAGACTTTACTATCGCCCCTTGCTGCTGAGACTGCAATATCTACATAAAGGCACAGCAACAAACAATTCAAAAGACGCATCCTTGAACATGTCAATTAGAAAATGTTTTAAAATAAGGCCACAGAAGCCTGGAACTTATCACAACACAGAACACCACAGTCTTCATATACATTTGTGATTTCCTTAATAACATTTCAGTCCTAATTATTTATCATATATTTTATATATCCAGCTCTGGAAAAAAAAAGTGTGAGACCACTGCAATTTATTTTTAAATCAGCATCTCTATGAGCATGACAACCATTCCATGCCAGTGTCTGTTAAATTCCTACACAAGCACCTCATTCTGCTTTATGAGAGACTGATAAGTGATCACCTGAATCAAAACTTATTTAACGACAAAAAGTATTTAAAAAAAAAAAAAACAAAAAAAAAAAACACTGCTGTAATCAACACTCTCCTCTCACAATGTGACCAGCTGGATGGTAAAACACTACTAGAAGTTCGTCAAAGGTAATTAGCTTCGTCAAAGGTAATTGCCATTTTGTTTAAGAGTGAACGAGAGATATGTTTTCTGTGAATTATTCAAGTTCTTTAAACACTGCACCATTTCTCTTATTTTGATGTATTAAAATTATGCTTTATATTTGGAAATGAGGAGAAATATTGTCTGCAGTTCTTAAAAACTAAGCCAAAGCTGTTCAGTTCAATACTTGCACCTATAAAAGATAAAACCTGAGAAACTGAACATCAGCGGTCTCATATTTTTCTGGGGCTGTAAATATATATATACTGCTTATCATTGCACTGGAACCGACAACATAAAATCCAAGCTGGGATGTGTTTAGGTGACTTGAGGTATGTTAAACCAGAATGCACTGATGTACCAATGAGGCAGGTAGGTTTGCTTTGCTGAGAGCGGGCTGGATGAGCGGCCGTGGGGTCGTGGCAGCAGCAGACACAGCAGCAGGTGCAGTAACTGCGGTGGCTGCAGTGGTCGCAGTGCTCGGGGCGGCCGGGGTCACTACAGTGACTGTGGTGGCCACTGGTGCTGCGACAGCCACAGGAGCAGCAGTAGCCGTGTTAGCTATGGCAGGGCTGGTAAGCGCTACCGTAGCTGCAGGTCTGGCCTGGAGGCCTTGGCTCTGCTGGATGAAGGCAAGGGAGTCCGGAGTGAGTTGCCTCAGAGCAGGAAGACTCCTCTGGAGAAACACACACGCACACACATACAAAGTTTATGAGAGACAAAGGGAAAAAATAAATAGGTTTAATGCCCGATTAATTTACAGTTTCATGTAGTCTAAAAATCTGTTTAGAGTACATTCACATTAACCATTTAGCGAAGACGTATCTGTTCTGATCAGCTGTTTGGAAAACACACTAAAACTACAGCACTGGGCCACATTACACAGACAATATTAACAGATATTACATTTTTTAAACCAAAATAATTTTACAGGCTAGCTATAAGCTTCAAAGTGAAATTTCACATACAAATTGGCAAACACCTGCAGCTCTACTGTAGCTATCATAACTCATTTAACTTGCTAACTGAAAAGTTAGCTAAATAGTAAATGTCACACACTTGTGCAGGCGTTTAAGTTAACTTTACTGCTTCTAAACTACTGTGGTGTGTGCATAGTCTTGGTTTCTTGCTACTGACAGACTCCTTTTGTAAACCACTAGTGTGACAAAATAATGCATTTGTAATCAAATGTTCCTGTCAACTTCTAAGAAATGTATGCAAAAACTTGTGCAACACCAAACTGTCATTGTGAACATATGCACGGTTTGTCATTACCTTCAGAAAAGGCACAAGATAAGGCTGGGGTGAGGAGTTGAGTTCCTTGTATAGCCTGCTGGTGAAGTCCTCTGCCTCGATCGTCCCTTCCTGAAAACACAGAGTTAACTTAGGGCTTCTAAGTTTCAACTTCAGCCTAACAAATGCAATTGTGGTTAACTTGTTTTATAAGGGCCGTTAAGCCAGTTTAAATTACTCATCCTATGATAAATCCTTGTAAGTGTGAACAGGAAAATGAGTAACCACATGAAACATGAAGCTATGACTTAATCTTTCAGCAAAGTAATATGAAATCATACTACATTTATATGAACGGAGTAAAGCTATTCCAGACTGATATGAACAACTTATGGCTGATGTAGATTCTGTAGATTCTGAAAAGAAAATATTTTTATTCAAATTATAGCCTTTAATTTAGTACTAATAGGAATAGCTTTGACTAAATATTTACCTAAAGCTTTACTGACCGATATGACTGTTAGTTCTCAATTCTCACATCTTAAACAGAAGAAATTCACAGTAATAATAATAATAATAATAATAATAAAGCAGATACTCCCAGTCAATATATTGTGGTATAAGGCGCTTTTTTCCTTTCTGAGTTTATGTTTAAACCCCGGTGATCCTACGAGCAAAATAGGTTGTAAACACTGATCAATATTATGAGCCAATCAATATGCAGCAGTCCTTGGCTCTAGTATCTACATGGTTGCTCCACCATTTTTAGTATCATGATTTGTGGTGTTATTTTAAATCAGTTATGCAAACAACCTAATAGCTGATGTCCTGCTGCAAACTAGAAAAAACAAACTATAAATCATCCTATAAGGGTACCCCCGATTGGTCACGGCTCCATTTTATTACTTAGACATCACTTGGGCCAACTTAGACTGCCCAACAGTAGAATGGGGAAACTGATCATAAACAAATGTTTAATTACAAAAATAATTTATTGAAGTGCAGCAAATAAAAGTTGTTTTGTTTTGTTTTTCTCTGTTCCAACTCATGAGACATATGAGAAAAATAAATGTATTGTGCATTGTAGAAATTTCTTGATTTTTTCCCCATGTCGCCCACCACTATCCTAGTGTACCACAGGTGCGCATCCTCAGTTTGAGCAAAGGCTTTTTGGCTGATGTAGCAGACAAAAGGCTTTTTGATTGATGTATCTGTTTCCAAGATGGACAACACAGTTTGGACTCACAGAACAAGCGGCGAATTGCACCTACTGTGAGACTACCCAGAGAGAAAGAGAATTCTTCTGATACAAAACACAGCACCATCCACCCACACACACACACACACACACACACACACACACACACACACACACACACACACACACACACACACACACACACAAAGCAGCAACACATGCACATGAGTCCTACGCTCTGTTTCTCACACACAAATGAACTTCCGTCCACATTTATCTCGCTGAGATTCTTGATACCCAATAATTTCAGAATCACTCTGTAAATGTTGTGGCTTACTCAAACTGAGACAACACAGAGAAAATACTTTTGATCTAAACACTTCCCACACACACACACACACACACACACGCGCACACACACACACACACACACACACACCAAAATACCAGCACATATGCCATCTCTTAGGCCTTTTTTCACATGAACACAGTTACACTCAGACCGAGTCACACACGCAGGCGTCCGCACACTTACCAGCAAGTTCTTGACTAGTTCTTTGACATTAGCAGCTGTTTGTGACGACTGCTTTGCACTGGTGGCCAGCTTGATCAGCGTGGACAAGAAGTTCTTACATTTCTTCACATTCTCCATTGTCTCCTGTTTCAAATAAGTCACAGTGAACATTGGCTAATCCTTAAATCAATCAATCTCTTTTAACAACAGATTTACACAAATTTAATGAATCAATCCTTCCAGAGATTTAAAAGAAAAAACATAGTTAAGACTAGTCTTGTAATTTCTGAAATTTTGAGGTGGTTTCCAGGGGGGTATATTTCAAAGAGGATTCCTCCCCAAAAGCTTTTTGGAAAGCACCTTACATTCACTAATTCAACTGCTCCTGTTCACATATAGGCAAAACGAGCAAAAGGTAAAGAAATACAGGAAAGAAAATGCAACAAATAATAAAGGGCTGGTGAAGCCCAAAAAATCTCCAAGGCTGAATAATCCCACAGTGTGAGGACATATCCAGTTATGAACATGCTTGCCTGCAATGATAATCATGACACTGTTGGAGTGTTTAGGGCCTCTCTCAACCAAAGGTTCTCACCGTTGCCAAGGTGACGCTGGTCCCTGTGGCAGGAGTCACCACCCTCGGGGCGGCCCCCGGCTGCACTGTTAGCACAGAGCCCACAGAGGGCGGCTGAAAAGGCGCAATGCCATGAGAAAAAAGGGAGAGAGAGTGAAGCAGTTTAATAGGTATTCTTTGGCTCTTTTCAATTTAATACTCAGTTATAAAGACACTGAAACTAAAGATTCTTGAACAAGCTTTTTGCTTACATGGGAGGTCATCAGTCTGAGGTGTAAACCTATGGCAGATCTTTAGCTCAGAGTGTGAGATATCAAACATATAGTGAGAAGGCAACTTTGAATGGGTAAAAAAGTGAATGTATCACAAGGACAGGTAGTCTCTCAAGTGCATCAATGCAGTACTGGCAAGTGTGTGTGTGTTTCTCAGTAGAGGCGTTCTACAATCTCCAGCGTTGCAGTTTCAGACCCAGTAGGTGTTTGTAAGCCCTGCTTTAAGGTGCTGATGGGTAATGTGTGTTCGTTCATTCATGGGTGTGTTACTAGCAAGGGTATTCTCTGGAGTGTTGTAGGGAAAGTGCTGGTTAGTGCGTGTAGATACTCTAAAGGGTGCAGTAGCACTTCTGGAGCCCTGTTTTATAAGACATGCACACACTGTGTGTGTGTGTGTGTGTGTGTGTGTGTGTGTGTGTGTGTGTGTGTGTTACCTGAACAGGAGGTCTCTGGAGTGTGGTGGTAGCAGTGCTACTGGCTGTGGGTGAGCCATGCTTGATGATCGTAGGAGCCACCGGTCTGGTTATGATCGGAGCACAAGTGGTCTTCAGGGAACACACATTAAGGGGGAAATGACAATGTTTAGTAAGCAGATGCCAAAAACCCCAGTGTTAAATGAGGTGTTCTGTGGGCTTTTAACATTGCTACATATAGTACATATGTAGACTCGTAGCAGAAGCATCGTTATGTATTACGAATATATTCCAATGTAGTAATTATTTTATTCCGAAGCTGAGTATAACACCTGTTTTTACACAATTAGCTTGTGGAAAACCATAAGCTCACATGCAGTTTCTCTGTAAAAACTCCGTAACATACCTTTGTAACTGAAACCATATAATTTATTGGTTCCCTTAACTTGTATGATACGCAAAGAAAACGTAAAAGATCTTTCACCACAGACGACAACTGTCACCACAGATAAGAAGGCTAAATATACATAAGTAGTGTTGATTGGCGCCCTGCAGACAGGATAAATAAAGCTGGAGGAATCCTGCTGATTCTAGTGTAGTAGTATGTGGTCTGATGATACTAAATTGGAAAGAGATTTCTGTCCTGGTTCAAAAAGTTTGGTACAAAGTGTAGCAGTGATGTACAATACCTGTGCAGAAGTGATCTGTCCAGGCGTGGTGCTTGCAGGAGTGGCAGCACGTGTGGCCTGCATTTGAGCTTGCATCTGAGCCAAAACCTGCTGAGGGATCATCAGCAACTGACCAGCCTCGCTACGTACGAGCACCATACCTGGACAGGTAAACAGACAGGCACACAAAGAGATAAGAGACACACTTAAACAGCAGCTTAGTTCCGTCAGTTCTGCACCGTACAGTCTAATGTACTAATTCCAAAACATCAGCAATCTCGCTTGCAGGAGACCAACTGACAGCCCTGATGGATTTTAGGAAGATAAAAATTCCACACCTGAACTGATAATACTGGCCAATATCATTAACATGTTGTTACTTATACAGCTTTAGTTAAACAGTGGCTGAATGAAATACACTAAATACCACATCTGAGCCAATACCAATAAATCCACGGGACCACAAAAATCAGCCAATGGATATATCAGCTCAGAGTTCTCTGACCACTTCTGATCAATGAATTTAGCAGCAGTGCTTTGTACTCTAGTGGAAAAGATGGAAAACGGCATGCCATTCAATCTGGCCCTCGTGCCATGCCGGGAGGCAAGGCAGAACATGCTGCCCCCACACACAGCACAGTTGGTGGCTTATATTTCCACAGTACTGAGAAAGCCCATTCACCCAGGGCCCGTCATTCTGTGAGAACCAGCTCAGCTCTGGGTGTTGGACAGAAGACGCCGGGGAGAGCATCCAGATGGCCCTGCACAAAAAAATCTGTCAAGATTTTCACCTAACCAAAACTCGTCAGACGACAGATCCATCAGTACTGCCACAGCGTAGACTGTCAAGGTCAGTCCTTTACTAGCTTATGTCCACTGAAAGGTTTATACTCTTTCAAGAGTCTGTTTTCTTTCTGTATAAAAAAGTTCAAACTAGAAGACAGACTTCAAAAAATGTATTTTTTTTTCCATTCAGGGCTCCTTTAATGCTCAGAAATGTACTCAATTCTAACTTCAAGGTGTACATCTAAAGAGTACAATAATAATAGAATAACCAAGATTAGAGGGTGTGTTTTGCATGGCACTTGTGAAGTAACACAAACAGGACAAAACAGTTTTGTGTACAGAACACTGGCCCTGTTCTTGGGGAAGAGTAACATTTTCCAACTTTGTTTAACTTTTGAAGACTACAAGTTGAACAATTATTCAAGGAAATGTGGGGAGGGGCGCTCTACCTGTCACTTGTGCTACAGTACAGCACTGAAGTCATCAGAGGCTAAAATGCAGTGCCAAGAGTGGTTAAACAATGACTTGTAATCAAGAGGGTGTGTTTGAAATGCCACCTTGGAGCAAAATAAACAGAACAGATTTGAATGGCGCTGATCTAGATGAACAGTGTTCAGTTCACTGCAATGACTCACTGTCCTCAGGGGTGTCAAAAGAAGGTAGAAATAAAGAGGTTGTGTGAGAAGAAGTAGCCAGAGAACACTGGCGATGTCCACTTGTCTGAGAAAGGTAGTGGAACAACCTAGAGCACGTGGAGAGGTACCTGGAGGTAGCTGGATGTTCTGAATGCTGGGCGGTCCCGGGCTGCTCTGAGGGAGCCGGGGCGCCAGCACCTGTTGCGGCGCTATGGCCCGGACCCCCGCGGGGCTGGAGGCTGGAGCTGCGGTCCGTACGACACCTTGCTGCAGCACCGCCCCCTTGGCCGGCCCGGGAGACACGTGGATCTGCTGCGCGACAGCCACGGTGCCTGTGTGCCCCGCCGCGCTCTGGATGATGCTCTTGGCCGGCTCGGGCTTGGTAATGAGCGCCCCTGAAGCTGCAGGAGCAAGAGGCTGGCCAGAAGTCTGCGGGGTTAACGTCAACGTGACTCCGGTGGCTGCGGCGGGCGTCTGCTGAACATTACTCCCGTTCACGGCGAGAACCGTGGCGGCGGGTGCCGTCTGCACAGCCGGCCTCACCACAGTCACAGTGGCCCCGGTGGCCGCGCTCGTCTGGATGATCACCGTGCCGGAGGTGGAAGGCGCGCCTCCGCCCGTGTTCACCGGTCCCTTCGCTGCTGCTGCTACGACGACTCCTCCAGGCCCGTTGTTGAGCACCATGCCCGCCGTGGTGTCCCCCACCGGGCTGCTGTTGGACACGGGCGTGCCACTTTCTGCCCGCGCTTCCATGGCATCGCCTCCGCTGAAAGTTTGCCCCGTCGACGTCCCGGTCTTCACTTCGTGGCTTGGCAAAGTAGTTACCATAGCATGTTTTAGAAAGAGGTGAAGAACATGTGAGGGATGGGAGGCACCTTAGCCTTGTTGGGGTGAAGTCAGTTTAACAGTGAGTTGGTGTAAATCCCTGTTTATTTGTTTGTTGTTGTTTGGGTCCCGCTCTCCCACTACGGTGTTCCCGAAGTATGAACAAGCGTGAAGTGGAAGGTAGAAGATAGTAGGGGATAAAATCACCAAATGAGGCCCTTGACAAGCGTCCTTGTCACTTTAACTCGTCTGGGGGCAGATATTGAGGGGATATGAACCCATTTTGCCCCCCCTGAGAGTTTTACCTGCGGTTGTTTTGTTGTTTTTTGCCCCGAACAGGAGTCCCGCAGCCCCGCGGCTCCTCTCCCCACACTCCCAACACCTCAGCTAACCTCCAGCATTCTCACTTCCAGCGGCCTGGGCTCTCTTTTTCCTCCTTCTCGGAGTTTAATTACGGCGAAGCTCGGCCCAGCTCGTCTCTGACACGACCTGCGACGGCGCCCAAAAGTTTCTCGCACCCTCTTTTAACCACACAATCCGCCTCCAGCGGCTCGCAGCCCGCCGCCATCTTCGATGTGAACGCTCAGGAGCTCGGGGCGAAAATGACAATGCGCATGCGCTGAGAAGCCACAACGTCATGACGCACGGGCCTGTCCAGCCTCAGATTGGCTTTCCGGCCTGCGTGAGAGGCGGGTCGAACGTTTGTCAGTTGATTCTCGTAGTGAAGAAAGGTGAATCAGTTCTCTTTCTCTAATCGACTCACAGAAACGAATCAACCGATCTGTGAATCAATCATGTGATTCACTCGAGAAATCAAAGTGTAAAGTGTAAATTTGTCACACCGCTGCATTTAACCCGTTCAACAAGTGAAGCAGCATGCAGCCAGGAACAGGGAGCAGTGTGTGGGGACGGTACCTCGCTCAAGGGTACATCAGTATTGCCTCTAGCAGTCCTGCGATTCAAACATGAGATTCACTCAAGAAATCAACGTGTAAAGTGTAAATTTGTCACACCACTGCACACAGTATGAAGCTCGGATAATGAATGAATGAATAAAACTTGCCCATCCCAAAACTATGACTCCCCCCTTAATTGGGAAAATCTAGAACCAAGGCTAAAATGTCATGACTTGGAAAAAATGTGAAAGCATGACTTATGCTACAGTTAATGCAAAGTAAATTTGCCACTTACAGTCACGTGTGAACACACCACACAGTGTGAACACTGAAATTCTTTCCCTGTATTTAACCCATTCACCAAGCAAAGCAGCAGCCAGCCAGCGACACAGCACCTGGGGAGCAGTGTGTGGGGACGGTACCTTGTTCAAGGGTACCTCGGTGATGACACTAGCAATCCTGGGATTCAAACCCACAACCTTCTGATCACAGGGGCAACTCCCACACCACCAGGCCACTAGCTTCCCAGTGAGTCAGTGATAAATCCAATGAACTTCATTCTCACCCCAAAAGAAGAGCTTTATTCTCATCTCCTCAAGGATTAGTGCAGTGTCTTTAGTCTCGTAGGTGATCAAAGAAGCACACAAAAGCACACATACTAACCAAAGCCAATAAAAGAGAGCACATTACTCCAATCCAGAGGTCCTTGCATTGGATCTCTGTTCAGTACAGAATTGATTTCAAAGCATTGCTCATTGTGTACAAGTCATTCAATGGTCTGGACCCTAAATACATCTCTGATATGTTTGAAGTATATACATTCCTATAGGTCTCTTAGATCTGCAGGAGCTGCTCAGCTGGCGGTGAAAAGAGCGGAAAATAAATATGGTGAAATGGTGTTTATCCAATATGCTGTCTAACCAACCTCACATCAAGATCAGATCTGCACCAACCATAGATAAAAAAAAAAAACTGCACTATTCTCCTCTGCCCTCTTTCAAATATCTGGACTTCGATTGCCCTTTCAATTTTCTTTTCTGGATTTTCTCTGTATTCTTTTATTTCTTCCATTATTTTATTTTATTCTATTATTCTATTCCAGGAAAGCACATAGAATTACCTTTGGTGGAAGATAATGAACTATAGACATGAAGTGAAGTGAAGTGGCCCTTATAGTCAATGCAGCACACAGTGTGAACAGTGTGAAATACGTTCTCTGCATTTAACCCTTTCAGCAGTGGGTAGCCAGCGATGCAGCGCCCGGGGAACAGTGTGTGGAGACCGTGCCTTACTCAAGAGTACCTCAGTGGTGCTACTGGCAGCAGTGGGATTTGAACCCACATCGACTTGACTTGACTATTGAAGTTATTGAAGTTATTGACTATTGAAGCTCAGTACTGATACAGTCTGCATACATAGAATATAAGCAATCTGTTTCTAACGTGTAATAGTGAGACATGTGATTATAACATCCTCAGTGTAGCGTGAATAAGGCAGGTACGTGCACCAAGACATGTGAGTCGGTTCGACCGATTTGTTGATGGGAACCGATTCAAGGGAACCGACTCGTTGACGAATCGGACATCGCTGTCAGAGAGGAACGAGTCGCGTCGAAGCGGAAAAATAACCTGAAAGTTCAGACGCGGAGAGCTCGGCTCTACGGTCTCGACGGGTCTGTCTCGGTGTGTGTCGAGTGTTGGGTTGAGTTCAGTGTGAGGTGCCTTTTTCACAAGATGGCCTCATGTTCTAGAGCGCCGCTCCTTGCCCTCCTCTCTCAGAAAGTGTGGAAAATCTCTTGAGAGAGACATGGACACAGGAGAAAAGGGGCAAAAGGACACAGAATGGTAATCAAATCTCAGACCTAGTCTTGTTACTCTGCGTCTATGACTGCTGCTTCTCTATGCAGGAGATTGTACTTGACTCAAGAGTGCCAAAATAAATTCTCACAAAAGCTGAGATTTGATTACCAGTCTGTAAATGAAAGCAGCATTTGTTCTGAGTGTAAGTGTCACCTCGTTTTAAAACCGTCCCTTTCGTGTTTGGGAAGGTCCCCGTGCCCCGTGTTTGTTTTTGTAATTAAATACTATTTATTTTTACTATGAACACAAAAGCTGTGAGAGTCGAACATTGGCTGGATATGTTCATGTTGACACTGTAAAAAAAATGCCGAAGTGGGACAGGTTGCATCCCAAATCAATCAACTGTCTGTTGACTTTTTTCAGGTTCCCCCCTCAGGCATAAACAAGCGTAATTTATCTTTACATGACTATTTTCCAGCCACTCTTTAGTGCTTAACTAAACAAGCCGCTCATGAGTTAAGCAAGTTGTGCGTCCCAAATCACACACTTCTATACTTAATACACTACATTACTGAATGCATTTCCAGTGGCTGTGTACACAGTGTGGTAGTATTTGGGATGCAACCCGTCACACTTTGTCATTTTATAAAGTGTCAGATGTGTATCTACTGATGAAGGCCAGATGAGTCTTTAGACCACAGCCACATGAATATCCTCAGCCAATATTCATCTCTCACAGCTTTTGTGTTCATAATAAAAGTTTATTTTATTTCATTACTAAGAACAAACGCTCGCAGGGGCGCAGGGAGCTACCCAAACACAAAAGGCACTGTTTTAAGACGAGCTGACACTTACAGAACAAAGGCTGCTTTTATTTTCAGACTAGTAATCAAATCTCAGACCTAGTTTTGTTATTCTACACCTCAGACCTAGTTTTTGTTATTCTTTGTCCGGTGGGCCGATGGTAATTTTGGGCCAGTGCGGAATCCTGTCAGCACCCCCCGTGGGCCGGTCTAGGCTCAAAATGCCCGGTCCGATTTTTTGTCCCAGTCCAGCCCTGCCTATGGCTGGTGCTTCTCTATGGAGAACTTGGCACAGGCGTCAGTATTTTACATCAACTATCTGTTTACTTACCGGCCCTTATTTTACTTGCTTTTCAGGTGTATCTTTACATTACTATTTTGCAACCTCTCTGTATTCCTCAGAATACAAGAAGCCACTCGTGTTGAGCTAGTTGTGGTCTGCGTCCCAAATCACACACTTTAATTTAATTTATATAGCGACAGAGACGAGGAAAAACTCCCTAAAGCTGGAGGAAGCAGCCTCGGGAGGAACCAAGATTTAAAAGGGGAACTCATCCTCCTCTGGTCGAACAGGAGAGAGAGAATAAGAGCGTATCAACTGGGAAAACTAACAATAGAAAACCTTCGTGTACAGTTTAATCACCGACAGACAGATTGGCCATCAGAGTTGGTACAGTTGGAGTTAGAAGAGGTCGTATTTGTTGGAGTCTGAGTGAGGAGGGGTTTGAGAGTCTCTAGTCCATAACAACAGGAATAACAATCTCTGCTAGAGCCTTTCAACAGCAGTTGCCCTTGGCTGGGGGAGGAGCACGTGGGGAGTCGAAAGCGGCCAGTCGAGGACACTTGGGCAAGGGGTTGCAGATCCGGGATGAGATCCACACTACATTACTGAATGCATTTCCTTTTCATTTTTTAGTCGTATATTTTTCAGCACACTATTTAGTAGGGATGTCCAGATCCGATCACGTGATCGGAAATCGGGCCCGATCACATGGTTTCAGACTCGATCGGAATCGGACGTTACCTCCCGATCAGAACTCGGATATATATGTATATATATTCTCATTATTTTTTAATACATTTATAGTTATGCGGTGGCATAGAGTTAGACCTCTTGACTCAACACAGAAACAGCAACGTGTGCGGCATGACATCACTTTGTTGCAGAGACGCTATTGGTTAAATGACGGCAAAGTAGAACACGGAAGCAGCTTGAAACGAAAAGCACGAGTATAGCTGTGTCCGAAATGTGCACTTGTTCACTTGTTCACTCGTCCACTACATAGTGTTTGCTATATAGGGGGCTAATTAGTGAACAAGGGGAGGTGACGTTTAGTTCATTTCGGACACTCGGGATGTTACGTTTTTACTAACGATTGCTTAAATAGTGTGCCGGAGCTTGGCAGTTTATTTCTGTCGCATAAACACACGTCTCGTCTCTCAAGTTCAGACACAGCCCGCACATGAGGCGGGGTCTGGTGAGCACGGTGACGGACAGATCCGTCCGGGGGGCACTACCAGAGCTGGACTGGCCATTGGGTATACTGGGCATTTGCCCGGTGGGCCGGAGTCAATTTAGGTCCGGCCAGGGAATTTTGCGCTGGCACGGAATCCCGTGTGCCCCCCGGACCAGAATGCCCGAGACGATTTTTTGTCCCAGTCCAGCCCTGGGTACTACTGTCCTCCGCGAAGAGAGAGAAAGAAGTGTGA
>JBBPCX010000141.1:19050235-19074043 GCA_037974365.1 Hydrocynus forskahlii | reverse complement strand
CTCTTCTTTATTCTTTTTTTATGTATTATAGAAGTATCGGATCGGGACTCGGTATCGGTAGATACTCAAAATCAAATTACTCGGACTCGGACTCAAGAGCAAAAAAACCTGATCGGGACATCCCTACTATTTAGCATGGTAGTATTTGGGACGCAACTTGTCCCTTTTATGCAGTGTCAGCTGTTGGTCTACTGATGAAGGCCAGATGAGTCTTCAGTCCACACCCACATTAACATCCCCAACCAAGTATTATCTCTCACAGCCCACAGTGTTCATAATAAAAAAAAATAATTTCATTTAATTACTGAGAGCAAACACCCAGCCAGTAGCGGCTGAGAAGTAGCTGAGCATGGTTGGCTGTTTTCAGGCCAAATGCCTTGTGGCGTGTGGGAGATTAGATCATTTGATACAGGCCTTTGGGTGTAATAAATGTCAGCAGTTATGAGCATTCAAAGACAGCGAGTCAGTCTGAAGACACACTGGTGCTTGAAGCGTTCAGAAAGAGCTGAAACAATGAGCAATGCTTTTATGACTCAACTACTGTTTTTCATTCAACAGCTTTGTAAGAATGACAAAAAGTATATGTGCGTAATTACATACATATTCAATTCTGGGAGTGGTTGATTTCAGATCACGTTTTAGATCAGTGGTCCCTAACCCTGGTCCAGGAGATCTACCTTCCTGAGAACGCTAATTACCTTCTCTGACTGGCTGGAGCATGAAGTAATGAGGAGGGATAGCATGTTAGATGTAGGTTGAAGCTAGATCACCAGATGGGTTGGTGACTACTGTTTTAGATCATTGGCTTTCATAAATGTTTTTACCAACTGTGGGACATCAGCTTACAGGATCTGTTGATATTTAGTAGAGACATTTTCTCAAATGAATTCCCCGTCTTTCTGCAAACTTACCTTTGGTAGCCCTACAGCACATGGTTCCAAAGTTTCTCTTCTTTATTTAAGTGTTGTGATACGTTAACATTTATGCCATTTAGCAGACGCTTTTCTCCAAAGCAACTTCCGTTCCCTAACTACAGGGGGCAGTCTCCCTGAAGCAACTTGGGGTTAAGGGTCTTGCTCAGGAACCCACTGATGGTCTGCTGAAGGTAGGATTTGAACCCATGACCTCTTGGTCCAGAGGCAAGTATCCAACCCACTAGGGCACCAGCCTAGAACATACTGTACATACTTCGCACACTGACTTTTCAGATGAGTTAACGGTTAAGGTTATCCCCTGATGACCCCTCCATGTTGATGTTTGTGCACAGTGGGTCATTCCTATTCCAGTGCTGGCTAAATCTACCAGTAGGTGCTTGACAGTGAAGTGGAGGTTTTGCTTTGTATGCATGACCAGTCAATGAGCATGTTTTTTTTTTGTTGGTTTTTTTTTGTATTCTGGTTATAGTCATTCAGCAGTTCCCCTTAAATTCTATTGCTAAATAACATTTCAGACAGAAAAAAAATATCAAGCAGGAAGTGTTAAGTCATCCTTCATAGCCTTGTCTTGCTTTGTAAGCATCAATCTTTAGTTTGAGTTCCCCAGTCAGCTGCTTAGGTAAGGCCATGGGTGCTGAGTGAACAAAACCCAGAGAGATTTGAGGTCACATCATTTATTACACTCTGGAATTCTTCCCCCAACCTGGTCTGAGACAAATGAAATCCAAAACCTTCCAGAAAAATGACACTAGTAGACACTAGTAGAAAGGATCCATACATTTGCACACAGCATGTTTTTTATTTTCGAGTCAGCTATATTAAATTCAGCAAATAAGTGTTAATGTGCATATTTTGCTTAAAAAAAGAATCAAAACATCATTTGAACAGGAGTGCCCATGTTTGCATATGACTTGGAAAAAGTCAAAAACAGCACTAGTTTCTTCCTACAGCATTTACTTGAAGGATTGCATCTGAAAGCCCTTTAGCAATCAATAAATGCCCATGTCCATTCATTGTCCACTTCCACTCTGGCCACATTTCAGTGACACTGACATGGTTGCACACTAATAAAGGGCTAGAGGATGACAGATGCAAATGCATTAACAAATGGGCTGCCGTCTCTAACTGTACAGCCATGAGGTGGAGATACAAGGTTTGCATTTCTAATGAAGAGGCTGGTGAGTGTACGTGTGAAATTTACCAGGCGTCTCTACAGCTCCTATATCAACATTAATGATTACAGACCGCAGCTGCATATGCATTTTTATTAAACGTGAACGATCCAAAGTTGGCATTTGATTTTATTTTGATAGCAAAATATAAGATGTTGCAGAGATCAGAAGGAAGACATTTTTCAAGACTGTGAGAAAGACTAAAACATAGAAAGTTAGACTGTGGACGATAACATACATGTTTAACGACTAGCACTTCAAATGGTGGAGCTCCAAGTTTGCTCCTACCTGAGCAGCACCAATCTTCAGAAACAGCACACTTTTCAACATAGGCAACGTTAGAAATGAGGTGTTAATTCGTATATTTCTATATCTGCCATCTAAATCAACAAGCAGTCATTAATGAAGCAATACAAATCCAAGACGGACGATAAAGATGGAGCATGCTGTATGCAAACCTCTAAGAGCCTTGTGATCTACAGCAGCAGTGAAGGTGAAGGACGCTCC
This sequence comes from Hydrocynus forskahlii, assembly GCA_037974365.1. Taxonomy (NCBI): domain Eukaryota; kingdom Metazoa; phylum Chordata; class Actinopteri; order Characiformes; family Alestidae; genus Hydrocynus; species Hydrocynus forskahlii. The sequence goes on along the minus strand of JBBPCX010000141.1, from coordinate 19,071,429 downwards.
TTTAAGAGGAATCGTGTGCATATTAAGAGTCTGTTACAGTCTTTGGTAGATAGGGACATGGTCAGAACCAGTCAACCTAGCTAGGAGAAAAGAGTCTTTATCAAAGGAGAGACATAGTGTTAGGAGATCAATCAGCAGACATTGATGAGGCTCTTTATACTGCCAGCTCCGACTGGTCTTCTCCTGCACCCTCAGTCGGGGGCGTTCCCGATATCAAAAGGTCATCGTCGTCTTGAACCTCCTCCTCATCTGACTGGACAACGGGGGTTTCTACTCCATCCTCATTGGTGGCCTGGCTGTCGGAGGTGGAGTTTGAGGAGGTGGAGGACATCCGTGATTTGATCGCACAGCTATCTGGAACTCTTAGGGAGATTTCTTCTCTCAGCGCATCGTCGTCATCGTTATTACAGCCAAGACCTAGAGACAAAAAAAAAATAACAGCTCCAGTCAAAGCAGCATCAAAATCAACAGACCCAACATCTAACTTCTTTGTGATATTTTTTCTAGTTCCGCATCTTTGACGTCAGACTAATACTGTTTTGGGTTTTTTATTTTAACTGTTGACCCCTAGGTGTGGGAGTGACCTTTACTGTGAATTCCTGATCTATGTATTGCTACCTGGCAATGGAGAAGGGATTGAATCGTCTTCTCCACTTGTGCCCAAGAACACGTCCAGGGCTTCCTGATCTGAGATGTCCATCAGTTCCATCTGCTCCAGCATGTCCACATTAACCTCCATGGAGGAGATGCTGCCCATGGGAGCTACGATGCAGGGAAAAATGTTCATAAATGATAGTTTTTGCGCAGTAGTGTGCATGTTAGAGCCACAATTTCCTTGATGGCAACACTCCACTTTTAGCTCCTTCTTTCTAAAAGGGCCTATTATCTACAGTCTTCTTATTTAATCTTCCACTCCGGTAAATTTGCTACGAACTGTCTGCAGTAACGACACTCCTCGTTTAAACTGTTCTGAAGGTGTGACATAACAAATCAAACATTGGTTGTTTTTAGAGCTTAGGTTTCATGCACAGACTGGAAAGTGAAGAGTCCATTTGAACACTGATTGCGTATCAAATCCGAACAGCAAGTCTATTTGACATGATAAGCACCCCTTAACATCATGAGCACCATGTGTAATATGATACTTGCGTCTCTTGTAATCGATCTGCAGATGTGCGGAGGAGAGGTACACGTCCACATCGTGTTGGAAGACCTCCTCAAAGAAGCGTTGTCTCTCCCTCAGCTTTAGCTGCTGGGCCGCATCCATGTCCGGAACCCTCTGAGCGTGCTCAGTTTCCGCTGGCAAACAGAGCAGCACACATTTTAATTGCCAGTTATTCTTTAGGAACCCCATAGTGCTCACATCAGTGTGGTTTCTGAAAGTTTAGTTCACAGTCTGGTGTGTATGAGTGGTAAATGTGTGGTCCAACAGATATACAAATCACCACCAGGGAGCAACAGTTAGCCACTGCTTTATCCTCAGGCTGGGCGTGCATGTGGTGCTGAAGCTCAATTCATCATCTGACAAAGAGATACACACTCACCCTAATCCCTTTTCTATCTAGGGTGGTGCACGAAGTTGCGTGAGTGAACGTTTGAACAGAGACGGAACACACAGGTAGCCGGCAACTCCTCCCGATCTACCCTTCGTGCTCTCGGTCATCTCATGTTGCCGTAAATCTGTCAGAGCCTGCAGCTCAATCACAGCATCTGTCAATTCTCCCTCAGCTAATCTTATTGGGCTCGGTGGGCAATCACATTTACTCTCCACATCAGGGGCACTGTAATAGCCTAAAGAGGGGAGCAGTGAAAGCGGGGAAAAAAAATGAGGAAAGGAGAGTAGAGGTGAACAAAACACAGAAAAAGAGAATAGAGGAGAGGAGAATAAAATACGAGAAGAGAGGGGAGGTCAGGAGAAGAGAGATGAGGGGAGAAGAGAAGACAAAAAAGGAGAGAAGACCAGAAGACAGGACAGGAGACGAGACAAGTCGATCCAGACAAGTACAATTACCACACTGGTTTCAAACACAATTAATTTGGTCTAACGAGATCATTGTGGTGGTCTGTGGTGTTGTCCAGCTGCTGTATTTGTTGAACGTACCACTGCACATTATAATTCAGGGGCTTACATCTCTTTTCACTTAAAGGTAAACTCCAACATCCAACTTCAGCCTCCTAACATCTGCCACATCTGTAGCATCACTATAAACAGTAATTCCCCATTTCCTAGAAAAGAACAAAAAAGAAAAACAGACTCAAACCCCATTTCTGATCAAAGTCACTTGCTGATGGAAAGTGCTTCAAGTTGATTGGTTGATTGTTCTTTCATTAAGTACAGGAAAACACATCAAAATTGACTGTGGTAATCAACCACATGCTACACATGTGGCAGATGGAGAGCAGAAGAATTGCTTTAAGCCCCTTTGTACGTCTGTTAATGACATGCAGTATGTTCATCTGTTTGTGCCTCACATATATACCCATCAGGTGGTGGAATACAGCTCTTAAGTAGAGCAGAGAACGGAGTACATAATATGACGTGTGGGTGTATGCTGGTCTGTGTGCATATGCATGCATGCATATCTCCGTGCAAGCCTGTGTGTGTGTGTGTGCGTGCGCATTTGCATATAAATGTATGTTGGTATATCCAAAAGGAGCATTACAGAAGAATACACTTCACTGTTGAAGCGATAGCCACTTGTCTGCTGGTCTATGTACCATCCATTAGTCAGATGAGCAGTCTGACCCTGTGCCGGAGCACATGAGACCTTGGCCACTCAGCTATTTATGGAGGCTGTTAAATGTGTGATGGCACATGAGATGAAGGCCCGTAGATTAGGAGTATATGACTCATCTTTCATCATAACCGTCTGAAATTCCCTAGCCAAAAGAGAAACGACGGTCATCACTCAGAGGAACGCTTATAGTCATCATGAGGGTATCTACGCATACTACACTGTAATGGCAATGGGAGGTTGCTTTCGTCATCCAACCACTGTTCTAATGGTGGTGAGCTATTATTAAGGTCAGTTACTTCATGTTTCTCTTTTTCAGATACAGTCACAGTCATAGGAAAACATTATCTCTCCAAAAGGGTAGCATGACTGTAAAGAGGAACAATGTGCAAGAAATTATAAAAGAGTAGTTTTCCAAAATTTCAAAAATAATTGTCCATTTACCTGTACACGTGGTTGACTGGCCTAGATGTCAATGCCTTTTACTTTAAGGCTGGAACCGTAGCCACCAAACTCTAGCCCAAATTGCTTCAGTAAGTATTTCACGAAAACTTCTCTTGAACCACATCCGGCTTTTCATTAGAGTGGTGCAGACTTTAGGGGAAGCTGGTGGCCTAGTGGTTAGGGAGTTGCCCTTGCGATCAGAAGGTCGTGGATTCGAATCCCAAGACTGCTAGTGGCACCTCTGTGGTACTCTTGGACAAGGTACCGTCCCCACACACTGCTCCCTGGGTGCTGTGTTCCTGGCTGCACACTGCTTCACTTGGTGAATGGGTTTAAATACAGAGGAAGAATTTTGTACTGTGGTGTGTTCATGTGTGACAGAATGGTCACTTCACTTGTGGGTGTGGTTTAGGATGCAGTATGAGTTATAAACATGAATGAAACTTTCCTACAAGCTATTTCAGAAAACTCATAAACCAGCCAAAAAGGAGGACTGATCATGTATCAAATCAGTCTCTGTCCCTACAAACTGATTATAGATCAGCCCTTCTTTCAGTGAAAACAGACCCTATTGTCTAAAAAGGCCACATGCAGCATTCAGCTATGCATTGTAGTTTAGTTTATTATTATAGCTCACAGTAAGTCACCCTGTGTTCTAAATCACATCCATAAGACCATGCCACCTTAATAAAGAGCTAAACCAATTGAAGTGGATTGGGAGACGTTTTGTGGGTGTATTTACAAAAACAAACTGGGCTTCTATTGATTTTTAGTGCTTGTTAACAACGTCGGCCTTGCCAGCGCTAAATGGACTTTGAATATGTCTTGGCTACACTTGAGGGAGGTGGGAAACTGTTTCCATTCGTTTTTTTTTTTGCCAAATCATTCCTTTAAACGTTGAATGTTAATGGTATAAATCAGCATTTTTCAACAAAAGCTATCTACAGCATGCAGTAATTTACCACAGATCATTCAAAATGTCATTCCTTTCGGAAAATGAGTTACTTTGCCTGACATCACTGTGTACATCATGTGATTTTAGCCCCCTCCAGCACAACACACCATCCCATATAAAATGCTAGAGTATTCCTTTAAATGTCAATGCCACTATATTCCCACTCTATGGATCTGTTTTCCCAGACATGGGTTTAACATAGTCTGTTAATATACCGTTGAAAAGCTTTTTTGGTCTATAGGCTTAGGCTTAATCTGTGCCTGGGATACCAGCCTTATATGTTCAGTTGTGCCTCAGTGCCCTTGAGCAGAGCCATAAAGGAATCTATTCTGCTACCACAGGCCTCCCAACTGAGAAAACAATGGTCTAAAGTGTTACAGAATCCTATGGCCTGCCTTTTAGAGCCCGTCAATACATCGAGCTGCACACAAACAGCATCCCAGGAATCCGTCACAATTAGAACGCACAAGCAGAGATTGGGCTAATTGGATTAGGCTTCCAAGCTGATGTCTATATTCGGAATAATGTAAAGATTAAGCCCCTGGAAGAGCTGTTTGTGCCCAGACAGAGAGAGAGAGAGAGAGAGAGACACACAAGACAGAGAGAGAGAGAGAGAGACACACAAGACAGAGAGAGAGAGAGAGAGAGAGAGAGAGAGAGAGAGAGAGAGAGAGAGAGAGACACACACACACACACACACACACACACACACACACACACACACACACACACACCCCTTAACAGCTCAACCAAATACGCTAACACTGTTTACAATGAATACAAGCTAGTAACCACAAATTAGCATGATTCCATTTTCATTATGCTAATGGGTGGCTACTCACCATCATTCATTAGAGGCAACATATTCCTTTAAGAATCGTAAAAGTCACATGAACGAGCTCAAAAGTGCCTAGGGCCACTCGAGGCCGAATAAACAGTCCAACAACAGTGAGGCATTTACTTACTGTTGGTTTTTTCCCTAGAAGGTCCCTAGAAAACTGGCAATAAACGCTTCACTTAGAAAGGTCATAATTGTGAATAGTTACCTGTGGATTTCCATTATCACCAACAGCACAAATCAGAATATCAGTGCCAAAATGTGACCTATTTTGATACATTATATAAAGAAATATAAAGTGTAATATACTTATATAGAGGAGAATACAGTGTGGTTGTAAAATGGGGTAAATTGCAGCACCCTCAGTTTTACCAATCAGAAATAAGATACAAGGCTGATATCACAGCTGTGCACACCCACCTTCCTCCCAAACTGACTGCAACAGTTTGAAGATTTTGTCGAGTTTATGCAATGTAATCTGATTGTGTTAAAATGTCATCCAGTTTATAATTTTGTTGGCACTCATATTAATGGAGGTTTAAGGTTCTAACTGACATTTAAGCTGTCGAAATCAGCAGTTTCATAAGTTCAAACATACATGCCAAAAAATCTGCCAGGATGGGGTGGGTTGGAAACCTGTCAGCAAAAATGTAACTTATATCATCTGATGCCTAGTTCTCTCTTAGACTCAAACACACACACATGCAGTTTTATGGGTGTAGTATCAGTATTTTCGGTTCATTTCTTGCTTTGAATACAAGAAAAAAATGGAAAATTTGGGGAAAAAAATCATTTAAAAAAGGTCTCCAGTTAATAGTAGGGCTGGTTTTAACAGTGTCTCAGACAAGAAATGCTTTTTTTGTCAGTAAACAGATTTCTACACTACAGTTATGAGTAACATACATTATCCCCAGTCTCCTCTACTTATAGTTTCTTCCATATAGGAAGACTTCATTTATATTATACAATAGGACTTATATTTATATTGCATGTTTTCCTTCTGAAAAGATATATATATATATATATTTTAAAAATGTATTCACATATGCACACGTTTTTTACATTTTACATATTTCTCTATGTTTTCTGTTACAGGCTACCTTAGCAACAAACTGACTGCATTTTTGTGGTGCAGTTGCTCCTAACTGGCCTCAGAGGCCTGATAGAAATGTGGAGACTAAAAGAGACACGATAGATATGTGATGACTAAGAGAGAAATGCTGCCTTTTTGTTTCACTTTCCAGAAAAGCACGACTTGTCAATTTGGCAGGAAGGCCTGCACAACAGCGTGTTGTGTGTACGTTCTGAGGCAGGTCAGAAATGGTCAGTGACTCGTCTGGTGTTTCAGGACTGCTAGGCAGCCAGAGGCCAGAGCTGTCAGTGTGACTCACTCTCTCCGGCTATACACTGACTGCAGGCCTCAAGAGGACTAGCAGTCTGGCTATGTGACAGCCGTCTCCATGCGAATGTGTGTGCACTTGTTTTGTGAAACATGGCCAGACCCAGAGGCCAACCAGATTTTCGTGTTGCTAAATTACTGATTTTTCTCCTGGTTCTTGCTTCCAGTAGCCTAGTATCTACAGTTTCCCTTCAATTGCTTTGGATCATTTTTCAAATGATATTTAGTCAAGTGCAAAATTAACTTTTTCAAGGTTAAGTAAAAGTAAGAAAAACTCTTAACAACAATCTGTCATTTCAACCTGAATGACAGACCATCTGCTAGAGCCAATCATCAACAGACATGGGGACACAAGCCATGTTTAAAGACCCTCAACACAAAGTGGGCTTTGAAACAGAAGCCATTTAATTCCCTATCTGAGGTACCACCACTTTTTATAGCTCACATTTCTTTCAAGTGGCCTCTGGGTTATACTATGCACCGCACACCTCCCATGACACAGATAATGAATGTATGAATCAAAGAATGAAAATTGCCCACCCTAAAACTATGACTGCCCCCTTAATTGAGGAAAATCCAGGACCAAAGCTATTGTAAAATGTCCTGATTAAGAAAAACAGTACAACATGGCTTATCCTTCAGTCAGGACTACAGAATGTTATCAAAAGCTCATCATGGGTTTTAGGATACTGAGATTAAGGTTACAGTTAGGCTTAGGGTAAGACATGGGGCTTACTTTAAAAGTGTGTGCGTGTGCGCGCGCATGTGTGTGTGTGTGACGTGTCTCAGTGATAGCAGCACAGAGGGATCAGAGACTGTGAGCTGCTAAATTGCTGTGGTGTGAGGACAGGCCTGCACTCCTGACTCATCATACACTAATACAGTCTAAGAAACAGCAGAAAAGCCACAGAGATTGTATTCACTGCACTGTTTGGAGAAGAAAGACACAAAAGTTTATCTGACAAAAAATTATTAATAAAAAAAATTTATATTAGCTAACAGTTCAAGGACCACCTTGCAGGATTACATATGTTTTTCAGTGCTAGCTATTTTTTTATTATAGAATAGGACCTTATTCTAAGCACGTCTATGGCACATAAAGTTTTAGGCCACATGTTCATTTTCCTACACTGCACACCAGCACACTTACTTTTTTGCCTGAGTAAATAGCTGAGGTAGTCTGAATAAGCGCATATGCAAATCCTGAACAGTAATAAGTGTTGCCAAACAGCCAAGTCTTGCACCTAAAGTCTGAGTTTAGTTTCACTTCAGAACATAAACGTAGCCAACTATATGCCGAGGGAGACCAGTTGGCGTTACTACTTGTGTATTCATGGCCAAATCCGACTAGTTTCAGCGTGTTTTGTTGAAATATGCTTTGAATATGACTCGAAGACTCCGTGCCCCATGTTCATTATCCTAATGCACACGACATATCACCATTTTCACTTTGTGTGGAATGCTATCTGTGGGGGCTGTTCAATGAAGTGAAGGTTGTCTAAGTAATCACACGCTAGATGTCATATGTGGGCGAGTACTAACAGAATTCTACTATAATGTTGCCAAAAACAGCAAAAAAAAAGTCTGATGCTTAAGGCTCAAAGCCTAAGAGAAGGAATGCTGATGTGGCATCAGCTCCCTCTTATCTGGAATTTTGTTCAACCCAACCCTGGATGCTCGCCAGGGCACATGTGGTACAGCCACTGTCCAATCTGGCCTTTCGCGGGTGCTCCTCTTAATACTGACCAGCCCCAGCATGATACATAAAAGGCGTTGTCTCCAGGCAGCAGTGTTTTACGTAAGAGGGCGAGTGAAATAGGGCAAGGCACTTAAAACAGTCCGGAGCGGAGGACGTGATACGACCAAGAAGGTTGCATAACCGAAGTGGAAGGGCGCTCTGTGCTGTTTCTTTCTTCCTTCACCATCCCTGAGTGACAGGGACTGCTCAGCAGCGCACGCTCCAAAGAAGAAGAAAAAAAAAAAAACAAGACCCCATTGCCCTCCTGCTGCTTTTTCACTTTTCATCCCCAATGTTTTGCGCTGACTCCGGCACCCTGCCGGCTCTTGTGACTGCCCCGCCGGCCAGGAAGGGGAAGCACGGTCAGGACTTACTACCTTTAAACCAGCTCAGGGTTAAGTGCCTGTCTCCAGGGACAAGCTGAGCACTTTTGCAGCAGATTCTCTCCAGTCTTCAGCCCCTAAGATATGAATCCGTGCTGAAAATTGCTTCATTTTCATTCCATTTTTATCCAGGACTCCACATGTGGTCACCAAGACAAGTTCCATGAAGATCTATGGGACACACAACAGATCCTGGTTGCTTCTTTGGGTTCACCCTAAAGCAATGAGGCATCACACACTTCATACATTATACACGCGCTTCCCTAATAAGGTGCTAAATACTCTCTGAGAGACTTGATTGTGTTGTTTTAGACTCTGTATGATATCTAGTTACCTAAAAACATCATAATAAAAAAAGACAAAGATAAAAACAATATTTGAAGCCTGAATTTTGACCGGTTTTGTCTATTTTATAGACTACAGTGCTAGTAAACACATTAGCAAAACAGTTTGAGGTTACTTAACAACTCCGTGCTCTTTTTAGTTTGTAGCTTCCATCATTTTTTAGATTTAGACAGCAAACACGTCTGGACCGATCAAGCACATTCAAATTTCAGCCGCTTTCTTTTCGAAAGCTTAGGCAATGCATAGTGCCTACTCACTGAAGCTCAGCCACACGCTACAGTGGCATTTGCCCAGATCAGAGGATCCCGCCCACGTGCTGCAAGCTGGCAGGGTTGGCGTGTCTGATGTCCCGCTCCTGTCCACAGATTACGCAAGAAAGGACGGCGTCCCTCACCTCTGGGTGGCCTTACAGACAGCGGGGATCTAATTAATGATGACATCAAGTCACTTGCATCACACATCAAGGCTACTGATGTTCATTTCTCCGACGCATACGCACAACCCTACTCGACTGCGCTCCTGGTCGCCATTTGGAACGGACCGAGTCAGACTAACAGAATGGGTTTTTGAGGGTCTTCCATAAGAACCTTGACATGGGGTCTTACTGTAAACAATGGGAGAATGTACTCTCGTATCGATCACTGGCTTTCTAACTATTCGGGCTGATTGATCCATTGATCAGTTGGGCTGCAGTTCAGTGACCTCACTACTTCTCCCAACCCTGACAGATTACTTACTGATGGTAAACAGGCACATGGGGGTGAGATCAGCTTTCCCCTCATTCTCTCATGCTGACCTATTCTCTAGCTCCCACACGCAAACGTATACTCGTAAAAAATGAAGATTCCTAAATGGTTTCTTGGCTTGGACGTACAGGGCTGGAGGAGGCTCTAACTGATTTACAGTACATGGAGGTACTTTAAACCTTTCAAAGGTGCCATCCATTGAAAGGATCTTTAGGGAGTCAAAAAAGATTCTTCAATGGCGTAACTCCAAAGAACCCTTTTGGCTAGGGACTATAATATGAAATACATTTTCTTGTTATTTTTCTTGTGGTCCAAGGTTTGCTGGTCCAAGGTTTGCTTGGGGTTATGTGCCCAAATCTGTCATAATGAATTTTTACATGAGCTTTTTCCAAACCTCTCCTAATCCCTCGGAATGGAACATTTTTGTTTAAGATGATCAACTGATATCTGTAAATGATGCAATCTGCAAATGACGTGTCTTCAGGAGGGATTTAATAACTGACTGAGCCATTCACAATATGCAGCAGGTCCTGCTCAAGCTACTAAATACATTTTTTAAAAAGCTTTTTGGCAGAATGTCCAGGGAACATGCCAATGGTTAAAGTTCTGGCGTCAACAATGTACAATCTGCATGAGAACCTTCCCGTCTGCAGCATTAATACGTAGAACTTGTTTTATTTTTATTAGTCGTAAACTGTACACGTGGATGGATGACTGTAAAGCGAACTTGAACTATAAACCTTTACATATATGTATATTTTATGATTGTAATTGAACACTCCTTTCTCTGTCAGTTTCATTGCTTTGTTTATGGATACATACTTTTTTGGTATTATTCAGGAGTGTAAAAGTTAAAGCAAAAAATATGCAAATGTGAAGTTGAAATGTGTGCTGGAAATGCTCCTCATGCTTTCTGCAAATGCACTGGCTTTTGTGACATCACAAAAACAGTGTATTTAAAATGGCATGTTTTTGCAGCTTAGTCTAAAAGACTGGGGAGCAAACAGTACATTTTGAAAATGTTAATGTTAAAGTGTATCTTTTTTTTAAAAAAGTGATAAAATTGGAAGTTGTTCATGACATTGGCTCTTTCAAGAGTGTGTATTTACTCTTTTGCTCCAGTCTTTACTTTCTCACACTTACTCTCTCATGCTCTCATTAGGATGTGACAAACAACTGACTCTAGATTCAGTTGCACTCTCTCTCTCATTAAGTCACAGTGTATGCATTCAGTCTAAGGAGGATGAGGAGGGAGTGAGTAAGACTGAAAGTCTGAATGCAGCGGAAGAAAAGCAGATTGTCCAAGAGGCTTGACTTGACATTTCCTGCAGAGAGGGCAATGCTCCCTTTCTCTTCCTCTTTTCCCCCCTCACAGAGACTGGCATTGGACTAGGAGACGGATTACAGACTGTTTGATCCGGACATGGCACTGCATCCATGCTCGCCCACCCTAACAAACCCCAAACCCACGCCTTCAGCCTGCAAAGTACTGGAAGGACTGGTTAAAAGAGTCCATTGTAGATAAACCCAGATCAACAGTGCTTCACTGTTTGAATTCAACCTCAAAACTTTGTCGATTTTTATTTTAAATTGGGCCATATTGTACCCACTACTTATTCATCCTCCCCCTAGAGGATCCAGAGGTTTGTGCAGTTTTGTGTAATAAAAATTTAATTTTACATGAACATTTCCCAACTACTTTTTTATCCTTTATATCCTTCACATATACTCTTTAATAACAAATAGTTAACTTTAATAACTAAAAGTTTAAAATATTTTACAAAGTATTCCCAAAATTACTTTTTGTCAGAATTCTGTGCACAATAAATGAAATCTTTAGTGCAATCTAGTCATACCGGTTCTGACTCTGAATCGGAAACATCACAAAAGTCTTCAGAATCAGATTCAGAATCAGAAAACCTTATTGATCCCGGAGAAAACTGCTTATACGTTTGCTGCCCAGTCACAGAGACACAAAGACAAGAACAATGTAAAGTACATTATAAACACAACCTCAGATAAATTAAACTATACAGAATGTACTTTGTACTAAACACACTATTCCATAGACACAAAATGCTGAGATCTCTACATTTGAAGCATGATGAATTTTGGAAATGTATTGTATTATTTAATGTGAACATCCTGTGAACATCCAGCTCATCATAAATTACATCTTAATATTCCTTGGAAAGCTGTGAAGTTTCACAGGGATGACAATTATCTGCAAGCATGGTTGAAAAGCACTCAAAACATTATCTAGTTCCTCAGAAGAGTGAGGAACAAAAAAGTACATTTTCCTTGATATGACTCCTTTTATATAAGGCGCATGGCTGTACCAGAGCAATGCCAAAGTCCCATTTTACTTTAGTTTTAGTAACGCAAAAATTGACCACATAAGGACGCTGGGCAACAGAGCATACTGACAGTTCCCTGGTAACCTATTTGCTTTTCCCACTTACCTCTTCCCATTTGCCTTTTTTCCATGTGTACTTCTACAGAACCCCTCAGGCTTGAGATTCTACAGACGCCAGGAAAGTAAAAACAAGCCCAACAGAGATATATTACTAAAATTATTCCTCCAGCTCCCTCTGAGAATAAACACTGACATTCGTGGCCGAGCCATTTGGGAGCAGCACACAGGAAACGAGTGTTCCAGGCCAGTGAGAAGATTCCAGCACCGCTTTAAACCTCAGGGGCCACACAACTCATTTTCAGCCACCTACCCCAAGCTTATTGGCTAAAACAAGGTGACCGCTGGTCACTGAAAGTCCAAAAGCTGGTTTATTTTGCTGATGAGCTACAGCAAAAACTCTCCCACAGGCTCTTCCTGACTTCGTTTTTCTGTGGTTGCGAGGACAGGTGGTGAAGAACATTGCCATTCCAGAGGTTTCTGAAGGAATGCAGCCTGTCTGACCGAACATCACGGTAGTTTCTGGCCTGCGGTTGGAAGACGCAGTGGAGTTTCAGTGCAGAGCAAATATTTACAAGGAGATTTATAAAGAATGTTATGTTGACAGGAGGATTTGACCCACATACACCACCCATTTTCATATTTTAACATGTAAACCCCACTCCCATGACGACTTTCATCCCATTATTGTATTTCAATTGTTTTCTTATGTGAAAGTCTGTGTGCTGCATGTTGTTACACCTGTTACATAAGACTGGAGCAAATACGACTGTACCGCTCAACACTATTTCCCAGCCCAGTTGTGTCATCAGTGTTTTGTCATCACCAGCCTCTACCCAATGATGTCAGAAGGTCCAGGCCCAAGAGGTCGCAACTCAGCGCTTCAACTCAAGACAATCAGGTTGGCCAGCCAGTTCTGACACTCACTGTCATGCCGCATCAGCGTGCTCTCTTTTGTTTCATCCTGAAAGAACTGATGAGTTAGAGTGATATTTTGGCAAGAACCTCAGTTATGAGAACTGAATCTATGGCAACACTGTGAGCTGCTGCTAAGTGATCTCATGCAGACTTGCTTATGTTTTCTGATCCCCTTTAACAGGACTAATCTAAAAGGCTGAATTGTGCCCATGATATTATCCAGTTTGTCTAACAGTATGTCAGAAATCACATGAGCAAGGTAATCTGAGATAATCCAACAGTGGGTTGCACGTTGTTAGTTGGTGAACACATTTGTTTTGGGTTTTTTTTACTTTCTACATATGTTAACCAGTGTAAAACCAAAGAGCTTCAGACACCAAACATGTCTTGTATGTTTGCCTACATTTAGGATCAAGAAAACTGTTCCATGCACAAATTGTTCCATGCAGAAAAACTGGCCCATGTCAACAGAGGACTACAGACCTACACAGTGGACAATTTCCCTAATTCTAGCACAGCCTTTTCAGGCAATTCATGTATTCAAACAAGCTAGAATAAAAGTAAGACTTGTATTCCACAATTAAGGGCTTTGAAGTGACCCTGTATCAACACAGTTGAATCCTGGGGGCCAAAAGAAATACAGGTAAAGAAGTCTCCACTTTTATTGGAGTTTTTTTTCCTTCGTCTGATTGCTGCCGCCGACAGACTGCCATGCATATTTCATGAGCACTAGAGTACATGGTCAATAGCCGAGCGAAGAGGTGGTACGAGAGTGAGCAACACACAAAGGTCATTTCCCTCTAGCCTTTTCATGCCAGATCCACAACTGAACAGCATCCGTTCCACAACCTCAATGGCAGCGCATATATGGAGCCCTATTTTTGTTCCTCTTGACACCATCTCTTCACCCTGCATCTCGTTACACTAACTGTGACCATGAGCCAATTCCCACAGTTTAAAGGGAAGCCAAAGTGAAGTGTTTCCAGTAACTGAATACAGTGAGGCTTTGCAATGCACCGGCTTACTGGAAAGGGTGCTGGAGGTGAAGGATAACACCAGATGCCGACGAGAGAGTATAACATGATGTCATCCGGTTCTGCGGAACATAAGAGGTGTGTGCGTATATGCATGATTAAAGAGAGATTAAAAGAAAATCAGAGAGAAGGCTGGGTGTAGCCTTCCTATAGGAGTGTGTTTTCCCACAGTGAAAACGTCTGCTGCACTACGAAAACACAATGTGCTTAGAATGTGCTTAACCTTACCATAATTGACCCCAGAAAATGCAGCAAACCCCTTCATTTGAATTAAGTGCTCGTTAATTTGTAACATCGACCCCTTAATTTTACCTTAAAAATTAGATTTACGGCATGAGTGTGAAACCCCTTAATCTAAAATTTAAGGCGTTAATGCAGAAGGTTCTATTATTCAAGGTGCAAATTTGAAAAAGGGGAAAATTCAGTAGTTTTACCCCTTAATCAGCCTTAATCTGTGCACTTTTTCCTTTAATGTTCCTTCATTTCCTGTATGGGGAAATTAAGGTCAAAATTAAGGTAATTTTAAGGGTTAAATTAAGGCGTTTGGTTTTGTAGCGCTTGTGTAAAATGCTTTATTGTTCAGCAGCTCTGCTTATGCGGTATCAGACACCATATAACGTGTGAAGCTTTCTAAAAAAAAAAAAAATGGACAACCTTTTATTATACAGGTTTACACAATAGTAGCAACCACCTTGGAGCCAAGATTTTGTTCATATTTTTGTAGATAGCAGTATTTCATACAAGGCCAGATACCACATAAGGAAGTGTGTTTAACATGGTTTGAAGGTTTGGGCATTCCTTAGAGCTGGGAATGACATCACACGAGTGTTTCACAATGCCAAGTCAGGTTAGCCTTTGTTAGCAGCACTAGCTAATAATGCACTAAACTGTATTAATTGTATTTATGCATGCAAACACTGTAGCAATATGTTTACAGTGGAACCTGGGCAGGTCTGCGTGTGCAACCAATTTAACACAAACGACACAAAAGTGCTCATAAACACTACTTACTAAAGCTTTTACTACTGTTGGTACAAAGAGCAGCCATCTTGGATTATGAGGATGTGGCAAGTGAGGCTCCTCTGACTTTCTCAGTAGGAAATCTGACTTCAGGGGGCATTCCAGTTGAAATCCCCACTATGAACTCAGACATTCTGACATCCCAGTTCAAATGGAAAAGAAAGTAGTCATGTCATGCTCATAAGCAAGGAGCTTGATTTACAACCTGACATGGTTTAAAGCACGTGTGTCATGATTAACCATGCAGTTTCTGTGATGCTGAACTGGTTATCATCCCATTCCATGGTTATCTTCCATTATCTTTCAGAGGACTACAGAAGTAAACTTCAGACACCAACCATGTCTTGGATAATCAATCAAAACGATGAGAGCGATCATTTTAAGTGGCGAAAGGGAGTACCCACAAATGAGTACTTAGCAAACTGCAATGCTTAAGACGTTTGCCTCAAACCACATCAAGTTAAATGATGTCAAAATAACTTGCTTATGCGGTTTCTCAGACAGTATGGCATAAAAAATGAACAAAATGTAAAAGAAGTCACTGAATTCTTTCTGCTCTTTACTACCCATCCAAAACTTGACCCACCAAACTTTCATTTCTGGGCATAGCTCTAGCAATGAATTATTAATGGTGGCAAGATATGAGCTAGTGCGTCTGAGTGTGTGTGTGTGTGTTTTTGTGTGTGTTGGAAACGGGGTGAAGCGCAGCCCAGCATCATCAGAGTCTTTCTTTACTCCCAACAATGACCTCATTGTTAACCCACTTGTTCCCCTCAATAGAGTCCTTTAATATAAAGCCATTAATAGGTCAACCCCAATTAGCTGGCCTATAAGTGGACAGACGCTGGAAGACAGATAAAGATGAACAATTAGAGGGAAAAATTAGGACTCCCAAGGCCATTTTTTTCAGAGGAATTTGGGAATGAGACTCAAGAAGTTACAAATAACCTTTTATTTGTAGCAGGCTTTCGTGCACTAGTGCTTTGGGGAATACCACTATAAAAGTGAACCTACAATCACAGAATCTGATCTTATTGTCCAAGCATAGGGACAGAGACCACAAACCATGGAACAGTGGGCACAATTAGTGACTGCATGAATAAGTTGCATGCATTGCTGCTGTGTTCAAAATTATGGCTACATCCATCTCCATGTTATTGGTTGTACATACTGGATCAGATTGCATGGATTAGGCTTGGCACACTGGACTGGTGGACCTGCCCAATGTGTTTCTCCACCTTTTGCCCTGTGAGCAATGGGATAGGATCCAGTGCTGGAGTTTCAAAATATACTATTCACTTCTCAATCCAAAGCACTGAATGTACAGAATTATAGAATTATACAGAACTGTTTTATAACAGCCTGTTTAATACTAATGGATAAGGTACAGTGGGACATAAATATAAAGTTGCTGAAAATGACTACGTCCATTTTTGCCTGTTTAGTCTCAAATGGTTGATCTGTAGAGTTTCAAGGTCTTCCGGATTCACAGTCCGATTCACAGCCCAGTTCCTCAGGGATCCCCATCGGAGAGATTTATCACCACATAAGAGGACAAGAGCAGCTTACTGGCCACTTCCTTCGTCTACCTTATTTAGTGTTGGCGCACAGATCCGCTGCAACATAGAGCAGGCCGGCACTTCTGAGTGAAGAGGGCCGCCGGTTGTGACAGCAGACAAAGAGGCTAGAGACTGCATGGAACAATCCAGAGCTCATGAATTTACAAACATATTTTATTACGGAACAGTCTGGGTTTTTGCGAATTCAAGGAATACATGCAAAAAAAAAAAAAAAAGTACAAATGAGATGCAGACAAGACTCGCATCACATCTAGTTGTATTAACTACATGCAGGCAAAATTATATCATTTTAACATTTCATTAGAAAAACAGGCCATTCCATTAGGAAAACAGAATTTGATGCGGTATCTAAACATCACTAAAGACATAACATCCCCAGCCCAAACAGACCGTGGACGGAAGCTAGGCTGCAAAAATAGTTGTGGCTATGATGTCATTTCTGATGAACACATTCAAAGTTCAGTTTTGTTCATGGCATTTAATCCCAGACTGCTTTTGGATAATACAAATACAAGGCAACCAATGAGAATGGGGGACATTTACATTTATCTTAAAGGAACAGTAACAAGAAAAGAGAGATAGAGAGAGCTTGGTCAATGATCAACCAAATAAAACATTATGGTGGTTTTGATTTATGAAGTCACACAAAGTGGGGATGCAGAAAAATGTAAAATATTCATTTCTAGTGCCAAAGACTGTGTGTAAGGCAGTCCAGAGAGTGTGAGGTCACCCACGCTGGAGTGAAATACCACTACTCCCCGCAGGATAAACATGTCAGAGGATGAGGATCACACCGCCGGGCCCTGGCTGTTTGTACTCTGGGCAGCTGGCGAATTGGTGAATGAAACCTTCCAGCTAGACTTGGTTCTAATTTAACTTGAATTACAAAGTGTCTTTGGCCAAAAATATGAAAATTTGCGATTTGTCAACCTGTGTCGAATCTGATTTACAGTCTTCATTATGCACAAACGGGTGTGTGCATGTGTGAGTGTAAGAGTGTGATACAGAGTGAGAGAGAGATAGAGACAGTAAAAAGAGCCTGGCGTCTTCAGATTCTAAATTTGATTGGTCGAGCCACATAAAATACTTGATACACACACACACACCGTATAACCATCATTGGTGCAATGACCACCAGTTGGGGTCAGTACAATCGTTTTTGCTATGTCTCAACCAAGGCAGTGCTCAAATGTAAGCTAGCTACCCATGTAGGGTAGCTACCCATGAATTCCTGATTTAAATTGCTTTGATTTAACATAGGGGGTCCAATAAAGCGGCCTGCAGTATGGATCCCAGTGAGCTCGTCCCATTTGCCCTGGACCACATCACTTTAGTGTAGTATTGATACCGCAAGTTTATTTGAATCTATGTGATTACTGTATTGTTTAGCAACCATAGCCTCCTGGTGTTGTTACTTGCTCATTTGTTCGATCATTCGTTCGATCATTCGCTCGATCATTCGTTCATTCTCATCATTCATATGATGAAAGGCAGAGAGACAGCCTCGAGATTATTGGTGGTAATAAATGAATTCTTGTTGAGCATAGCTAATATTCTCACATTGTATTTTGTCTCTGCTTAGCAACACCCCTGACCATGGTCTTTGTTTAGACTCCAGTCAAACAAGAGGTCTAGAGTTGACAGAGGAGGCGTCCTGGGGTGTCTCTGGCTGTGCTGGAGCAGCAGAAGTTTTGGGGCTTGAGTCAGACTCCTTCAGTCTCAGCAAATCCTTTGAGGCCGAACATGAGAAAAGTTCCGGACGGAATATGGAGCCCTTGTGTATACTGCTATCAGAAACATTACCACCAAACAAGCACGGGCCTGATCCACAGTATCAGTTATCTTAATGTAGCGTCAAGTCCCCTAAACAGCAACCCACAATATTCAGAAAGGAGCTGAGAAGAAACTGAGTCCAAATAAGGAAAGGAATGAAGAACCCCTGGAAAAAACCTCACAACACAATACCTCACAATTAAAAAGGTACAATAAGGGATTTGCACAGCCACAATTATGCTGGCCACATTTACTCAGACAGGTTTTTGTAGGTTTACTTCGGTGGAAATAACTGCTGCAACAAACTGGTCGCATTGCTGATCATTCTTTTGTTTACAAATAGTACATAATCAAACATTTCAAATTATGTTTGCACCTAGGCATAGCTAATGTATTTGAAGAGAACACCATGTCTAGATGTTCTCTAGTGTTAAAGGTTTCTAAGCTCACTGGTAGCTTTAATCTGAAATTGCTGACTTTTAGATGTCTCTCCAAGTCTCTTTTAAATATTTTACACAGATAAAGATAGTGGAATAGATACTTTTCCAGCTTTTAGGCCCCCGAAAATCACTCTTAATGTTGCCAAAGAGGTGAAATATTGTTTTCCTTGTGTAGAGCAGGTGGAGATGTAATCAAAGTAAAAAGTTATTTATTCATAAGAAAATAAATATTTTAAGATATGGATCATCAACCAGATACTAACTATACCTCAGAACACATTTATATGGCATGCGCAGTCATATCCTATGAACACACTGCATTCTACACAGTCTTTTTTTCAGCTATTGTCTGTTGCATTTTTGTTGCTGTTCTGTTATTGTTCCCTGTTGTTCTAAACATCCATCATTTAATAGCCTTGTCTGGTATAGGACTGTAATGCACAGTAAAAACTTATGCTGTACCTTATAAAACCATATATCAGAGGTTCATTTATCTAGATCTATGCGGTCCAACTACTGCAGATTGTTTGTCTTTGCCATATGCACATATTTCTTCCTTTTTCTTTTTTCATTTTTTTTTATATTTGTCTATTGTCATTTTCCTGATTGTTGACATGGCTAGTAATTGCCCTTTAAAATTCAAATTAATCAAATTAATTAATTCAAATAAATGAATTTCAGTTCACTTCAACTGAGTTCATGTCAACTGAGTTTAATTGAGTTTAGTTAAATTCAGTTCAGTTCAGTTCAGTTCGGAAAACGACACTGTTAAAAGTAGACTTTAATTGGCCAGCTTGAATTTGGACAGATAAAGTGGTCAGAGTTAAACACTTGTTGCAAATGACCAGTAAAGATGCTGAAAAGTGAAGGGTGTAATATACTCACATGGCAGCCGCTTGTTGTGCAGGTTTGTCCCTTTTGAGCTCATGATTCCAGTGGCTCCGGACCCTGACAGACACACAGCCGCAGCAGACAAGAGGGTGAAACGGTCAAGAAGCCTTGAACTAGACTGAGCCCTGAGTTACACACTCCCCACTGAACCCGCAGCAGCAGCAGCAAGTCCAGAACAGCACATCGTCTTTCTGTCTGTCTGTTTCTCTCTCCCTCTCTTTCAGACCAACTTCACACTCAGGTTATTCTGATGCACTCACTTGAATGCAGCACTAGCCCTACCCTCAGAGTCAGACACTCACTCTAACTTAGCAGACTGGAGACTGAGGGTTCAGGCCAGTGGACCATACCATCTGGTTACTCACAGGGGAAGCACTCAGGACAATACCATTCAGGACTGGGGGGAGGAAGGATTTATGTAACCAGCAAGGAAGGTCTGAGTTTGTAAAGCATGCTCTTTGACTCTCTCACTCTCACACACACCCCCACATGGTGCTTCTTGGTGCTTGTTCTCTGGGGGAAGCTTTGACAGTACAATGCAAATACTGCACAGTGTATATGCAGGTATTGTGCAAAAGGAAATAATAGCTAAAGCCATTTATCTGAAGAATAAGCATTTGTTGGGCACAACTGGGGTAAACATAAATAAATAATAGATCGTAACTGAATGTGAAGTGGCCACTTTTGTCACTCGTGAACACACCACAGCACACAGTGTGAACAGTGTGAAATTATTTCTCTGCATTTAACCCAAGTTCACCAAGTGGAGCAGTGGGCAGCAGGAAGACAGTGCCCAGAAGGCAGTATGAGGGAATGGTACCTTGTCAACGGTACCTTCTCAAGGGTGTCACTTGGCAGTGCTGGGATTCAAACCCACAACCTTCAGAAGCAAATCCTTAACCACCAGGCCACCAGGTGCCCCAACAATCTACTCAGAACTGGATTTGAACTCACAACCCTGATTCTCTCAGTGTGGATCGTTAACCAGTGGACCACGTGGGGGCGGGTCTACTGTGTTAGTGTGTTAGTCTAACCATTTTCAAAGCTTTCCTGTGCAGATGTAACAAATCCACTCAATGCCTGAAGTCAGGAACCAAGCCTGTGAACGTCTAGTTGTATTCTCCTATCCAACGTATACTGCTGCGAAAAAGAACTTCTGATTTCTGCTATTTTTACAAATTTGTCACACTTACTATCAAACTAAATTTATTAGAAGGCAGTGACAACCTCAGTAAACACAAAAAAACAGTGTTGAAATTGAAAAAATATTATCCAACACCAACTGGTGTAACTGCCCCCTTAGTTACTCAAGTCAACCAGTTAATTTAGTTGATTTACTCAATTCACTTGAGACACACAGACTTGATTATTGGCAGCCCTGTTAAATCTAAACATCACTTAAGAACCTTTACGTGAATATAAAGAAAGCGAAAAGGTTTCAGCTAGCAGCATGGTACAAAATTAAGAGATGAATTTGTCGAAATATCACAGTCTGCAAAGGTTCTGAGACTCCAGAGTGAAAGCTATTATCTCCCAATAAGG
>JBBPCX010000141.1:19042735-19045235 GCA_037974365.1 Hydrocynus forskahlii | reverse complement strand
TACTATGGCGCAGGCAGCCACAAAAGTGGAGGATCGGTTTGAGCAAAAGATGGGGAGGGGTTTAACGAGCCAAGATGTCTCCCACTTTCGAGCTCTCACTTTTCTGTTGAGTCTGTTTTCTGTTGCGACTCTGGGATGACTGTACTGCCACCGGGGCATCACCACCGCTGAGCAAAATCTTGCTATTGTTTGCCTTTTCCTCCTTCAGATGTGTCAAATAAACACCGGCCAAACCCATGTTAAAGGATCCTAAAATCAGTTCACTCAACTGTCCACTTACCACAGATATAGTCAATCCGTCAAGACTTGATCTGAGGCCAAATTTGGCTCAAAAGTCACCCGAATCTTTTCCATAAACAATCCCCAAAGTTCTGTCAACCCACTCAAACCACGATCAGATCTTCATTAATGTGGCGCAGACTCGTCTGGTTGGTGGTTCAGGGCACAATATGACTGCAAACCATATAACTGAACAAAAAGTCAGTGTGATGCCAAACACTGTGGGCAGTGGATTTAGACAGCAGGCCTCAGGAGAAGGAATGTAGAATCAGTCATTTGTGACAATGACCTTCACAAAACAGAAGAAACAGAGCCAAGGTCAATTCACCTTATGAATAGCTGCCCTGCTAATACTGGCTTTTTATTTATTTTTATAACTCATAGTAAGTCATACTGCATACTAAACCACATAGACAAATCTGCTTCCTAATAAAGAGCTTGATGTGGCTCGATCAAGTTTTGTTATAACAGAAAAAAAAGTGTGATTAGTGACTTCTAGCGCTTGTTAGCTACATTAGCCTCAGTGCTGAGGTGCTAAACTGAAGAAGTCAAATTTGGAAACCAAATAACTTGTCTGGTTGAATGCGTCTCGGGAAAATTTGTTTTCCTTTGTATATTTTGAAAACCATTCATTGCTGTACATATTGCATGCTTATGTTCCTAAAATGCTTATCTGTTCATTCAAAAATGTGCTATATTTATCCTCCAACAGGTTGACCAACACTGGCTTTGGCTCCCATGTTGAGGATAAACCACAGCACATCGATCCATCAGTGTGAAAATTCAAATCCTGTGGTTGTTCAATCCAGCACACTAAAGAAAACCCTTTCAGTAGGTCACTTTGTTGGGTACATTGAACCAGTTGAACCAAATGGATTAGAGAACATGGTCTAAATGGAGACACAGCCTTTTAGACACGATTCACTGTCATGAAGTGAAGAAGACGACATGTGAGAGTGCCATCGGAAAGTTTTGAGGTAGAATACCAGGCATTTCCATGGCAACTAATGGCTTCAAAAGTTCCCCTTCCATTTCTGAGACCCTCCCACCCAAGAAGAGGAACTCGCGAGAGAACTCAAACGAACCTCTGAGTGAGCATGTTTTCAAGACTCCCTCACCTCTCTGGAATCAGAATGGCTTCAAGAGACTCAGGAGGTCCCGGGAGCCAGGAGGAGTTTCTCTCATAGGTCCTCATTTCACACACGCATATCATCCACAATGGCCTAATTTGGCCTCCATAAACAACCCCGCCTTTTCGAGTGCATTAGCGGACGATCGCACGTTCCCTTCTTGGGGTCAACACTTTGCAAGCAGTGATCATCTAATGAGTGTGCCAAGCTCACACAGCAGCAGTCCCATAAATCTGCACAATATTTATGGTTCCTCTTACTGCTGGAGCTACATGCCAGAACCAAAAGAAGTGTATGTTAAGAGCTACGACAGAAGGCTCCGTGGTCAGTATGGGCCACCAATCATCAAGCCTGTCCCTCAGTCGTTTTCAGGCCATTATAGCAGAGCACTTCTCAGCAAAGATGGCCTCAGCAGAGAAGAAGAAGCAAGGCAGCGGTTTGAAGGCGAGAGAGTGACTCAGTGGCATGAAAGAGCCCTACAAGACTGGAGAACGAGGAGGAGCGACTACACAAGAGACAGCCTGAAGTGTTATTCTGAGCATTTTACTGAATCCGGAAGCAAATTTTCCAGGCATAAACACTGTCCTGACTTGTCTCAAGACACCAGGACAGAGGATCTACCGAATGCAGCCAGGACAGAAGAACTCCACCATCAGCAGCTTCCTGTGACTCAGCCCTCATGCTCCAATACTGAGCATTCGAAGTGGGCCAGTGAGGAACAAGCAAGGGAGGAGAGCCCCCTGCTGGCCAGGAGTGAAGGTGCAGAGGCACAAAAGCGTAGAGCAGCCAGTTGGCTCCTGTCCCGCTTTGTGGAGGGCTCTCTGATCGAGCTGGCAGGGGGTGAGCTGAAACGAGTAGAGGACTTAAGGATGCAGGACTTTGAGACCTGTAGCAAGCTGTGTCCTGAGCTAAGTCTGAGGAGATTTACTGTGAAGAAGATCACACGCTCACCCACACCTGGGCTGACCTGCTTAGAGGTGGAGCTGGAGGGGGAGGTCCACTCTGAGGTACACACACACACACACACACACACATACACACACACACACACACATACACAAACAAAAAAACACACAAACACACACCCACAC
>JBBPCX010000141.1:19020093-19042635 GCA_037974365.1 Hydrocynus forskahlii | reverse complement strand
TATACACACACACACACACACACACACATATACACACACTCACACACACACACACACACACACACACATACACACACACTCACACACACATACACACACACACACATACACACACACTCACACACACATACACACACACACAGTGGTTAAAAAATTAAGTGAATGCTGAATATGGAAGTATATTATAAGAATATATATTATATAGATTATCTCATCTGATCCTCGAAGGACACCACATAATAATAACAATAACAATAATAATAACAACAATAATAATAATAAAATAATAATAATAACAAAGCATCAATAATAATAATTAATTATCATCATCATCATAATCATCTCTTTGTCAAGGGTCAAAAAGAGTTACCCAAATGTTACAACTGTAGTAACTAGATACGGCCTCACTTTCTGTTTAATATGGGGTGATGTATTTTAGACTAGCAAGTTCTGGAATTCAAAAAAGAGTGAACTTCAGCAAAACGAACTTGAGAACCATCAGTGTCGAAAAACAATGCAAAAGAGTTGCATGTTCACTCACATTATCAGTATAATCCTTTGTATATCCAGGTTTAACATAATTTGAGAGTACCAGATGCTGTTCACACTGTGCCAAAAAGCTTGAAAATTATTTTGGGAATTTTTTTTTACTTATATTACATTACATTAATGTTAAGAAGCTTTTTCCTTCTCGCATAAACTTTTTCCAGAGTCTTGAAGGGTTTAAATAACGGAAAACTGAATTTTCCACACTTTTCTGATAGATTAATGTATGCACCGCTCCGCAGTTTATACTGTAGAAACGGGTGATTTTCACTGTTTAGTTTCGTATATGGAAACTAAACAGCAAAAAATACCTGCTTTAATTGATTGTTTTTGTGATGTCACAAATGCCAGCACATTTTCTCACATCCACCGGTTCAACC
This sequence comes from Hydrocynus forskahlii, assembly GCA_037974365.1. Taxonomy (NCBI): domain Eukaryota; kingdom Metazoa; phylum Chordata; class Actinopteri; order Characiformes; family Alestidae; genus Hydrocynus; species Hydrocynus forskahlii. Next base: position 19,041,709 of record JBBPCX010000141.1, on the reverse strand, counting down.
TACAGTCGTTTAGGCCCACCCAAAAAAAACAGAAAAATGGAAAATGCAGGACATGCGCCTTGTAATTAAACTGTCTGGTGTGAGCCTATCTTCCAAACATTCTTTTCCACAGTAACAAATACATGTTGGAATTAGTTAAAATTACTGTTGGTAGAAAATTCTTTTAAAAAAAACAGTGCTGTTTGAGGTCAGACAAGTGTCGATGCATCAGTTTCAGTCTGTCCACAGCTGGTCTTAACATGCCGGGTGTGTTTCTCTGCCAGTTGTCTCTGGAGGTGTGTGAGGAGTACCCGTTTTTCGTGTGCGGTCGCGGCTGGTCTTCCTGCAGCCCTGGGCGGACGGTCCGCCTGTGTTGCCTGCGCTGCCACCAGCTGCACCTGGGGGACGTCTGCCTGGCCCTAACACCTGTCCACGTCCCGCCTGCCACACCCACCCAGCCTGTCACAGGTGAGGGGGGAGGCGGGCACCTTGACCAGGTGAACTGTACAGAGGGGTCAGCAGAGGTATCGAAAGTGAAGAAACAGCGGAAGAGGCACCGTTCAGCCCCTGAACTCAGGAATATATGAAACGAGATCATAGTCGTGATGTTTATTTTGTAATAGGACAACCTACATAATCATTTATATATCGTTGCTGTCTTAGGAAAACCTTCCTTTTTATAAAAAAAAAATTCCTTCTCTTGGAACCACACCGGTGGACAGGGTTTTCTTACCACAGCTGCAATATTTAAAAAGATAGGTTGTTGAAACCAATATTTTTTTCTAATTTGATTTGTATTAATTATGAAAATGATTGTATAAAATCAGGTGTTGAAGCTGTCTTTTTTAATAGCATATGATGAGATTAACTGTTGGATTTGTGCAATAAATGATTCATTTCAGTTCAACTGATTGATGAGTTTGTTCCTATAAGCTGATGAATGGGACCCAGACTTATAAATTACGCCTTTCTCCAAACATCTGGACTTGAAGGTCATCTTTGTCATTTATAGTCTCTGCTACAATATTGCATTCACATGACCGAAAACAGCTGCAAAATTCTTCAGAGAGATGAATAAACTGCACCTGGTCCCTTCCAGTTCATTTTATCTTACAGCCTATTGAGGGAACTCAGATGAGAACCAAATGCTTCTGTCCGGTCGCCCCACCTGCAGCTTTGGACACCCATCAGAGGGGAGCCTGGAGTAAGTGATGATCCTGCTGCCGGCAGCCGACACATACTGAACAATGGGGCGTGTGAAAGGTGGAGTGTGTGGGATGGGCTGTTTTGCCACAGGAGGGTCAGAGAAACACACACACACACACACACACACACACACACACATAGAATGGACGCCCATCTGCACGTGTAAATCACAGTCTCATAAAACTGACTGCACATAAAGAACAGCAAACTCACAACAGGCCTTTAATTCCTGAATGGCAAATACATGAAGGGTTTTTGCCTTTTTATTGACTGTGATTGTTTATTGTTACAAGAAAATATGGTATTGGATGCATGTGACCCACTGTAGACAAAACCAAAAGCCCACCATTGTTAGTTACAGCCTTGCATTTATAGTCCATACTCATAAAATGGGGAAAATATTCAGCACTAAAGCAGCAGATCGGCCCAAATGTGATCGGTCAGACTCTCAGCCACCCTGCGTGACGGTCCTGGAGTATCACTACCACGCATGCGCCCATGCTTTTTCTGTACTACACACCCAGTTCGCCTCAGGAAAGGCTTGCCAATTTAGTTACATTTATGGCATTTAGCAGACGTTTTTATCCAAAACGACTTCCATTCCCTAACTACAGGGGGCAGTCTCCCTGGAGTAACTTGGGGTTAAGGGTCTTCCTCAGGAACCCAGTGGTGGTACGCTGAAGGTAAGATTCAAACCCATGACCTCTTGGTCCAGAGGCAAGTATTCTACCCACTGAGCTACCACTGAGCTACCACCACCCCAGTTCATTTGTCGCATCTTGTGCGTTGGGAGCACAGGAAACGGTGCAGGTCAGTGATATTCAAGGACAGAGATTGAGAACCACTGCACTAAACCTATGAGAGAAATGTAGTTAACATAAAGCTTAAAGTAAAGCTTGTTCACTGGCTGATTAGTTGAATTAGGTGTTTGGGAGCAGGGAAAACTCTAAGCTTGCAGAGCAAGGGGGCTGCAGGACCAGGGTAGGGAACCACTGTTAGCACATCTAAGCTCACAGCACATATAAGAAACAGACTTACATATGGCATTTTCCTTATATTAATTCGCTAGGTGTAACATACCGGAATTTAAAAAAAAACAAAAACATACAATTTAAATTTTGCACATTTTGTCCATGCCAAATTCAGCAAATCAGCAGTAATCGTGCATTAAACTGTATTCTCTGTAAAGGACTGCCAGAAAACCGGCAAAACATATGAAATCGTCAAGGGGCGCCAAAACTTTTGCACACCATAAAGATTCACATGAAGCTCTGCTGACCTGCATCCGAGTTTACGAGTGTCTGTGCAATGTCGTGACACTATAAGCCATGAAGAACTGTTAGCACTGTCAACTGCGTTTGAAATTATCACGTCAATTGAGTTGTGACGTAATCTCAATCTCAGACTTGCTTATCTGGTTTTTGGCACTCTGTGACACACTGTTATCTCCTAAAATAGACAAAAGTTGGTTGCATAGTTCCAGTGGCAATCTTGAATCCTGTACCTGTGTTGTACAGTATCAGAAACCACATGTGCGAGTATATTTGAGATGACCTCACTTCAGCACAGTTTGAGATGTGTGTGTGATGTGGGCGAGCAGTTGGTGGGTGCAAACCTCCATTACTTGTTTCCTTACATTAGCCTCACAATTCGCTCTTCAAAGCAAAACTCCAGACACCATCTCTTGGCCTATATTTGGGGTAATGGGAAAATTGTACGCATTGAACCAGTGAACCAGTGAAACAAACACATCTTAGGCCCTGTTTACACTTTGCAGTAATACGTATTTTAGGTGATCCATTCTAAAGTGGACAGTGGTGAGTACAGGCATGGACCTACCCAAAATGTACTGAGGAGGCTCTGACCACATTCGGAGGTGGTCTGGGTTGTATATGGACAAATTCTTTAAGCAGTGTGTATGTGAATGTGTCCCTGACCACACTGAGAGACCACCAGCTCATCTGACATCCTCGACATAAACGTAATTATGTACTTGTATTAAATATTTTATTAAATATCATACGAAACCTTATCATTTCTGGCAGAATAGGCATTGCTCCTCCCGTCGGTTCGAAATGACGTATTTCGTCTTTGCACGTGTAAATATTACATATAGAGCAGGGAAGGGAGATCCGATCACAAGAGGTCACTCAAGATGCACGTGGAGACGCATTCTGATGTCAGGTGTAAAGTGACGTGCTTGGTGATGCCCCTTTGTTATCAGATTACCCTAGAAGCATGTTAATCCCAGGTGTGAATAGGGCCTTTGATGGGGAAACCTTAAAAAGGGTGTCCTTGACACCCATCTCTTCAGATTGCTCTTGGACTGCAACACACCATTTCAATGTTCCAGCCTGGACAGCGTATAATAAGACCACCAGCCACCCTTTGCCACTTGGCTGGAGCTGCACAGTTGCCTCAGCAGTTCGGTACGGCAACAGGTGCCTTGAGTTTTTTCAAACAATTGGTAATTGCACAGCAGTCCAGCTTTGCTCCAGTTACTGAGTCCCATTAAATGCATGGCTCCTGGAGGCAAAATCAGCCATTATTTAATCTTCCTCCCTGAGGCTCGAGGAACATGTGGTCAGTGGCACCCACAGGATCTGACAACCATGTTGCGGTACTTTTTCAGGATGACATTAGAGCTGTCGTCGAAGTAGAGTACAGAGATGCCGTGGAGCTGAGTAGGGGCGCAGCAAGGCTTCGGGACCGAGTCCGGGTTTATGAAGTGCACCTGTGGGCAGAAGAGGGATAGACTGGGATCTTTTCGTCTTATGCCATTAAAGAAATCTGTGACGTTTGATGTCTGTGCTTTCATCGTTTTCTCTTTTACTGTCCTCACTATAATGGACGCACACTGAGGGAAAGGCCCAGCCACTAAGCCAGTATGGTAATAAATATTCATGGATTGTGCAGTAGAGTGTGCAGTATTGCGGTATGATGTAGAACGACAAGAATAGTAAACCTAGTTGATGTGCCATGCTATCTAAAGTAAATTAATTATGTAATGAGGTTTCTTATTTTCAGTTCTATAAAATGCAAGTATAATGAATAAGCAATAACTCTAGACTTATGAGAATCAAAGACAACGAATAAGACAAAACCACAGATCAACAAATCTAATTTCATCCGTCAAGTAATCAGTCAGATCAGAGGGGCTGCCCAGATCACGGTTAGTGAACCACTGAGGTGAGATTACAGGGCGCAAACTTAGAAATGGAAGCTTCCGTTTTAGTTTCACATTTGACCAGGGCCGCCCAAACTTTTTCACAAGTCAGTGACTCTGAGGTGTGTTCATGTGAAGCTTCACCGTCCTGCACCTGCACTTACCAGCGTCTGTACGATGGCGTGGTTAGTGGCGTTCATGTAGGAGTTTAAGGGGAAAGCGCACTCTCCCTCACAGTAATACGCAGCATAGCCTTCTGGGGCTATAATCCAGTCCTACAAACACGCAGAGAGATGGAGAAAGATTAGAGGAGGAATGCAGACGTGGAGGACTGTGTGGGTGTGTGAGAGAGTGTTAGAGATAGAGAGAGAGAGAGAGAGGACATGTTGTTCTGGACTTCAGAGAGAGCTTATTTATGTGTTTCATCATACCTGCCACCCCAGGTCTCTGAAGCTGACGTAAAGTTCGTGTTTCTTGCAGCCCTGTTTTGGGTCCACACTGACATTCTCTGTTAAAGAGGAGACAGGTCTGTCAGTTACGTTCAGAAGGAGAATAACCAGTAAAGTTTAAAGTCCCCCCCCCCGGTAATGTAATGCACCTGTCGAGGCACTTTTGGTGTCTGAAGCTTAGTTTTGCACTGAAGCCACGAGGCTGATGTAGTTAACATGTAATGGACATTACTAATCACTAGCCATGTGCAAAATGAATGAAACTCTGAATTGTTAGGTAATCCCAGATGGGCTTACTTTTGTGGTTTCTGACACTATGTGACACACTGTTACCTATAAAAATGGATAAAAGTACATTGAGTGGATTTCGATCATATTAAAGCATGATTTTGACCATATTCTGACCATTTGTGTATCTTGTGTATCAATGTATGTATCTAATGTTATCTACAATACAAAACTAAAGAAGCAAATGTTAGATTCCAAGCAAGGCTTTGTCTGATTACAATTGGGCAAGGTTAAAAATGAGTAAATTTATACCAAATTATTCCCTAAAATAACGCCTTCACCTGCTTTATTATTACCTGGTAACAAAAAACCCACATGAACAGTGACAGCCACATACGGACGACTACGTGATGACAAGATGTGTTGATACCAGATGCTGGTTGATAATATTTCAGCACAATAATAATATTATACGACCAATAAAGCACAGCTGTAGTACATGTGGTTCTATAATCAGACTGAGGTCAAGGCTACCTGCTGCCTCAGCCAGCTTCAGGGCCTCCTGGCTGGAAGGCGGCGTGTGCTTCTGGGCTTTGGAACGGTTCGGGTTCCTCTGCTTGTGTCCAGGGGCCGAGCGGACACTGCGGAGACGGACTCCGGTCGCCTTAAAGAAGGCCACGACAAAGGGCCGCTTGTTCTGGGGCCCTCGGCTCCCCACCAGCCCCGCTGCCCGGGGGTTCACGCGCTCGCCTGTAGAGGGAGAAAACGAGTCACAAAAGTTCAGTTACCATGCGGGAGCCAAGACAAACTGAAAGCACACACTACTGTTTGAACACATGTGTCATAAAATGTATTACTTCATTCAGTCGTACAGTACAAAAGATACTTCATGTGATGTAATTATCTATACACAGTACTTTCTTGTTCAGTTCAGTCGAGATAATATTTTAGTCACTTCGAAATATCTAGCGAAGTTTGATTAAGCCGTCTAGGTGACTTCAAGGAGTTTTAACCCACCGTCCTCACTCTCCAGAGCGAGCAGCAGGCCCAGGTTTTGACTGGGGTGCAGTAGCCAGTGGTTACTGGTGGCAGTGAGGTCAAACACCAGCCATCCTTCTTCTGCTGCCCACACCACCCGAGAGTCCAGCAGGAACAGATCTGACTCCCTGCGAGTGAACACATGTGAACATAAATACACACACACACACACACACACTGAGTTTCCACTTTACTGGAAACACATGCCTTGTACTTCTACTTTGGCCACTTAATCAGAAATCCCTACCTTGTACTTCCATTCACTGGCCACTATATTAGAAACAGCAACTTTGTATTTACTGGCCTCAAATGTACACTTAGAGACCGCACAGCCCATTTGTTTTTAAGTGCAATCTGTCAGCCTCCTAATTCATCACGGATCAGTTTCTGACCACAGGACCATGGCTGGCTGGGGATCGTTAGTTCTCAGCAGAGTGGCACTGGTATGGTAGTGGCTATCACCCAAAAAAAATCCCGCGTGTGTCAAACTCTGTTGAATTATAATGGATTTTCTTCAGCTTTGGACCTGCGTTAAATTTCTTGAATTTTAGAGCTTTATGAAACCGCACAGGATTTGAATTCTTTTCACTTTTTTATACAAGTATCTTCCAACCAAATTAAACAGTATGTAATATTATGACTATACACACATACACACAAACACTATATGTTGGACATACTCGTATAAAATGAATGAAAAGAATGCTAATCCTATTCTCTAAAACGCAAGAAATGTAACAGAGGTCCAACGCGATGAACAGACCTGAAAAAATAATCTATAACAATTTCATTTTATATGCTTAATTTAAAAAAATTGATAACTTGACAAACTTGACATTGGATAATTTACAGAAAGTAAGTTGGTTTTAACTGTAAAATGTTATCATCCTGATATTCTGAATTAACCGAACCGAAGTTTTACACTTTTACACTGTCTTTTCCTAGAGTAGATTAAGTGATTCCAAATTTTTGAACAGTATTAATTATGTATAAAATACTTTCAAATAAAATACTTTCAAATCGCTTTGTCAAATATAGAAATACTCTAGAAATTCAGGTATAGCAATGTACATCATATATATACGAATGTTATTTCCATGCACACCACAACAACCACAACTCTGGTCACCACAACCACAACTGTGGAAAAAGAACACACTGTTCTTTGCGTGTAACCCGTATGCTGGTTCTGAATAAGAGACTCTTTGAGTCAAATCACCGCCACCATTCGTGACTTCTTTATGACTCGTTTGTGGGGAAGTGCAGCAGAGATATGAAACGCAGAAAGGGACGACAGCGATCTCCATGTGCAGTGGGTGAACTGAGCAACCTTTCATCTTGTCAACAAGCAGAAAGCAAAGGAAACATCACAAAAGTCAAAGACGACAGGCAACAGCTTGTCCCGGGAGTCACGTCACAGTTCGCCCTCCGTAAACTTATCGCAGATTAAAATTCCTGTCTGATCCACGGGAGATAGCCCAAGAACAATGGCTGGGTTTACGGTTTGGGTTTCAGACCCTTGGGGGTTTGTTGTGTTTTGCTGCCGTCGCCTCACTGTCTGTCTGCGGGATGCGTCTGCATCACAATAGGAGCAATAGGGATGATTCACAGGGCGGGGAGGGGGCAGGGGGGGCTACACTACCTGTCAAAAGGGACACCTTACCTTCTTTTGAAATGTTGTTTGAGGAAATGATTCAGTGCATCTACTATGATTTCGTTTAATTTGATTTACTGAAAATAATTAAAAATCAAAAGAATCATTCATACAAAATACATGGAATAGGCCACAGTGACAGGAGGAACAATGGGATATACACACATCTTTATTACTATAATGTTATAATAACCTTTATAATATGTTATTATAAACTGTGGTGACTCCACACCTGCAGACCAATTCATTTCTACACCTCAGCTGATCTTCAGTTACTTTTCAATCAAGCAAGAGTAATACCTACAAATACAAACATTTCACTAAAACTCTGAGAATATTAGAGAATTAGAGAATACTTAACATTTAATGTTCATCATTATTTTTAATCGGTCAGCTTTCATATCTTAGAAGCTCATATTAAAATCCAAACATGGTTTGAACCCAACGGGGGGATCAAGTGTGTGGAGTCTGGCTTTATTCCCAAGGTGGTTTCTTTCTCATCTGATCCCTCTGAGGACCCCTCTAAAGATCTAAACTTTCCATTTAACATATTTATTCATTGCAATGCATGAAAGAAAGACTGTTTATTTGCTTAAAAGACTTTTGAAGGCTAAGTGTCCCCAACGGTTTGACAAGCAGTTGATAACAAAGAGTGTGAGTGGGTGGTGTATGTTGAAGAGAGAAACAAAAAAAGAAAGGGACAGATAATAGAAATAGAGAGAAAGAGAGAGATGGACAGACAGCAAGAGGTAGAGAGCAAAAGGCAGGGAGTGAGGCATAGAAAGACAGAGTAAAGAGACAGAAAGACAGAGTGACAGATAGAAAGACAGACAGTGAGAGACAGACAGAGTGAGAGATAGAAAGTGAAAGACAAAGAGAGAGAGAGAGTGAAAGGCAAAGAGAGACAGAGAGTCAAAAGGTAGGAAATAGACAGTAACAGAGGAAGAGAGAGATAGAGAGAAAATAATTTGTCTCTGTGTACATATATATAAAATTATCTCTATATATTGTATTATATGTATAAATGTATATATGTGTATACATATGTATATATATATATATATACATATAGAGAGAGAGAGAGAGAAAGAGAGAGAGAGAGAGAGAGAGAAAGGGAGGGAAGCAGAGAGGGGGGGAGGGAGAACACAAGAAAGAGAGATTTCTCAAGAATAGACGGATCAGACAGAGATATGGCTGTAGATGAAAAGACAGACGCTGCAGGCTGAACGGGTAAAGAGGAACGATTGATGATGAGGATGGTGAAGGCAAACAATAGCGGAGACGGAGAAGCTCTTTTCCTCTGGAAGCCCCTCCGCCACACTATCTGACAGTAATGGCTTTGTAATGGCCGCTGCACTCATAGTCCACTAACAGCCATGCTGTAAATCAGCAGCAGGAATTCAGTGGGAGAACTGGCACTGGACACCTACCACCGGGCAGGCCTGTCAGTATATGTGTGTGTGCATACGCCTGTGTGTGTGTGTGTGTGTGTGTGTGTGTGTGTACATCCCTCCCACATTCAGACCCAGACTGAGTGGGCGGTAGCATATGTTTCATCTCATACAATTCACCCAAGGCTTTCTGTAAGGCTTTCATATTAAACTCCAATAAACTCTAACACACCACAGCTGGAGGCGGACTTTACACACTGTATCCGCTCAATCCAGGACAAAGACTGACAAACAGGGCTGTAAAAATGCATCATTCCGTGGGTGGAGATGCAAGTGCATCCATATATAAGAACGCTGAAATCAATTATGATGTATTATAATAATATTTATGACAGTATGCTCTCTTACTTTCACACTCAAAAAGTTGTCTCTTCTACATTAGTGTCAGGAAATAGACCCTTACACAATCCCCCCATTTAAAATGAGCATTTTTTAAATAAATCTGAATCAAATTGAATCAAACAAAATCCAGCAAACATTTCATAAGTGTGCTTTAAAGATTCTGCGTACCTGCCATCCTGTTCTCGAAGCACCTGATACACGCTGACATGGAACGTCTCGTTTTCATATCGCTCGTGCACGAAGTCCTTGTAGACGCGGAATTCTGCGGCGGTGACAGTTTCACCATCCGGAATGCGGGAGAGGTCGAAGCGGTGGTATTGATGGAACACATCGGGGTCTTCCTCCGGATCCACCACTAATAAAGTAATGTAAAGTGAAACATGCAAATTAGTACACTATTCACAGTCACAGGTGCAAAGATGAACCCAGGGTTCCTCAACCCAAGGGGTTCTGCACTGCTAGTGCTAACCTACTGTTTTAAGTCACTTGGAAATCCATCTGTCTATCCATCTTCTTCCCTCTCACTATAGCCTGTTTTCTATGGCCAGAAAGAACAATTCTAGACCATGAAAAATGTTCAGTGGAGTCTCATTTTTAATGATACATTAATATGGGTGATGCACTTACAGTAAGATTCAAAGGCCTACAATAAGGACCAGTGCTAAACTGTAAACTCTACCTCTTCATTGCCTCTGACCTGCAGGTCAAGGCCCAGGAACTGAAATAAAACGAATACATACCTAGAATCACAAATTCTAACATTTATGAATATTTAAGTATGTACAAAAATGTTCGAATCTGGGGATTCTTACAATTTAATGACACTTAATTACCCTATCAGTATATAAAAACATACGTTTTTTGGTGCATTTCAGTTGGTAAAATGCCAGCCTTATTAGGTTTTGGTAGTTTGTTTCGGTAGAAAATGATCACAGTCAGCCTCAACAACTGCAATTATCTCACATAACTGTGATCAAGCTATAGGGTAAGACCTGACAGGCCTAATACAAATCATATACATGTGCTTGTGTCCCAGTACTGTCTTGTTACAGTCTAATACAAGGTGTATTTGCCTAAATCCACTCATTCCTGTGCATCACTGCTCTCTTGAAGTGCCACGCCGCACCACAAACACTCCTCACACTCTTACACCACAGCACAACTCATCTCGTAAAAGCCACACTGTCAGAACGGCTGCAGAATCAAACAGAGCTAACGCTTGATTGGCTCACCCACATCAGTGTGTCCAAAAAAGAAATGTTTGCTTCCACAAGCCAGAGCCTGATCTGGCTGCCTGCAACTCTGGTCCACATGAATTATGGGTGCATAGTGTGTGTGTGTGTGTGTGTGTGTGCGTGCGTGTGCGTGTGTGTGTGTGTGTGTGTGTGTGTGTGTGTGTGTGTGCTCCCACTGGCTACAGACCCAAATCACACACATGTGCCGACCACAAGAAAAGCTCTGTAAAAGGCCTGGCCCGGAAACCAGCGGTGCCCCACACACACAGACACGCATATGGACACATATATACACACACATACACACACACATACATTGCACACATACCGAAATGTTGCTAAGCAGTAGGAGTCCAGAGACACATGTGGGGCATTATGGACTTTATAGGCCTTGTTAAGCCTCAGGTGACCTTAGCTGCACTCCACACCATTTTTGGGCCCGCTCCTGGTTTAACTCGTGAAAATATATGCTCCCCAATCAGCTGAATTCCCACTGGCATCATAGGCCAGGCTCCATATAAGTGTCTCAGATTAAGAGAAACTGATCTAAGACTTCCTCAGAGCTCCATGTGAATGACTGTTTTGATTACCAGATGAACATCAGGTTAAGAATTCACTTGAGGCCCCACATATTACAATAATACCGCAATATTACTGAGAAAGTTGAGCTTTTTACTTTTAACCCAATTACCATTTATTATGTACTACACAATTGCACGTTTCGTCCCATAGCTTTAATATGGCATGTGTTCTGAATTATATAAACCCTTAGAACCCGGAGTGTATTAGTAAAATCTGATTTCAGGAAATATAAATGGAGTAAAACAGTCTAAAACCGGTGTTTGTTCTCCTACATGCTCGCTGTTTGCTGCTGTTTCTCTCGGCGCGCCGCTACTCGGCCGCTCTCCGGAGCCCCTCCCTCTGCAGGTTTACTCCACCCACTTGTGGGCGGAGAATATCCTGAAAATTCATCCGGTTCTAAGATCTAAAATAAAAGAAATTTGGGCGTTTTTGTTCTTTATGTTCATTTGCGTGTGACAGAATTTTTAAATCCCCAGTAGCGGTTTTTATTATTAATACATGTTTTTAAAAATACAATAACTTCTGCTCTACATGACATTATGACACCAAACAAATCTCAGCATGACGTCTGACACATCGAGCATCAACACAAACCGGCTGAACTTCCACATGAGGAGTTGCTTTGCTGTATGACAACAATTTACCATTTGTCATGCTTCTAGCACAGATCCGTGCTGCTCGCATTTTAAGAGTTGACTTAATGACTGTGAATTATCATGTGTCACATAATCAAACGTGCCTTGTTGTAGCTACAACAACACAGTCTATCTCAGTCTGTCACAGGATTTTGAACTGGAAAGGCAATGTCAAGTAGTGTCTGGATATAAACATTATATGTAAGTTAAATTAGGTGTTTTGGTAAAAAGTGAACTGTGTGCTGCAAATTCTCGAGAAATTAAAGTGAATTTTACCAGTGTCTTATACTGGTTGCCTGACCTACCAACACTTGCTATGAAGTAGCACATCAGCGGCACGGCAAGGCAGAACCTTTTTTTACAGCATTTAAGGTGAACCATTTGGTCATTTTGTTTTACAGCAACATCTTTTTCTGATGTGTATGCAAATCTAGAATTTTGGCTGTACTGTGAAATGCCCCGGCCAATCCCAAATCAACACACTCTCCCTCTCTCCGAGAATGTTCATACATTAGAGCGCAGCTGCAAAAAGACATCACATGTTTGTCGAATTTGGTCAACAGTATGACATTTATGAGCATGTTCGTCCACACACCCTATAAAAGCCAGCAAACCTACTCGACAAAGGAAAAACAGCATCCAGCGTGGATGTGAGTAAGGGAATTTGCGGAGGAAAATCCATGAGTTCAGAGCAAAACCTTGGCAGCTGTTGAAGCCCACCCCCCTCCAAGCGTTGTCCCCACCCCAACTGAAAGCCACTCAGAGTTTCCAGCCTGTGGCAGAAGCTTAAATGCTTCCTGGAGGTTTGTAGGACGTCGGTTTCATGGAGGCCTTCATGTGTCCTTGAGAACAGGACTTTGCTCTTCACCAAAAGGTTTCTGGTCCCAGAATGTGTCAGGTGTGCATTTTGTTGTTTGTCTATTGTAACTGTAAAACTGTAACAATAATGACTAAAAATGGTAAAATAAATACTCAAAATGTAGTTTTCAATGTAGTTTCATTTGTATTTCTATGTACCAGTTGTGCGGTATAAATTGATAAAACATAGATAAAATGTTTTCCTATGGGTTCACAAAACTGCTTGGATACCAAGCATTGGAATGAATCGGGAAAATCCTTTCAGAAACATCACGATCTGATTTGGTTTAACCATATCACCCAGCCCTGGGGGTGAGGTTTGGTGGGGAGGGGTCTGTCATTGGTCATTGATGATGACAGCAATGATTGCTATTCTTTTTACTTACATCCTGCCCGCAAGCTGCCATGTATGACATCATTGCCTACGGACTGCATGCGTTCCCAATTGCTTCCATCATCACGTAATAACGCACAGCTAGCGAGGAGTGAGGGAGCGAAAGGAGGAGAAGTAGGAAGCAAAGGGAACGGAAGAGAAACCCGGAGCAGAGTGCATACTGAAGGCAGCTAGTCATTTGTTTGACCGCAATTAAACATTGGAAAGAAAAGCAGGGGCATTTTATGGAGGCAATAATTGCTTGTAAGGGTTTCGTGTGTTTACGTTAGAGACCATTAGCTGCAAAAGATCAGCGTTCAGATATGCAAACTGCTCCCTGCACATGCATTTCAACACTCCACTTTTAGCTCCAGGCCCCAAGTGCCAAGATACAGAGCAGGGCAAACATATCTAATTGATACGGCTGAAAAACAATGTTTTTTTTAGCACTCTCCACAGCTGGAGTCTAAATTGGTTCCAGGGTTTGTTATGATAAGTGTTGTGACAATGGACAGCTTTTCCTTTGGGTGTAAAAGATTCCTGCATTCCATTTTTTTAAATTATCCCGATACAGTCAATCTGCCAAGACATGTTTGGTGTCCAGATTTTGCACTTTTAGTTTCATGCAGGAGCTGCAAAGCCAATAAACACTAAAAGTCAAGTCAAATTGTTTCTGGAAAATTATACCAAAACTTCTCTCTACTTGCTCAAACGACCTCCAGCTCGTCACCGACAGACTTTTTGATGTGGTTTAAAACACAGTCATCTAATTTACAACTGCTTTGTGAGTCTAAAACAGTTGCATGTGGCGGCAAAGTTTCGTTTTTCTACCTCACAGTAAGTCGTACGGTGTCCAAAACCACATCAGCAAGCCTTAATGAAGGTCTGAGCAAGCGGAGGCAAGTTTTGGTGTTGTATTTCTATGGCAATGATACGTGCTATTTGGGTGACTACTAACTTCTAGTGTTTGTGACCAACGGTAACCCTCGTTTCTACACTTAAAAGGAAACATATGGACACTAAACTGTCTTCACTGACATGACTGAAGTGGAAAAATGTGTACATTTGATTTTTGCCAAACTACTCCTTTAATTAGCTTGACATATTGATGCCTCGTCCACAGATGCATTCTTTCATAGTCACTTTTACCAGCTTAGACAAGCCTTGCAGGCCAAAAATCCCTTTCTTTCTAAAGAGAGCTCTTAGTTTTTGTCAAAAAATGCACAGGTAGTGGCAGTAACCATTTGTGTATTATATTTACAGTGTGTGCGATAGATAACTTTAGCATGGTGGAAAATTGGCCGTTGTCGTATCCAGTTCATCAGCATGGCATTTTAAACTGAAAACTTAAGGCAGGGGTTCTAAACTCTGACCTAAATTCTTAGCTTGAATGGGATTTTTGCCAGCTTTTCATAAAGCTCGTCCAACCATTGAGACGAAGGAACACATGTGGGCAGAACGTGGATAGATGTGGATAAACCGAATGAGTAAAATGGAAATTCACAAACTAGCGTTTCACCACAGGACCATGTGGTTTTTATCCTGTTTTTTTACTAGATACAATTATTCAAGCCCTTAACCACTGCACTTTATAGCATGACACTCAACTGCACTTCCTGCAGTTAAAACCCAAATGTCCCTGTTTAGAACTGGCAACTAGTTTTCAGGGGGGGAAATAGGGGGTGGGGGGGGGGATAGTCAGGTTTCACCACTGAGCTGCTTGCTTTCCCCTAGTCGGATTATCAACATAAACAGGTGGATTTGGTGCCTATCTCCTTGCACTACAGGCCTCTGCAATGAGTTAAGCTCAGCTGGACTGAATCACTACATTCAATAAATAACTGGAGTTTAGCAATTGCAACTGGTACTCATTGCACACACTCATGCGTCATTACATTGTAAATAAATTCAATTCAACTGTATCAAATTCATAAAGAAATGCACAATTCAAAAAGGATTCAAATCCAACTTTGATTTGGTCTACTTACAATAGTATGTCCAGTTTTTATAGCACATTGCTATTTCAATGTAAATAAATTCATTTGTAATGTTACATTGAAGGTTATGCAATTTCTATTTGCTTTACATTCTGTAGACATTGGAGATATGCTGTGTATCATAAACATTGTTGAAGTATTCTGAAATCTTTTTTTTTTTCATATTGCTCACCCCTTAACAGTTAAGCATGATGGCCTTTTTTAACATACTCATCTTAAGTGAAGTGTTTCCGTTAGAACAACCTATTTTACAGATTCCGTACATTTAAACGAGAAATAGCATATTAGTATCAGTATCAGACAGTGCTCTGGGTTTCAATAGGAAGAGAAAAAGGAAAAGTGGTCTCTCTTCAGCTCTAGCAGTCAGAGTCTACACTGTTTTTCCATTTGCTCTGAAAAATTTAAAGGATAGTTTCGTAAAGGGTGACTTTATGTTTTTAACCCTCGTAATAAGTTAAAGTAACATTTTTTGGATATAAATGTTTTATATGAAAAAGCATTTTCTGGAGGATCAAAGTGCGGCTGAGAAAGCTAAGACACATCACACATGCCCGTCAAAACCAGGGATCTTTGCATGCAGAAGGGAAGAGGTCATGCACTGAGGTAAGGAGGAAAGGATCGCAGACAGAACAGCTGGTTCTTGCTGCAAAGAGCAAAACCTCTCAGACACATCTGTATCAGTCCATGGCAGGACCCCAGGTAAAACACAAGCTGGGGAAAAAATGAAAGCCGAATAGTTCCAAGCAGCAGCTTCACCATCAGGCTGCAGCTGGCCTCCTGGATGGCTCTCTGAGTTTATGCCACGACTGTGAAGTCATTTCAGCATGAACTGCACTTTCGCTCTTCTGCTCAGAACTATGACTTCTAGTGATCTTCCACCTGTCTGGGGAATGGGCAGTAGAGACAAAAGGGGCCCCGACTTACTGGAACTCAAAGTTTGTCATGAACGAATCCCATAAACACGTATAAGAGAATTCCTTCCTATTTTGTTTGCAAGATCAAAGTTAAAGGAAAGTGTCAGCAAAACATCTGACTGACTTTATCTCACCGACCAACACACGCCTGGTGTCAATGGGTATACAGTGATGATCTACTATTACTATATTACCATTATTAGCCTCACAGCTCAATAGCTTGCAACCTTCAGACACCGAACATGTCTCGGCTGGTTGACTGTGTTTGCTGTAAGCTGAAAAACTGCTATGGCTCGATCTTCTGCCAAACTACTCCTTTAAAGCACCTTTGTGAAGCTGCTCTAGCTTCTCCTTCTCGCGTTTTAATTTTTTTCTGTGACCCACGTGCTACGAGAAGAGAAGTGCAGACTCTTTATACTTGTGCACCCTTTCTTTGAAAGCTGTGTTTCGTGGAGGGTGGGATACCTTAATTCAGTCAGTCGGTGTGGTCCTGAACTTCCACCAGCCAGCCTGCCAGCCCCAACAAGAAAACTCAACAAGAAAAGGAAATAATACTGTCAATCAACAGCGAGACAGAAGGAGGGGGAATCCTGAGCAAGGGCCTGGCCCGGTTTACAGACTTCTCCCCCTGCAGATTCCTCATAAGCTCACATCATATCCCTCGCTCGCCTGTAAAAGCCTTTTACTGAATGCCCAAGAGGGGATTACACATTGACGGCTGGCTCTGTTAACAATGCTGAGTTTTCAGGGGCCACTGTGTACCATGGAAGGGGAGCGAGGGGCTCGAAGGCCCCGCTGGCCCTTCGCTGTGCTCCCGTTGAATAATAACGGTGGGTGAAAGTGAGGGAGAGAAGGATTGAGGCTGGAAGCAGATCCCCATCCGGCACAGGACTGCTCTTTCAGCACAGCGCGACGCAGCCTGCAGAACCACTTCCAAGGGAAACAAAGACAGGATTTGGGTTTAATAAACGCAATAATGGCCAAGGAAGTCCCCTGTCCCGCTTGCAGCTCTCAGGACGCGCTCAAATACACTGACAAGGCATGCATGAACAGAGCTTTTCACCCACACAGGCGTCTTTACGAACATACATACTGTCGAGCCACATACTGTTAATGTTACTATTATTAGTACTGCTATTTCTATTACTACTATTGTTACCACTGCTACAAATTCTAATGGCCTACTACTTCTAGTGGCATATTCTACTACTACAACTACTTCTATTAAAACTAAAACTGTTTAAATGACTATACATTGTTTGTAATATTTTTTTACCACTGCTATCATCGCAATACTACTAAATTACTTTTACTGCTACCTCTATTACCAGTATAGCTGCTACTATGGTCATTTATACTAATACTAATAGCCTTTTTTCTTCTTCCACTACTAAATAAAATACCACTACCAAATACCAAATAATTAATGTAATGCATAATAATTGTTGATATTATTACTACTATTACTGTTACTAATACTATTATTACTATTACTACAACTACGGTTTATTTAGGTTTACTCGACAGCTATGACCATTGTACTGCTATTACTATTAATTTGAAGAGTTTATTACTACTGCTCTACTATTACAATTACTGCTCCTAGTAATAATACTGTATATCAATTATAACATATTAATATTATCATTTATATTATATATTATTTATATTATATTATCATTTATAATTTTAAAATATTTTATGCAATTAGAATACTATTATTTGTGGTATTACTTTTACCACCATTATTACTACAGTATCTGCAACCGTTATGACTTTTACTACTATTATTACTGATATTACCATTAATACAGCTATTGCTGCTATTACTATTTGTTTCTGCTACACTGCCACCTCTACTACTATTGCCATTACTAGTCCCACTACTTCTTATTCCAGGCTACTAACATCTAGTAAAATATTCCTATTGTACTGTTACGTCTAGTGCCATTACTCCAAACACTGCCATTACCAATATTACAGTAACCACCACTATATTTTTTACTAGCATTATTACTACTACTACTACTGCTACAGTAACACTGCAATAACTATGGGACACAATTATTGTAAACTATCATAATTTAATATAATCATACAACTACATTGTTCTATTTTCTAGTATTACTCCAACCATTGCCTCTCCCTTTTGTTTAGACTATTTCTCCATCCGCGCATATGTATGTACAAACACTGGAAGGTCACCCAGATTGGCCTATCTGACCTTCTGTCTCTTGGTCAGCTTTATCTTGCCCTCAGCAAAGTTCAGAAAATGCCTCCTCAAATCCCAGTCACTGAAATCGCATATGCAGAACGGTGTCCTAAAGCTTTAACTTTACGCATGGCAGGCTTGCCCACTTAGAGAAAACTATCAAATAAAAAAAGAAAAAAATTATCAAATAAAGTTTAACAATAGCCAGTAACTCTTTATTTTCAGTACCTTCCAAAAGGCCCTAAAAGAGATCAGGCGGGCGCGTGATCGGCCTGGCAACCCCCAGCCACTATACTGACATATCGAAATGCCTTTAGGAATCCAAACAGAGATATCATCTAATCAGATAGCTGCTGGAGACATTGCTGTGTTGTAATATCCTCTGCTTGTTGCAGATTTCTCTTATGAAACTCAAACTCAAGTCATAAGGTGCAGACACATCTGAAACTACAGAGAACGGTTTAAATGTAACAATTATTGGCTCCTAACAGGATTCCCTGAAGCTGGGCTGCAGTTTCTGTAGGCCACTCACATCCATGCATCAAAGTCTTCTTTACAAAACTGCAGGCCTGTGCAAAAAAACCCTGTAAAAGGTTTGGCTTTAAAGCAAAGAAATCACTCGTGGCCTTAGAGAATAAACGTGGTCTGGTTTAGAGAAAAACACGCTGATTTACTCTATTTTATTTTTAACCTACTTTCAGAAACTCAAAAAAGGTGGACAGGAGGAATACACAAAAGCGCTCTGTTCTTTTTGTATGCGAACCGAAACACGTTCATGGAGCGCCTTCAGCTGTTAATGCCTTCCACGGCACTTTTAATCTTCTGTCATTGATTTTCTATGTATTCTTTTTTTTAACCTTCTACTACTTGTATGCTTAATATTTTGTCTGTTTTCCTGTAAAGCACACTGAATGACCTTTGTGTAAAATAATGGGCTACATAAATAAACCTGACTTGACTTGAACTCTGTTTTGGAGTGTTATAAAAAAAAAAACACTCCAAAATGGGAAATGGGAGGTCTGTTCATTAAAACAGAATCTCATGTGCAAGCGTGTCTAGTATAGTTACAGAATAGCTCACACAGGTGTGTGATACTAGGTTGTGTTGTTATTTTAGAACATTTTGGAATGTTCTAAAATGAACTCTTGCTTTTGAAAATGGGAGGTCTGTTTATTAAAACGTGGGGAACTCATGTGCCAGCATGTCTAGGGACGCTCACACAGGTGTGTAATACTGTTCTAATACACCTGTGTTACACTGACACCTATTAAGCCAGTACCGCACCTCTGTCTATGCGTAGCTGTGTGTGCAGATGTGTGTGTGTGTGTAGATGTGTTCAGGTGTGTGTAGATGTGTTCAGGTGTGTGTAGATGTGTTCAGGTGTGTGTGTTTTACTCACCCAGGTTGGCGAAGCTCATGACCATGTCCGCCTCGTTCAGGAGTCTCTCCTCCTCGTGCTCGGCCGGGGGGAGCGGCGCGCGCGGCTCAGCCCCGTCCGCGAGCACGGCCCGGTACAGGTCCAGCATGTAGATGGGGGCTGCGGTGCGCCGGAGGGGGGAGGGCGGCCGGGGACGGTGCGGGAGCCCGAGCAGCGCGAGGATCTCCCTCTGCACCGCGCGCCGCTCCGCCGCGGGGACCGAGCCGTCCGCCCCGCGCGACCCCACCGCCAGAGACCCCCAGACCCAGGCGACCACCAGCAGGGGCGCGGGGAGCATGCTGCGAGGAAAGAGGGGGCTCTGAAGGGTCGGGTTTTTGTTTCTGAGACTCGGGTCTTCTCCTCGCGCTGTAGGTTATCTAGTACACCACGCTGATTCCCTCGCGCTCACAGCAGAACTGAGCCTCGCGCACGAGTTTAAGTAGCGCGCGGAACGCCGGGGGAGGGGCACGCGCTCATCCAGGAGCTGGAGAGGGGTGGGGTGAGAACTCGAGGTGAGAGACTGGGGTGGTTTTAGGATGGGTAGATGGACAGATTAGATAGATAGATAAATGGATGGATGGACAGATAGACAGACAGTCAGACGGATAGATAGATAGCTGCCCTCAACGTTCAGCTATAATTACTGAAGCCGTACTGTGTCCTAAACCACATCAGCAAGTCCGGAGACCTTAAGAAAGAACTGGATCCGTTTCAGCTGGTTATGGGGAATTTTGGGAATATTTTAACAGAAATTATTTGGGTTACTATTGTCTTCTAGGGTGTGTTAGTCTCGCAGAAGCAATATTTGGACAATTTTGGGGTTTTTAGTTTTTTTTTGTTTTTTTGGGGGTTTTTTCAAAACTTTTCCTTTAATTTCAAAACCTAATCCTAAACATGAGGAAAAACTCAGACCAAAACTCTAACCATGAATATAAGTGACTGTTTTTTTGTAAGTCGGTTTGGTTGAAAGCGTCTGCCACATGAATGTAATGTGATGTGATGTAATAATGTAGGTAAGCTATAGGGGACCATCATAATCGACTGTAACTGAATTCTCCTTTACTTGTAAAAGAAGTCAAATTCAGTCTGCTCCTAAAACTAAGTCTAATATTAAGAGAAATCTATGCAGAAGTTTTAATTGGCTTTCCCCACTAATTTAATGTTGCTAGGGCTATAATTGTATATTGCTTCGTGTTTATCACCCTCAGTGACGTAAACTCTCAGAGGACCAGAGAAAGTCGAGATATGCTTGATCGCCCTCGTTTCTGACCCAAAGACTGATGGCGGTCCCTGGTTGTCTTTTGTGCGGTTACAGGGACGCTGCAGAGATTGTGGACGCTCCGCTCAGGACTGCTGCTTCCAACCTGCTGGGTCCAGGCCTCCTTTCCCACTGCTGTAGCGACGGTAGCCTAGAGACGGCAGCCTGGCAGGGCCTGCCCGCTCCATACTGGGCCCAAAGGTCAAAATCGTCCCACACCCTGGTTAGCTCATACACACGGTGATCTCACCACCATCTCTCCGCATCCACCTCAATTAGTCCCGCCCCAGCGTTCGGCCTCTAGGGCCGCGGATGAATGTCTCACATTGAAGAGCGCGCGTTCTCACGACCATCCACTCCGTTTTCCTCTCTCAGAGCTGATGCCACCTCAAAGATGGGGATCATTTCTTCTCTGCTTTAATGGTCTAAGAAAAGAAGGAACAGTTTCACATCTACATAAACAGATCTAGACTCTTCATCAGAAGCATGCAGGCCTTTCTGAGGAAATAAAAACTGATCAATTGACCAGTTTTGCCCTCAGATGAGTGAACTGATCTCCTTACACATCACTAATCCCATTGTTTGAGTGGATTAGTGATGTGCCCGCTACCCCCCATTCCCC
>JBBPCX010000141.1:18996695-19010468 GCA_037974365.1 Hydrocynus forskahlii | reverse complement strand
AGATGTGTCACTGTTTGTTGTGGTTTAATTAAAAATAACCAGCCCATGAATCTGGTGACCTGTTCAGATGTCCTTAACCATAAATGGCTTGGTAAGAGCCGATGTGTTTTTGCCCCCTGTCACGTTTCTCCCCAATTAAGGTAGCCATGGCAAAATACTTTTTCTTTTATTTTCAAAACCTTAGCTCTTTAAGTCTGTTTATCAGTCTACTGTGTGTTTTGTGCCATGTTTTTACACGTTTTGTCCCTTTCTGGTTACCTTAGCCCTGACATAACAGACTCTCTCTCCAATACATAATTTGAAGGCAACTCAACCACAAACTTTTTTTTTAAAAGATCAATTCTCAGCCCCTGATAAACAAATAAAAAATATCAGTGCACACACACAGCATGGTGATGTGTTGATGGAACCATGCCAAAAACTCTGGAAGAGTGGGAGAAGAGGCACCAAATTTCCATGACAAAATGCAAAGTGTGCAAAGACTCTCCAATGCACATTTTCAAGGCGACTCGCTGGTCCCCTCTCTCCCCATACATTACAGAGCCTATCTTTTTAATGCTCAGTTCTCTGCCCCTCATCAACTGTAGAAAAATCTGAATACATTGGTGCACGACCCTTGACGTTTTGACGCTGGAACTTTTCCAAAAATTCAGAAACTCTCGGAAGGGACGAGGCACCACATTACAGCTATAAAAAGAATAATAATATTTTTTAAAAAAGCAATGCAATTTAACAATTAAACACAGACTTACCAGTTAGGAGCAGTCCTATCCCCAAACCTATCATGGCGTTATTAAAATGGACCTACAAACAACGAAATGTAGATTATTACGACATGTGGTTACAAGAAAACGCAGAACACTGAACTCTGGGGAATAGAATCATAATCATAAACCCTTTTCTTCTTTTACACAACAATACAACACTGTCGTACAGTCACAGGGGCCTGTTTTAGTTTCCCCTTGTGTTTCCAGGTGTCTTGTCTTGTCTGTAATTCTGTGATTATTGGTTGTTCTTTGTGATCGGTCCTTGTGTTTTTGCTATTAAACCCCCAGCTGATCCAGTAGTCACTGTATGGTCACAGACATGCAACCACCATCTGTCAGACAAGCTTTATCCCTTTCCTCTTTTGGTTATTGTCTATGTTACTCTCATGCAGCAGCTGAAGAAGAACTGTGGTCCCTTCGGATGTAAGAGGTTCGACTCATCTAATATATGCCAGTGGTCTTTCGACTTGGCTCATGTGTCTTTCATGTTTCCTAGTGTTAACCGGCGAGGCTGAAGTGTCTGTGGGCTGGAACTACTCCTGAGTGGCTCTGAAGAAGGCAGAGCCTCAGACCCTTGCACTCCTCGTGGCTCCTGGATTGGAGCAAACCAAGCAGAGGGACCATATCAGTGGGACGGCGGTCCATTCCGGTGTCTCATCATGACTTAAAGGGAGCGCCTTCTTGTATTTCTGTTCTACCAAGTCTCTCGCCCCTAAGTGACTGTGCCTTTTTGTTATTAAAGCCTATTTGAGTTCTGTTTAACTCCTCCTTCCTCAAGTCAGCATGACACCCATATTCTGCATTTT
Organism: Hydrocynus forskahlii; assembly: GCA_037974365.1. Taxonomy (NCBI): domain Eukaryota; kingdom Metazoa; phylum Chordata; class Actinopteri; order Characiformes; family Alestidae; genus Hydrocynus; species Hydrocynus forskahlii. The sequence continues at coordinate 19,008,895 of JBBPCX010000141.1, read as the reverse complement.
TCTTGCATTTTATTTTGAATTTGTAATGGTTGTATGGTTTTATGCACCAATAACTATTTTTCAGTTTCTAAATTCCAATTTAAATGATTTAAAATCTAACATCCTTTAAAAGTAAACAGACTGTTATTATTGCTCCTTTAAGACTAATGTATGTAAATAACCGCCATTATGATTAGCTGTCCTGAAGTGCACCTACTAAAAAAGCAGTCCAGAATGAAATTCACTCATAATTCACTCTGAAGGGGCGCGGCTAAACTGCAGCAGGCCAAAAGTGAAATGATTTAAATGAAAAAATGAATACCACCTTCGGGACATCTCTTTAACCTTCCTTTTATGCCCTACTATGCCTTTATTATTTGTTTAATGTCTCTAAATAAATAATTTTGCTTCATATTGAATTAGTTGTTTCTAATTTAATGGGAACACAATGGATAAAGGGTAAATTAGCATGATGATGAGTTTTCAATGTCCTGTACACATTTTGTACATCAGTGTTCTTTGGGGTCAATGTGACCCCACACTGTGCACAGATTTTATAAAAACAGGAAAAAGTTAGAAGAGCAAGTATCAAGGGAACTTCCATGTGTCAGGTGCTGTAGTGCAAAGAAGACCATCACAGATGAGCAAGAGAAGGAATTCACAGAATATGTAATGAGGGCTTCTGACGCATATCATGGACTATGTCCACGCGAGATACGCAGATAGAAATCGATAACGGATACATGAGGGGAACGTTAGCAATGTATCCATCCTTCCATTTTCTGTAACTGCTTAATCCTCACTGGGGTTGCATTTTAGTCATTTATATTGGTGGCAATGTAAAATATAATGGATGGGGAAGTACTGAATATAATTACAGGTGAGAGAACTTGTGTATCGGCTTGCAGTGAAATATGGGTACATTTACATTTACATTTACTGAGGCCACAAACCTTGCACTGGCCACCAGGTTTAATAAAAACAATATGGCAATGTAATAAGGAGGCACACTTTTACTGCAAAAGACTTTTGGAACGCTAATGAGACTGGCATAACAACTGTGTAAACCCCAGAGTGTCACTAAACAGGTCAGTCACCTGCACTATGGGGTGAATTGTAACACTCCAGTCCTTGTGTTTGAGACTAAACCATTTTAGAGATAACAGCTACAACATTTAATAGCAGACACATGTAACCAGTTTATATCATATTTTGACCACACTAGCTTGAAGAAGCTCCAAGATACAGACAGAACTGTCAACAATTAAATTACTATTTTCCTCATCAACAAAAACATAATGTACGTAAAAAATAAAAACCTGGGTAGCAGTTTTAATTTCATCCATTTTCTGGAGGTTTCAATTGCTAAGGTCAAATTGACCTCAAACATACACTATATGGACAAATGTATTGGGACGCCTGACCATTACACCAACAGGAACTTTAATGACATTTGGTATTAATGAACTCAGGCCCCTTACTTCCAGTGAAGGGCAATCTTAATGTTTCAGCAGACCAGGATATTTGAGACTACGCAAAAATGTCTATTTCGTCCTGGTACCAGGAGAGGGTGTCTTTCACTGCCGGAAAGATCTCAGCAGCAACAGACATTAACCTTTCGCAGAAAAAAATAGTTTGAGCCGCCCATACATCTCCCTCCAGACGAACCTACATGGACAAAAGTATTGGGACACCTCTTAATTGAATTCAGGTGGCACCCTACAATGAAGGGCAATCTTGATGCTTCAGCATTCCAAGACCTATTAGAACTTTGTGGACACAGTTTGTGGAAGAACCTTTTCTATTCAAGCGTGACTGTGTCCCAGTGCACAGAGCAAGCTCCATAAAGACAAGGCTGGATGAGTTCAGTGTGGAAGAACTTGACTGGCCCACACAGAGCCCTGACCCCAACCCCATCCAGCACCTTTGGGATGAACTGGAACGGAGATTGTGAGCCAGACCTCGTGCCCATTCATTCTGTTGAGCATCAGCGAGGGGCCCGAGCTCATGAATGCTCAACAGAATGAATGGGCACAAATTCCCACAGAAAGTCCAAAATCTTTTGGAAAGCCTCCCGAGAAGAGTGGAGGCTGTTATAGCTGCAAAGAGGGGACCAAATCCATATTAAACTCTACATGTGTCCCAATACTTTTGTCCATGTCGTACTCTTTTAGAAACTTCAGAGTCTGTTTTGCCCGGTATACAGTATACGATTTAACATTGTAGATGACATCAAAGACGGAGGAAACATTAGTTCTCAGATCAGCCTAAACTTCAGACTCTTCACCTGATAATGAAGAATACTCCCACTCCCGCTTCCTCTTCTGGATCCTAAGGACCAGGCTGAAGCTGGAGCAGTGCGATGATCCGCTCCTGAAGGTGGAAGATCTGAAGACGTTCTGGGGGTTAGAGTCCCCCGGCAATCAGATGGGCGTCTACGCGAATTCCGGGACTCCTAGTGGCAACTCTGGCGTACCTTACTGCCCCTGGTGTTTACTGAAGTCAACAAAACCCCGCTGCTCAAAGCAAGACTAAGATACGCGTCAAGACTCTTCTCAGTTTCGGAGCTCCCTCTTCCTATCAGATCTGCACTGTCCCTCGCTCTCTTCGAGCGCCGTTGGTAGACCCACCTCAGAGGTGTGACCAGAACATCATGTGTGGGTGGGCATTTGGCTTATCTGGGGGGGGTCAAAAAGTATCTATCCTTCCAGCCGTCCGGGGGCAAGAGGGGGTGCCGTTCTCCGTGTTGGTAGCAGCGGTGCTACGCTGCTAGCGACAGAGATTGAAGATGTCTGCTTTTTAATAAGCCACCTATGCAATTTTTTCCTCCAGTTTTCACTGGACAGACGGAGCATTTCGCAGGGTGGACACGGCTTGTCACCGGGCGGGCAGTGCCCATCCCAGCCCCCCCATGGTCACGCCCCAGCCTCAGGGGGGGCAGGGCTTGTCCCCCCGTAGACACGCCCCTGACCCACCTCATCAAGGAGCACCTTGGTGACTATGCCTCTCGTTTCTGCTTGCTTATATCCCCAAAACAAAAAAAACCCTTTGATCATCTTCTCTTCCTTACTTTTGTCTTAACTTCTGACTTTTCTTTGACAGGTTTTGTTTAGGTGTACCGAGCGCGCAGTAGCTTGGTTCAATAGTGGACGTTGATTTATGTATAGCTTTACAGGTTTAAGAAACAGATGTGGATTTGAGCACTGATGTACGTCGCTCTGGATTAGAGCGTCAGATAAATGCCTTAAATGTAAATGTTTTATGAATGAGCTATTTTTATGAAATGTGGCATTTGTAGATGGACCAAAAATCCATTTTAGCTACCCATGGACCACAAAATTGAGAAAAAAAAGAATATTTCTATTTGTCAAAATAGAAATTTGTGAATAATTGGTTAACATGTTAAATATTGGTATTTAATGTCATGGTGTAATTGCCTCACCACGTTTGGCTTTAAGGTCAATGTAGAACCACATGGGAAATTTATCAGAATAAGAAGGAGAAAAAAAATAGAATTATACAAGTGCATCTCTTTATTAACAATTAGACAAAGCCTTAAAACTAAGACCAGACAGACAAAACATTGATACATGCAACGAAGAAAAGAATGGGGAGGGAACAGGGGAAAAAAAGAGCTTTGTTTTCAGTGCCACAAAGACAGCCCTTATTTATACAGTAAAAACTTCAGCAACTACAGAAAAAAAGAAGAAATCTTCCCATTGATTGGTAAAGACATCAAATGTCGGCCATCTCGTCTGTCAGTCATTTCTGCTCCAAAAATACTGTCAACACACGTTACGGCTATTTAATCTTCCCGCATTTTAAATGCCGGTGGGCTGATAAATTCAAGGATGTGGATTAAAGCGCTAGATCAGAAATCAAGTGCTGAAGCATCACTAGTGTGACCTTAAATAACCAACTCTGCACACTGGCAGCTGATTGGCCTCCAAACTGACAACCGCTTAGATAACTTTGCATGTCCGGCTTGGTCCATTATTCCACACAATCCATTTTTGGAACTTTTTTCCCCACCCAAGAAATCCCCTTTAGCAGATGACGGTGCAATTTTTTGCCACCCTGTGGTTGTATGTATGCGAGATATCTAGTCGACTGGTCGTCTGTGGGTTGTTGTAGTCCAGGTTGGTCAGTCCCAATCTTGACAGTGAGTCTCCTGTCTCCTGCGGTCTGTAATCAGGCTCCAGAGATGAAACAGAAAGCAAATCTTTTAGACCAGCTGCACCGAAGCTGCCTGAAGATAGCCCTGCAGGAACTGGAGCGCTTCAGCGTTCAGACTCGTACTCAGCATCGAAGGAACCTTCCGGAAAAGACGACTCAGATTAGAACATGTTCATTAAAGTATAGCTTACAATCAAAGACTGATGTACCTTTTGCTCTTTTGTGTACACAGAATGGATAATTCTGGTAAAATGAATTAATATTGGTGGAAAATACCCTTACCCTGCCAGGGCAGGCTGTGGAGAGTTTGTGTAAGGACTGAGCCAGCAGGATTTTGGGGTTACTAACAGCATCTCCGATTGGATCGTGTTCCTTCTTGCCAGCAAAGGCCAGCTGGGAAAAAGCCGTCTGGTATCCAGGTGTGTCCTCAATGTCAATGAAATGTTCATCATCAGGGATACTATCATCTTCCGGTAACTCAAATAAACCAATCAGAGCCTGGAGCACAAGGGGCCTACAACAAAGACCAATTTCAAGGCTGTCAGAAATCTACAGATTATATTTATGATCATGTTTTTAAAACATGTTTAGAACAAACACTAAAAACATTAAACGATGGCTGTCAAGTATTCCAAATCTTGCTATTTTAAAATAAATCTAAAATCAATAGATTAAGTTTGTTGACGCTAACAGGTTGTCAAACCACTCATATCGTATAAATCAAGGGTCGAGGAACATGGTCTACGTAAATTAGTCACTCTGTGACTCTTACCAGAGCTTGGTGTATTCAGTGTCCATCATGGCTGGACATTCGGTCAGGATCTTTGTGATGCCCACTGCACAGATCTTCTTCTCTACCTGCCCAGATACTTTCTGCACCTCTGGGATCACTATCTTCTCCAACACCATGCCAAACATCCTGTCAATTAAATAAACACTAAACTCTCAGAAAAGAGCTTCAGTCCAAGAAATACAACAACCGGACAATAGATATAAGGTAACGTCATTACAGGTCTGGTAAAACTTTGAAAATAAATGTTGTGTTCCATTATATTGGGTAAAGATTTTTTTCTGACAGTCATTTCTGTAAAATACACTACATGAACAAAAGTATAGGGACGCTTGACCATTACACCAACAAACTTGCATTCAAATACATAAACTTTAATATGGAGTAATTATCAAGGGCTACCGCTCATTACATAACTACCGAATAACAATATAGTGATGAAATGAATTTCCCCTGAAAATGTTTATACTCACTTTGGCTGGATGTCATCAAACACCTCCTGCAATGCAATCGGTCCATATTTCACACAGTAGAGGTTAATGAAGACTAAGAAACCTGTAGACACAAAATCATGGGGTGGGGGGTGTGTTCATGTAACATCAAATCAGACAAAAACAGTAAATTATGTTGTTTTGCCCCATACTTACTCTTGATGAACTTTGTTGTTTTGGAGCTCTGCAGTCTCTGGAAGAGCAGGATGAAGATCTGCTTCCTATACTGAGTAATAGACTCCCTAAAACATAAGAAAAAATGTATATGATCACACGGCAATTAAAAAAGGTTACTCAGTTGAGTGTCTGTGACCAAAAGGACATAATAATAGCGGTAATCACTCACGGTGGCATGTGCTCCACTATGCTGTTGAGCAGATAGAAGCCCTGGTGGTCGTTGGCCTTGGAAGCAATGAGCTTTTGGAACACTCCAAGCAGACCAGGCTGGAAAAACAGATCAGTCTAGTCCAGAGAACTACAGGACCACAGCACTGCTCAGTTTAGATTAGGCTCTAGATCACTATATATGGATCGGTTCTTTTTTTTTTTTCTTTTTAAACAGTAATTTGCAGAGTTCAAATAATAGGTCCAGGCATGCAAGGACAGTAGTTTGGCACACTTTGAAAGAATAAGGAAGAACCAAATTTACAGAACACATCCTCTTGCACAAAAGTCAATTTAGAGTCTGAAGTTTGCTTCGTAAGCTTTGCACTAGAGCTATGACATTGGCAATGGAAGCTTTGACCCAAAATTAAGCATTACATAAAACCATTTTTAAAATTTGCCATGAATCATGCCAAGTATTCTCAATTAGCATTTGGTAAGGCATCTGTAATAAGACAAAAGTATGTCGGACAGTTAAAAGTAGTTGTAAAAGCCAGTACCTGCAAAGATAACCAATTTGTAATTACATCAGGTACTTACAATCTTGTCTGCAGCTGTACTAGCAATTGTAGCTCCCCCTTTCTCCAGGTACGCCTGCAGCAGCCGGACCAGTGGGGGGATGTTGCCTGTGCGCTCCCACAGAACAGGCTGTAGCAGGTGAGGAAACAAGGCCATGTAGGATGAAGGGATGGAGCTAGTGTGGATCTCTAGCAGCAGAGACATCACTTGGAACACATATGGCACAAACTCTGGAAAGAGAAAAAGTGGTCGAACAGGTTCAGAAAGGTTTAATTCAAACTGTTAAATCTATGGATAAACCCAATACAACTGGGCAATACTTCAGAACATCTTGACAAAAATTACTCAAAATTACCTTCGTATAAACCAACAGCACAATGATTTGTGTCAAACGCAGTTTTACACATTAGCCTATTGAAAATACTCTACTAGACATATTTAGTGTGCAATATTTGTGCACTGATGACGAGCACCTAATGCAAAGCAGCGTATGAGTAAATCGCTTATCTAAACCACCACACACTGATGTGGCTTGAGGTAAACCTCAAATGTTCGATTGTGATTGACAGTAATATGTGACACTCTTTAGATGTACCTTACCTTGCACATCGTTCTGGAGGATCTCTGTGAAGACGGGGAAGAGGGCCTCCTCAAAGCTGCCAACACTGGCTGGGTTTGCCTTGCAGGTGATCCGGATGGACAGGCACAGTGACTCAAACAGGTAGTGGTTGAAGTGTGGTTTGCTGGGGTTCTAGAAAACATACACCAGCAAAACTTTAATGTTTGGATTTAATATTTACACAATGCTTAATTAAACCATGGCTTTTGCAGTGTATGTAAAATATATTTCTCTTATACTTCTATTTTTTAAATTGTCATAACCATGTAATTTCATTTTAACTGAATGTTCCATCCTGCCTTTAGGATCAAGTCCTGTTTGGGAAATGTCCCCTTTATTGGATGGCTGTTTATCTTTGTCCTGCCTGTGTTCCCACTGTCACAGTTGGAGACATGGACCATCAGACTAGACAACAGTTTTCTGCAGTCAGTTTGGGGGGAAAAAGGTAAACCTTTCTCTGGGCAGCATCTCATTTAAAGTATATGCCAGAGGACAGCAGAGATGTGAATGGATTACCTTGCTGACTAAGAGAAGTTTTTGGGTGAGTTGGCCAATCAGAGTAGGGACATAGGGCACGATGGTTTCCTGCAGGAGTGAGAAGCTTCTCATGATGGCTGTAAAAAGAGTTACATATAGACTAGGTCTAGTACATGTAACAATTTCAAATTAACCAACATTCTTTTAATATTGTATACAAAACAGCACCTTTCATGATGTATTCATTTTCAGATGAACCGGGTATGGCCAGAGCATTGAACAGGTTGTGGAGGAGCTGCTCTGTGAAAGGTCCAATCTCAGCAGCTGAGAGACTGAAAAAAACAAGAATGGAAAAATAACCGAACAGAGGTTGAGAAATTACAGTTTGGCTGAAATTATGATTGGTACATTCATACAGTACAAGGAAACTAAACCAGACCAAAAACAACAACAAAAAAAATAAAAATTAGCTGCACTCACAGTGTGGAGTTGCCTGGTCCTCTCATTGTGAAAAGACGCTCCAGGGCGTGAGCAGCATAGGTGTGCTGCACTGTGCTCTCTGCCCGTAGGTGAGCCACCAGCAGAGGGACCGTCTCCAACAGCTGCTCCTTAGGAAGCTGGGAGCAAACCAGGACAACAAGTGTATCAGGATGAAAAATAAAAAGCACATTCACACTGGGCCTTTTACAGGGGGACCTTCAATACTCTTAATTGGTCTGGCATTTCGATTATGAGCTCACCTGACTTCTGAAAGTCATGACATACTTGATGGCATCTGCTTTCAAGACCGGAAACTCATTCACTGCAAACAGAAAAGTACAGCAAGTTATTTTGATTACAATTGACAAAGCAGGTGTTGCACTGAAGAATCAAGACAAGCCTTCTTACCATTAGGAGACCTCAGGTCTGTAAGAATGTGATTCACAAAGAACTCCGATAGGTTCACCAACTCATTGGCTTGCGTGATCCCATGCTGCACAAAGCAAAGTAAGCATTATCCTCGAAGGAACTCAACACCTAAGAGGTACCGTCACCTTTACTGCTTGATGCTTAATTCAAAGCCCACAGATCAACGCTAACCTTCTGTGTCTGAGCTTTAGAGGCCAGTGATGTGACAAGGTAGATGGCTGCATCCTTGTGCTTCCAGTTCACTGCAGGGTTCTTGGCGTATTCAGTCAGCATGGAGTTTACATAACCAGAGAAGATGGCCGTCACTGGACCCTCAAAAAACTTGCAAAGGCCTCTCACCAGATCGCAAGCAGCTCGCCGCCTTGTGTCAATGTCTGGCAAAACAAAACACATTTGAGAACAGATAAAGGACCATATCTATATCTATATCTCTATATCATCTATATCTATACTGAGTTTTAGAAGAACGTTTCACAGGGGTGTAAAAACAGAAAACATGTACAGTTTGGCAATTCTGGTTTAGAAACTAGCACATATGTGACTGTACACCAGAAAAAAGGGAAATGCCCCTGCCACCTATAGTTTCACAAAATAAACATAGGGAAAAAGTAATCAAAAAGAAAATATATCAGTGGAATAATCATAACATATACAAAGAAAAAAAAATACAATTTAAAAGGGGGGGGGGGAGCTCCTCCCTGCCACTATAGTAAGATATTTACAGAACCTGTACTATACAACATCAAGAGGACCCTGTAAAGAATCAATAAAGGGCCTCCATAGTTTAGTAAAAGTTTGTGTTGACCCTTTTAGTGTGTATTTTCTCTTGTCTAGTGGTAAGAAACACATAACATATCTAATCAAACAGGAAAAGGACAGGAAAGTGTGTTGCTTCCGCTGAAGCAGGATTAAGCATCTTGCAAGGAGGGTGACAAATGCAATGACTGTGCAAGAGTTACTTGGTAAATGAGTACAAGCTTCCTAGGACAGTAAGCAGAATAAGCCACAAACTGGATCGGGATCAAGTCTGGTTCCAAACATCTCACATGTCATAACTTTAAATATGCCTAACAAAAAGGTGGAAAGCTTAGGGCATAGCCAAAATACATAGATCTACCGGCTGGCTTCTGCAGCAAAGACATGACGGGTCAAAGGTAGGATGAATCACTGCTAATCTAGCGTTAGTCAGGTGCTCTCTGTGCATTACTTTCATACTGAATGTTTTTATGCATTTTTCTACCCATAATGTGTTGACATCTACATAGGCTACAACAATCTAGAAAGAAATGTAACCACGTGCTGGAGAAACATTGCTTAATTTCACTCTGTAGATGGTTGAGATAAACACCTGATTGCCCTCTTGCCTCGATAATGCCTTCTCTGAAAGGCATTCACAAAGTTTAAGTTCTTGCTTATTGCCATACAAACTAATACAGGAGTTTCTTACCTGAGCCTTCAAGGTCTCTTATTATATACTCTTCTGAATTATCCTCAAATGCCTCTTCATCCGCACCTGCATACAAGAAAAACAATTATGAACCATGCAACAGACTACACATGGGCATAAGCATACCAAAAACACAGCTATGATAAAACACAACTACAAAAGATAAGAATCTCATCTGAAAGTCGGCACATACTTCTGAACTCCATGTTAGGAACGATGACCTTTTCGCAGATGCTGGTGAGAGTATTCTGGTCTTCAAACAGATGCTTGTAATGTGGCCTTTCACACACCGATGCCAGGAACTGAATGGCATTGCTCACCAGCTGTGAAAGCCACAAAAGGACCCAAAAGGACATTTTACTTTTACAGTTTTGTTTTTACTTATACTATGTTCTAAATGACTCAAGTCAATTGTTATTAATTTGATTATTCTCAGATTATTAATTACTTTTTAAAATTACATTTAAAAAATGCACATAAAAATGCCGGCACATTTTCCTGAAGACTAGAATCAGTAATGTTCAAAAATAAATCCAGTTCAAGTGCCCATTCATAAGTTTTAATTATTTAATTATTGTTTGAAGGTCTAAATATGTCACATCAGTCTTGTAATAAACTACTACTTTTCTTTGAGTAATCTACTAAAAGAGCTGGATGAAGACAACACCAGGCTCTGGAATAATGGCCTTGTAAACACAAGTCATCTTATTCACCAGAAAGCCAGTCCACAAGTGCCAATACAGCATACCAGTTTCAAAAATGGATATATTTTATGAAACAAACAAATAAATAAATATAATTGTTAGTAGTATGCTATACGCTATAAAGACTGAAGGCAAGAGCACAACATAAAGCAAAAGATTTTTGGCCACTAAACACATCCAGAAAGTAACTTACCAAGTCATATTTGACTTCCTGTCCTGTTGTAACCAGCAGGTTCCAGATGGCCGTAACAAAGCGAGGAAGGTAGGGCTGAAATTCTTCATCGTATTTTTGTGCATAGAGCGCTGCATTATCACAAATCTGAGATTTCAGCAGCTCTAAAAGACCAGCCTCCTCCTCATCCTACAGCAGGGAAAACTGCTATGAGCTTTCATTCAAATAAATCACAGAAAGCTTTGGAATAAGACAAGATGTTTGAAAAATAAATGTGCCGGGTTCACTTAACTAAACAAAAAAAGGGTACGTGTATTTAAATTACTGGAAAGTTCCTAGAATGGTTGACCTCAAACATGGATCATCACACTCACGTCTGTTTGTAAAAGCTTGTTATCCAAAGTTAACAAGTTGTGGAAATGTGTCATCCAAGTCTCCATGTTATCCTCAAAAAACTCTGGAAGATCCTGGACAAAACGAAGACAAATGTAGGGAGAAAAGCAAGGCTGGTATTCATAATGACTGGAGATTCTGCACAATAGAGGTCAAATCTGACCCAGCTTGGTTATCCAAAACAGCTTCATAATAAAAAATCTTCATAAACACTTTCTCAAAAGGTGATTCAATACCTGGAAGTTGAGACTGTAGAACAGCTTTGATATGAGTGTTAGTGAAGAGAAGAGGACCTTCAAAGCATTGACATCCGTAGCATGAGTCTGACACAGGTCAATTGTGGCCTATGAGTGGAAATGGTAAATGGCATTAGCATGTGAACCCCGAATGGGCGGCTGGAACTGAGAAAACCGTAAAAAGGTCTATGCTTTCACCTTAAAGAGCTCAGTAAGAGGCTGGGCAAAAGTGTCTAGGACCAACTTGATCTCCATCCAGAGTTCATTGGACTTGAACTCGTGTCTATACCTGAGAGACAGATATTTAATACACACTGTTACAAATAGCGATCCACTTTAGCCAAAAACATGTACACTGTGGAAACAGGCCTCTTGTTCTACAGTAAAATATCAAGACATCACACAAGAAGCTTAAACGGATGCACTGATAGGGGCATTAAGGGACTCAGCCATTTGTGGATGCCTAAACAAAATGGCACTAAACTGGGATTACAGAGAAATGTCACTTGCAAAAGGATACAAAGCAGTAAAGCAAATAGCATGTTAGCAGATGATGCTATTATGTACAGTGATGCATGACAGAATCATCTAAAAATTGTTGTTGACAACAACAAAAAATGTGTTGTCAAATGCTAGCTTGTAATACCAGACAAACTGAATCACCTCCCAGATGCCAATGACTATTGTTGTGCATCCCTTCCTGAAAATGACTGGCTCAAGATACTACTGGTCTCCTTGATCTAGATGAAGCTCTATTTAATTCTACTAGAGTTTAGATCGGGCCCAAAAAATGAAACCTGACCCTACCCGAGCCCGTGCACCTTGTATCCGAGCCCAGCCCGGCCCGACACAGTAACTGTAATTATCGGCCCGAGCCCGATTAAACCCGACAGTTTTTTAATAC
>JBBPCX010000141.1:18950382-18963218 GCA_037974365.1 Hydrocynus forskahlii | reverse complement strand
GGGAGGGCGGAAGATGGAAACAGGGAGAGAGAGAGAGAGAGAGGGGGAGAGAGAGAGGGAGAGAGAGAGAGAGGGAGAGAGAGAGGGAGGGAGGGAGGGAGGGAGAGAGGGAGGGAGAGAGGGAGGGAGAGAGGGAGGGAGGGAGGGAAGGAGAGAGAGAGAAGGAGGGAGAGAGAGAGAGAGGGAGGTAGAGAGGGAGAGATGGAGAGAGAGAGTAACAGAGAGAGAGAGAACTAGAGAGAGAGAGAGAGAGACAGAGAAAGAGAGAGAGACAGAGAGAGAGAGAGTACTGTGCTACGCCTGGTGAGGTCTGTGCTGTGTGCTCTTGCCAGGCTGGCAGACTGAGGGGATAAATTGGATTGAGGGTTCAGAGGTGGGGTCACTGCGAGCTGTGACACGTTGCAACAATGAGAATTGGTTCCATTCGAGTGCTTCGAGGAGATCCTGAATGGGCCTTACTGTGGAAGGCCTCTCACACAAATGAACACACACACACACACACACACACACACACGGACACATTCCATGTCTCTCTCTGACACGCACACCTTCACTACAAGCCCTTAGCTTCATCCCGCACTCTCATGCTGGACACAATCCAGTGAACGCACAACAGCGCACACATGTGACGATATATCAGCAATTTTCATGTATAATACCAGAATGATTCATAATAACCTATAATCAATTTTAATAAGTATCATAGACTAAAATAAAATAGAAACTACTATGTAAACCTGTTCACCCAGTCTCAGTGTATTTGCAAAAGAAATTCTGAACTGGAACAAGTCAAACTGAACGGGTGATCTAATCTAAGATGGATTTGAGTTAAATTTCTTGATGAACTGAACAAATTCCTAGAGAATCATAATTAAGCCAAACAGAGTTTTTGTTCAAACGCACACATATATACACACAAATTCAGGGCAAATTCTTTGTGTACGTGTGTGTGTGTATGTGTGTTTTTGTCCGAAACACCACCAAGAAGGCAAGTCTCTTATCCACGTTTCTACTCCAGTGCCAACTGCGTTACAGATCAGACTTTACTGTAAAACATCTAACGTGCAATGACTTTTCAACAGGCCACATTTTATGATTTATTTTGAAATGGTGAACTGAATTTTGTATTAAACAAAACAAAGTGGTCCATCAGAATAAAGTGCCTATTTACACAATGAGTCTAAACAACATTAAAATAACAAATAAGCCAATTATTGACCACCTGATTGGAGCAAGAATCTACTGATTTTGATCCTCTAATAAAGTAGGTTTTATTTATGTCTAATCGTTCCCAGACCTCCTCAAGGAAGCCCAGTATCACAATATAGTTCTCATCAAATACCTCAAGATACCTGGTTTGGCTTAACTGACTCTTCAGAAGACTAAATCAGGAGCTGCTGATGAAGCTTCACAAACCTGTGTAATGGCTGGAGGTATCAAGGGGAAATCTGGAACCGAACCTGTGTTCTTCTAACCAGCTTACAAAAAGCACTTTTTACAAACAAAACAAATCTTGGTATTATTTCATGCGTTCTTGTTTGTTTGCATTTATCCTAACATTAACGGTTTGCACAGGGGCCTGAGTAACTTTAGTAGAACTTTACACAGTTGGTGTGCCGTTTCTGGCAGCTCTATTTACAGTTATATTATTATTTTGCAGCATCATGAGAGTGATTACTGGCTAAAATAAGACCGATGACTCCACACCTCCGTGCGGGTCGTGTGAATATGGACACGTCAGCTGAAACTGAACAGGATCCGCGGGGCCCGTGACGGAAATAAAGGTTGCGTCCTTAGCGGCGGTGGGGAAAGAAAAAAAGTGTTCTAAAGCCCGGCAGTCCAGCAGGAGTGATCATGGACTAGTGTTAAAGTCCTGTAGCCGTCTTTATTAGCCAGCTGAGAAGCCCATCACTCCCTGTTCATGTTCAAATCAATACCATGATGGATTTTTATGTCTAAGGGTCATTACCCTAATCTGGGCGAGGACCGGTCTGGAGTAGGCATTAAAATAAGCTGTAGTCCACTCCGTCTCTGCTTCTTACACACACACACACACACACACACACACTTACATACTTACACACACACTTTCTTTTCACTCCACAAGACATGCCCAATTATTTTTTACATAGAGAGCAAAGGGGCAGACAGAGCAGGGGAGAACGCTGGGTGATGTATGGAAGTGTGTGTTTGAGGAAGAATAGCTGCACAGTCACAAGCATTTATGTGTTTAGTTAAGAAGCCAACACCCAACGCACCTCCAAGGTGCCTGTCTAAAACACACCGTAACATGTAAACACTGCTGTGTTTTGGGTTACAGCATATGTCACATGGCACTGAGACCAGCACACATCACTCCGGACCAAACCTTAATGAAAAAATCCCTTTTTTTAAGTATATAGGTTGGTGCAGAATGTAAACTTTCAAAATGTACCATTTATTCCATACAGTTTGTATTCGCAAGCTGAAAAACAGCTACCAGCTGTGTCCCAAATCACACACTTCTATACAGTACTGGGCAAAAGTCATTTTTCTCAGCGTGTGATAATGTGTTTTTTCTGCTAGCAAAGTTAACATTAGAATAAATGCAAACAAACAAGAAAGCAGCAAAAAGTATCAAGATTAGTTTTGTCTGTAAAAAAAAAAGTTGATATTTTGTGTGCCAGGTTTCTGATGGTAACTACAGTAATTCTGGGCTTCCACAAAGAACACACACATATTGTACATAAAACCACAATTTACTGTATAACGTTATCCGTAGTTATTCTTTTCAGTTTTATTTAGTATATTCGGTAATATTCATGTGAAAACAATCACTGCTGAAACAGCTTTTAAATATTTTACACACTACATACTTTACATACTACACCACTGAATGTATTTCTAATGGTTGTGTACTACTTTGAAACACTATCTAGACTGGGTGGTTTGTAGTTTGGGACACAGCCACTGTTTTCACCACTAAAAGCAACACATTTACACACAAACAGCAGCCTGCAGCAGTGGAGCTCTGCCCATTCAGAGTGAAGGAGTGTTTCTGAATGAGGCACAATGCAGAATCGGAAGTCCTTCACATATGTCAGTCTTAAAGGTACAGTAACAAAAAAGCCTGTTTAGCTGATAATGATCAGGTAAAATGAATTACAAATGACACAACTGGAGAAAAAACAACTAATTTAAAGAAAAATGAATAACTAACAGTCTAGAAATGCCCTAAAAAAATGACAAAAATGGAGACAAGGTTTTTCTCCAACCGAGATGAAATATGTTGCCGATGACTTTACATAGCAAAACGTAATACATAATACAATGTATTATCTAAGCTGGCAAATTAGGTGAGTAAACATATTGGGTTACTACACTGATCAAATGTGTTGAATGCAACCTGTTTTTGAATTTAAAGTTACATAGAAATTATGTTACTAGTTTTGTTACATCTAGTTGCGTGAAAGTCTCGGTATGTAAAACTAGCCTTATGGCTTTTAACATGACCGTGTGACCGTCGTATGTTTAGCCTTTTTTTTTTTTTTACTGTGCAATGGGTGTATGTAAATGCCTTGATTTGTGTGATATCGCAAAAACATTTCTTTACAGACCCGTTGGGGAGTATGGACTGGGGAGTGAATGGTATGTTTCACAATTTGCATTTACTTTTTAATTTCTAAAAGGCAAGAAGCATAATTTTTATATGAAATTAAAAAAAAAAATAAAAAAACTCCTCTAGGGTAAATGTCTAATGCCACATTACTATCTTAAATATGGAAAATGGTAAAATCCCATTAGTGTCAAACCTCTGAGTGATACTGCACTAATCGTGGAGTAAACCATGACCTTAAAATCTAAAGGGCTACAATCAGCTTGGACCACACAAGACCTCGAGACCTCTCAGGCGACTCATTTCCACAGAGCCCTTTATCTGCCTACATCGTTCAACAGCTAAGTGTTACTAATGAACACACTACTGAGAACCAGTTCAGAGGTCAGCCCACCCCCCCACTGATCCTGGATCAGGGAATTAGTGTAGATCCTCGTCTCATGGTCCACACTGGACTGCAGGCAGGGCTGGTTAGAGAGAAGCTGGTGAAACTGACCTGGAATGGGGATGACTGGGATACTCTCATTGGGCACCACTCGCGGAGAGCTGCTGTCCTCTACATAGAAATGAGCAGTCTGGAAACACCTCCTGATGTAGAGAGGGAGAGAGAGAGAGGGAGAGAGAGGGAGAGAAAGAGGCAGGGAGAGAGAGACAGAGAGAGAGAGGGAGAGAGAGAGACAGAGAGGGAGAGAGAAAGAGAGAGAGAGAGAGAGAGAGAGAGAGAGAGAAAGAGGCAGAGAGAGAGAGAGATTTAAAAAGTATTTCATGATAGTACAATAAAGTTTATAATGTATACTGATGTACAATACTATATACTATTTATATACTAATGTAGTATACAGTATATTGTTGTTGTCGAAACATAACCTTAGTCATTTTTTTAAATGTAATGAGTGGACCAGGATTCGGAATAAAATTTAACATTAACTTACACTAAGACCCTTAACCCCTAGTTGCTCCAGGGAGACTGCCCCCTGTTGTTAGGGAATAGAAGTCGCTTTGGGTAAAAGTGTCTACTACATGCCATAAATGTAAATGTAAATATTAGCACTCGCTGAAACCTACACCAGCAGTTTGGTATAATAAATAGAATTTATATGATTACTTGATTAATCATGAATATAAGCGGTAGATTACTACCATAATTGATGCTGACTGCCCTGCATCCTATTGCGAATGCTATATATGTGTCCATATAACGTACATATATAATGTCAAGAGTTACATTTAGCTGTAGATTTAACATATATCTTACATGTATTCAGTACTGTGCAAAGGTCTTAGGCACATATGCAAATTGTTTAAAGCCATTTTTCTCAAAGTTAACAACAGAATAAACACAAGCAAACAAGAAACCAGTATAATGTATCAATTTTAGTTTTGTTTGTAAAAGTACTTGATACTGTGTGAGCCGGTGAGGAGAACACAGGTTCGGTTCCAGATTCCTCCGTGGTTCTTCCAGCCTTTGCTTGAATTTGTGAAACTCCATCAGCAGCTCCGGATTTAATTTAATGAAGCACTGATTGAGTAAAACCAGGTTTCGGATGGAGATTACAAGTAGCACTGGGCTTCCACAAGGAACACATTGATATACTGTACTGTCTATTTACTGTACAACGTTCTATGTTCTTTATACAAGTTTTATATAACTATCCATATAACTTACATGTACTGACAAGAGTCACATTTAACTTCACATTTAACATAAATCTTACATTTATGAGAAAAATATGCTACTATTGAGAGTGAGTAATGTAATAAGATGATTACTACAGTAGAGATTAAGGTGAGTGTTGTAAAGCCTGTATACAGCAGGCGCAGTGTGCACTCGGGGCCAGGATCAAAGTGAACTTTACACCCGTATCCAAAGAGCAAGGCAAACACAAAACCGCACTCACTCCACACACACACACACACACACACACACACACACACACACACACACACACACACACACACACACACACACACACACTCTAAGAAAGCAAGAAGTGCGGATCAGTTTTATGTGCAGAAAGCCCTTTCTAAAACAAACAGAACACGCCAGCATGAAAGCCCTGCGAGAGCCGTGACTTTCGAGGCTGAACCCTGCGCGCGCCCGGCAACAAATGAAACACAGCAGCCTCTCTGAACAGGCTCTCGGTGGAAAATAACAAGAATGTCAAGGCGAATCCGCTCCGGTGCATTCTTCTCTTTCTTTCTTTTTTTTTTTCCCCATCTCTTCTCCTTACACAGAAACAAAACAGAGCTGATAAGTCCCCTCGGCGAAAAGAGACAAAAGTGAAAAATCAAGGAGGAAAAGAGACAGAGAGAGGGGAAAGAGGGAAAGAGAGAGAGGGCGAGAGATTTGTAAGTTTCTCTTCCTACCTGTACTTCACACACAGGAGAGAACACAAGCTATTCATCCTCCGAAAGAACGAGGGATCTGGAGAGAAGAGCAGGAGGACGACAGAACCTTCGGCATGCTGCCTTTGAGTGATTGGGTGAGACGGAGAGAGAAGGAGAAAGAGAGAGAGAGAGAGAGAGAGAGAGCAAGCAAAGGGGAGAGCGAGTAAGAGAGAGAGTGAGAACAAGAGAGAGAGAGAAAGAATAAGTGAGAGAGAGAGAGAGAGAGAGAGAGGAGGGATTGAGGTTGGGTCCCTGTGGTGTCACACGGATTTTAACTCCACATGGTGGCTGGGGGTCAGAGTTATAAGCACTGACCTACAGTCAGCTCCTCACATCCGGCCGTGGCTCCGCGCCTGCGGTGGAGGCCGGCCCTGACTGACCAGAGACGCGCCGCGGAGCGCGAGGTGATTAGCCAGAGCGGGGAGGTGACAGAGGGGCGGACTGAAGAGCGTTCAATAGGATTAACTTCAGCTAACATTCCAACTCCTCCACCCCCAACACACCTGCTGCCTGCACCTACTGTCTCACACACACACACACACACACACACACAAACACACTCACAGACATACAAACACACCCTGCCGGCTGGACACTCCTCTCTTTTCTTCTTCCGTTTTACTCACCCTGTGCTGTCTGACCAGTAAGTGAGCGTAGAAAAAGGAGCAGCATGAACCTGCCGAAAAGACCTGTGTTTAGCCAGAGCGGACACTGTGTTCACGCCTTTCATTGTTCGTGTCTTCCATTATTTCTCCATTTTTATTCGCGGAAACAAGCAGTTTTGTTAAACCTGCAGATCCTGAACTTTCAATCCATTAAACAGTGCAACAATGAATAAATATATAAATAAATATTTAATTTTACAGATTTGATTTAACTTTATTTACCCTTATAATCATGCGTGACCGCACCACAGCATAGTGTGAACAATTTGAACTTCTTTCTTTGCATTTTAACCCATTCACCAAGTGAAGCAGGGGGCTGCCACCAATGAGGGGCGCCCGGGGAGCAGAGTGTGGGGGGACAGTACCTTGCTCAAGGGAACCTCAGTGGTGACACTAGCAGTCGGGATTCGAACCCACAACCTTCTGATTGCAGGGCCAATTAAATAAGTAGCCAGTTAAACAAGTTACTCATTGTGTGGATCATTTATAGAGTTGTATATATACACACACGCACGCACACACGCATACACATTCATGCATTTGTTTTTTGATATATGAATATGACGTACTGTCCGTCTTTAAGGAGAAAAAAACCCCCACCAAAACAAGTAGTACAACTTAAAACCACTTATTATGGACCATGAATGCAATTCATTCTAAACTGCCTTTACTTTTTTACTGTATTTAATTACATAAAAATAATTAAGCAACGCAGACGGCAGTAACCACTCTTTATCTAAGGTGAAAGCCTTAGATAAAACCAGTTCTTTCATGCGGCAAAAACCATGCCTGAATATGTGGCCAACAAAAGAGTGGGGAGCCAGCGCTGGAGGCAATTAGCACACGCAACTCGGAAACGGTTAACAGGACATTGGCTGCTGGGAGATTTGCTTAAGAAGTGGAAGAGAAAACTGGCCTCTTAAAAGATCTTGTCAGGTCGCAGAACAATTTATGAATTAATCGCAGAGCAAAGGTCAATTACTCCGAACTAATCCGGACTCGTACAGCATTGTGGGAAGACAGCAATGGAGCTGAAGGCAAAGCAAACAAAAAGGATTACATAAGAACCGCAGCTATATGCACTCAGTCTGTGCACCAGAGAACAATCGCCAGGCTCTCCACACATAAAGACCACATCAGTGGATGGGCAGTCACAGCTGGAGTCCTGAATGGACCATCTAAGGGCTTTTTAAAAAGCCTATTGCTGTCCATCAGACCACAGAGGAACTCCCTGACACACACACACACACACACATCTATCCACCTATATACACTACATGGACAAAAATATTGGGACACACCTGTTTTTCAGGGCTTGGGCTAGCCACCTTACTACCAGTGAAGGGCAATCTTAATGCTTCAGCAGAGTAACACCATGCTTCCAACTTGGTGGACACAGTTCGGGAAGAACCTTTTCTATTCCAGCACGGAAAAAGCAAGTTCCATAATGACGTGGCTGGATGAGTTTAGTGAGGAAGAACTTGACTGGCCGCACAGAGCCCTGACCTCAACCCCATCCAACACCTTTGGGATGAACTGGAATGGAGATTGCAAGCTAGGCCTTCTTGTCCAACATCAGTGCTACAGAAACTCCAAAATCTTGTGGAAAGCCTTCCAAGAACAGTGGAAACTGTTGCAGCTGCAAAAGGGACCAACTCCATATTAAAGTATTTGTGTTTGTGTAATGGTCAATACTTTTCGTTCCGATACTTTTGTCCATATAGTGTATAAATCGCACACACACAAATGTTTTCTAACACATCATACAAACATATGCATGCATATTAAGTAATGAAAATGTTCTAAGCTAAGCCCAAGCCTAAACTTAAAGGACTGATTTGGAGAAAGTTCTTATTCACGCCTCAAAAAAGAAGCATATGGGACTCCCAGCATGACTGGGGAAAGAGCAACATTGTGGAAATATGATTTTTCTCCAAACAAATTCCTTTAACCTCAGTAACCAAAAAGAAATGATTGAGCTAAAAATAAACGATCAAAAACATGTTGCTGCTCCTTGGAGGTTAGTCCTGTTTTATTGAGTTATTTTTTGATCCTGAAAATGTACAGAAGCCCTTGCACACGGTGCATGTCCCACTGTAAAGTCCAGAGCAGAGTGGTGAAGGGGAGCAGATGGGCGCTGGTGACCCGAGGGCAGAGGCGAGAGACAGCCTGCACTGCAGCTAGAGCTGTTTGCTAAACACACTTGCAACCAGAGAACGGACTAGCGACTCCTAGGAGACTGACTCGGCAGTGAGTGGGGAGGGCGTCCTGGAAAACAGATGCACACCAGACAAAGAACTGGATCCAGTTCAGAAAAACGAAGCTTTTCCTTCTTGTTCCCAAGCCACACTCTGACATTGGAGGATCCACAGTGCGGGGGTGTAAATGTGGTGATTTCTAAACATTTTTAAACAATCCAATGGAGAAAAACAATGCCGCTGCAATGGATGTTTAAAGGAACAGATTGGGCAACAATCACATTCACACAATTCACCCCCTTCAGCCCAAGTGCAGTCCATTAGCCAAGGCATGTTTGGTGTCTGAAGGCTACATTTATCATCACATACTTGTTTTAAATTGTGCTGAATTGTTAAGTGATCTGAACACTATGCCTTCATTTTACCTTTAAATTACTTTTTACCTTAAATTACTTCATTTTACCCTTAAAATTACCATAATTTTGACCCTAATTTCCCATACAGGAAATGAAGGAAATTTTTCAAATTGGCCCCTTAAATAATAGAACCTCCCGAATTAGCGCCTTAAATTTAAGATTAAGCGGTTTCACACTCATATCTTACATTTAACTTTAAGGTAAATATTAATCTAGATTAAGGGGTTTGGTGTATTTTCAGGGGTAAGTTAAGGTAGGGTCAAGCACATTTTAAGTGCAAGTTCGTAGTGTAAACAGCCACATCAATTCATGGCAGTCGTTTCTGAGTACAATTATATTAAGGAGAGAAAACTGATTTTCACTGAGCTGTTACTTTAAAAGTCTGAAAACGTTTGCCAATTAAACGTTTTGTTGATTTTCTCTGTTACATTGTGTATACATTCTCTCTACTGTATATTATGTATGACGATGCTCATGTAAAGACTAAAATTTGAAATAAAGAAACACACTGCACTAAAACGCAGAAAAGAGCAAGAAAACAAAAGCATTTATGCCATGAAGAGAAAAGACAGATGGTAAAACGTGCTGGATTTGGGAAATAGATGTCTTTTCTCTCCTTTTCCTTACTCCCTCCATCCCTCTCTCTCTGTAAAAAAACTCGGGAGGCCGTATCACCCAGCCTGAGGCGAGGCCCTGACGACAGGACCTCAGAAACCCTTTCCATGACACCACCTTCAACATGGCGATGCCTTTAGGGGAAGCCGCAGCCCCTTTTTCCATCTGACTCACTGTCACAAGCAGGTCGTCACACACACACACACACACACGTGTACACAACCTAGTTTGAGGTTCTGTAAAGATGCCGAGGGCCTGCAGGTGATATATTATGAGCACTCAAATATATGCATAGACACACACACGCACACACACACAACTGGGATTGGGGCTAGCAGTAGCCAACGCAAAACAACTTAGTTCAGTGATTCACTGAATCAACTGGCCATAAACAAAATAATGGGCTCAGTGGTGAATCACTGGGACTTTAAATGTAGAGACTTTAGAAAATAGGAGAGAACATTCTGTCAAGCTCATGTGCCCTGATGACAGACTTTTAAAAAATGCAACTGCGGGCCGAGTCAGCAAATCTTTTACGAAATCTGTCGCTAAGCAGTGATTCACTGAATCATTCTACGGATCAGCGTCTACCTTTTCGGCTGTGTTTGAAAAATTTAAACGAGTGAAATGGTTGCGTCCTCTCTCACCTCCAGTAGACGAGCACGGCCAGGAGGAGGATGAGGCAGAGGAAGGTGAGAGCCGAGACCACCACCAGAGGAATGATCCACTCCATCCTGCCCGAACTGGGAACCGGACGCATGCTGGAGACGATGGTCCGCTCTGGAACACACACAACACACTTAAGTGAACACACAGTAAAACCAACTGATTCATCTGTAGTTAATAGTAATATTAACTACAGTAATAATAAATGTTAATAGTAAATAAATTATTATTACTAATACTTCAAAACAACAACAACTACAAAACAACAACAACATTATTATTATGCATTTTCATTTAAAGTGTTTTGTTACAAAAGTCTTTGTGTAGTGTGGTTATACATGGTGAGGAAAAAGCAGTTTCCCTGCCCTAGGTGCACAATATCCAGTTGTCCAGTGTATGAAATAAAGTCAGTCCAGTTCATTTTAATGGAAATAGTTTTTTTACAACAAACACATCATAAAGGCTATGATGACAGTACAACTCAGTGTCAGAGTGATGTAATTTCACTGACAGGGTCCTTACAGTCAAAAGTCTGGGTTAGTGTTAAGGTCATCATCTCAGTAATGCACTGCCAGCTACACTATATGTACAAAAGTATTGGGACACCTGACCATTACACCAACAGGGACTTTAATATGGAGTTGGTCCCCCTTTGCAGTTATAACAGCTTCCTCTCTTCTCTGAAGGCTTTTCACAAGATTTTGGAGTTTCTGTGAGAATTTGTGCCCATTCATTCTGCAGAGCATTTATGAGGTCAGGCACTGATGCTGGACGAGAAGGTCTGGATCACAATCTCTGTTCCAGTCCATCCCAAAGGTACTGGATGGGGTTGAGGTAAGGACTTTGTGTGGCCAGTCAAGTTCTTCCTCACCAAATTCATCCAACCAACCATGTCTTTATGGACCTTTCTGTGTGCACTGGGACACAGTCATGCTGGAACAGAAAAGGTCTGCTGAAACATTAAGATGCTCCTTCACTGGGCCTCCTGAATTCAATAATTAAGAGGTGTGTTCTAATACCTTTGTCAGTATAAAGTATTTCCAGTCATACTACACGAGTAATGAGACTTACAAGCCTAAACCAAAAGGCACATTTCAAAAGCATGTAGGAAATCTGGTAAACAACAAAAATTGTATAAATAATTCATCGTGTTTGGCTCCAAAAAACACACAAAAAGTGTTGTTTTATCTACTATGCATTATCAATGAGGGCAAGACTTTCCCGCATGCTTGGATTTTCTATTGAAGAGTGGAACTTTCTCAATAACTAATAGAGCTAATGAGCTAAAAACTACTCTTTAAAGGGAAATGCTGCATAATTCAGACGGAGATGTAAAAAAGTCATTCAGAGTGTTTTGATATGAATGAGCTCATTCCAGAGAAACTTATGGATTCAGATCTCGTTTAAAGTGGTGGTGATAGTACTCAAGGTCATAGAGGCTATTAATTTTCAATGCAAAATAAGCAGTGTTTTTTAAACGTGTTTTTGTGTAATTGTGCTAATGGATATTATTTGGATATTTTGCCTTATAATTTAAGCTTATGCTTATTTACAATGAATGTGTTTTAAAATATGTTTCAGGCCAAACCTTCTCAAAACCATCCCAGTGCACTGGTTTAATAGCTTTCTTGGAGGTAGCTCATAGAGGCATTAAGAGCATTAATGGATGCCTGGTTTCTATCACAACTGCTGGAAGCAAAAACGAGTCGTAAGTTTCTTGACTGGGCATTTTCACATCAAATCGCTTTGAATGACTTTGCATACAGCTTAACAAAATAATTATGCAGAATGTTTGAAAAATGTGGAATTTCTCATTAACTACGAGCCTATAAAAATGCTTGAAACATCGTGGCTACTCTCTATTCCAGTGTTGTGTATTAATGTGTGAGTATTAAACCTGCATTGCTATAAGGACCTTTATAAGGCCATGTCATATCATTAAAGGTCTCATTAAAAAAAAACATTTAGCAGCTTCATCCAATATCACATTTTATGTCCAGCTCTAACATGAAGCAAGCCAGTTGTCTCAATATGGCTCACATCAGTGTTCGGTCATGGAGCTCATGATGTGTGCATGTGTGTGTGTGTGCATGTGTGTGTGTGTGTGTGTGTGTGTGTGTGTGCGCGCGCGTATGCTGGTCCCTCAGGCTCAAGCTTCACTTTTGCTTTGCTGGAAAAAGTGGACTGTGCCCTGTTTAACCATGTGACACAGACTGCCACATGCTCCCTTGCAAACACAGACACACACACACACACACACACACACACACACATATATATATATATATATACA
>JBBPCX010000141.1:18901481-18916598 GCA_037974365.1 Hydrocynus forskahlii | reverse complement strand
AATGATGGGCAAAGATTACATTTTTTCCTCACGATTAATCGCATAATTTTCTGCGATTAATCACATTGTTATATGCAAAATTCGATGAATTCAAAGGCAATTGCCATTTTATTTTTGAGTGAAGTTCCGTAAACACTGCATCACTTCATCACTTCTCTTATTCTCTGGAAATTAGGAGAACAACATTTGTATTTGGAAATTAGTTTTATTTTATACACAAAATAAAATGTGAATGAATAAATAGTCTCATTATACAGTAAATAGTGATTTTATGTACCAATGTGTTCCTTGCGAAGGCCCTGGTTTGACCTCGGAATTATACCCTACAAACAATATATTTCTGTAAATATATATATTATAATAAAAAAATCCATCTAAAATATATGCCAGACTTGATTATCTGGTCTTCCTTTCATCAGTGGTTAGAGAGTCACTGTTGGATGGTGACCACTCTCACCATTAACGGTGATACTGGTGCAATAAAAACCCCAGCAACATCACAGGGCCACCCCCTTACATAATGGTCCACCAACAGTGATCTCTGTGGTCAGGAACTGACCAGAGATAAATGGGGAAGATGATGGCTGACAGCTTGTGTATGTGCACTGCTAAGTAGGAGTCCATTAAGTGTTTACACTCCCTAGAGAGTGACAAGATCTTCTAGGTTCCAGTGTGTACGGAGTGTTTGTGTGTGTGTGTGTGGGGGGGGAGAGACAGTTTACATGTTCCCCTATCTGAAATATGTATCTCCTCAGAGGTCATATCTCCTCTCAGGGCCTCCTCAGGGGCTTCTCTCAGGGCGGGCTAATGGAAACTCAGCCACAGCATCAACAGCTTCAGGCGCTGAGCAATGTCACCTGATCGGCACGCCAGGCTTCTAGATATCGCATGTCGGGTAGGTTTTGTCAGTCAGCGTGGCCAAGATCCGCTTACTCTGTTAGGAAGTGGCCATTTGACCGACACGCAAAACACAGGGCAAGAACAAGGGCAAGGCAAAACATGCAATTGCTTGGCGGTGCCAGATCACTGGGGGTGCCACTTTGCTGTCAGTTTGCAGGACAAAACACTGTAATTACAGAAAACGTGTTACAGCAAAACACTACAGGCCGAAGTGTCAATTTCACTTCTTTCAGCTATTTCTCAGATTTTTGAAACAAAATGCATCCAAATGATCTTCTCTTAAACTTATCATAAAATGTCAAAACTCAACAGAAGTGTGTTTAATTAATTCGCGTCTCATTTAGTTAATTCGCATCTCATTTACATTCACAGCATGTAGCAGACGTTGTTATCCAAAGCGACTTCCACTCCTTAACTACAGGGGGCAGTCTCCCTGGAGCAACTTGGGGTTAAGGGTCTTGCTCAGGAACCCAGTGGCGGTGTGCTGAAGGTAGGATTTGAACTCATGACCTCTTGGTGCAGAGGCAAGTATCCAACCCACTAGGCCAGCATCACCCCGGCATCTCCTCATGTCTAACTGTGTTTTCCAAAATGTGGCAACTTTAATGAAGTATGATATCCAGATACAGGGAGTCCTTCAGTTATCCATTCCTTCGACAGTGATGTAACCCGTATTTTGGTGTTCGTCGAAATACACCCTAGTCTGAGTCACTTACCGATCCTAACACAGCTGTAAAATCATAAAAACACAACTAAGCCACAGAAAAAGAAAACTCCACCACTCATACACCGCATTACAGCGTATTCTTCTGTCACGTGCAACCAAACTAGTTCGCCCACGTAATCCGTAAGAACGAGGCTAACAGTGTAAGCTGAGTGGGAGTGAGTGTTGTAAACTCAAAACATCGTATGTCGAGACTGTCGTCACGTAAGGACCACCAGTATACTTATTTCCTTAATATTTTTAACAACATTCTCACAATGGTGCAAGATTTTAGAGAGTTCAATGGATAATGAAGTTCCGAGGACCATCCTGGTATTCTTAAAATAAATTCCCTACATTTAGAACCAAAATTCACATCATCTCACCTGCACTGCTGCAAATTGTACATCTTCATATCTTTCCATATTCTACTAACCATCTAAAATGACGGTGTATTTCCTTCATGAACTCATAAAACAATGAGATTTTAATCATCTGTTCAGTGCAATCCTTTCTCTGGCATAGGTTTCACAATGAATAAACACTTTAATTTCACCCAAAGGTTAGATTTTATACTTCTTCTTAAACATGCAAGTGCATATCTCGGGCAATATCTCATTTGCATATGCAAACATATTTTTGTGCAAAACTTACTAAACAAAAAATGCTTGATGCTAGCAATCAACCGTTATTATTCATTGTGACATCCGATGTTTTAAAAAGCACTCTATTCTTCTGTAGTGTCTCGCCTTGCAGTGAAGCATAGAAAATTAAGTGGGGCACAAAACAGACTACATTGTGCAATATTTTTTCCCAAATTGATAGTGTTGCTCAAAAGTCAAACAGAGCGATACATGCTTGATGCAGAAGATGCTGAGCAGGGATGGAGAGCAGCAGCATGGATTTACAGCACAAATGGTTGCAATGGAGCAAAGGTTCCCAACTCTGTGCTGCACATTTTGGTGCTGCCCCTGCTTTAACACTTCTGTTAGGGGTCATTGATAAGCTGATTGGTTGGATCAGGTGTGCTGGAAAACATTAAAATGTGCTGTGAGCCTTCAGGACCAGGCTTGGGAAACACTATATTAAAGAATGAAATTGCAATAAATTAAAGTGGGCCCTTATAATTACCCCTGAAAACACCACAGTACAGCACACAGTGTGAACAATGTGAAATTCTTTCTCTGCATTTAACCCATTCACCAAGTGAAGCACGGGGCTGCCACCAATGAGGGGCGCTCGGGGAGCAGCGTGTGGGGATAGTACCTTGCTCAAGGTTACATAAGAGGTGCCACTAGCGGTCCAGGGATTCGGACCCACAACCTTCTGATCGCAGGGACAACTCCCTAACCACTAGGCCACCAACCGCCCCAAAAGCTTGATAAATTAATAAAAAATACTAATAAATTGTAATCAGTCAATTCTGTGTTTTGGGTCAGTAACGTGCCCATTTTAAGTGAGGACTGGTGGACAGTTTCACAATTCAGTGTTAACATCATGGGTTGATGATTTTGGGACAGTTCCAATAAACAGAGGGGTGTGTGGAGTGAAATGTGAATCTCCAGTCAAAGCATAACTGGAAAGAAGCCAAAAGCTGTGGCCATATTAACACACAATACACACACCGTCAGTGTAACGCTTTAGGCGGAGACCGATACTGTCCATCTGTTTCAATACTGTTTTTAACAGCCTTAAATGACCTGACCTTGCCATTTTCTCTCAGAGGAATCGCAGATGCCATCTTAAGGATTTTGTTACATGACTTGGGCAGGATTATCTTGCATCAAGTCACATTATTTCTTTTACAAATTTCAAATGAATGTTGACTAATGCTGTGCTACAGCTAACAATGACAAAACCCGAAGCTTAAGCCAGGCAAAGCTGGAAGGGGAGCACTGAACACACATTCTATCTGATCAGAAAAAAGTCATACCCTTTCATGCATGGAAAACTCTTTCCTCCCCTAATGATTATTGCAGCCTGAACGTCTCTTTGAGAAAAGCAGCAAAAGCCATTACAAAGCAGTCAAACATGTTTCTTTGAACACGCTCCTAAACATGTCAGACTTTTCCCAAAGCAGGATTAACGTTCACTCCTAATGCTCTCAGAACTGCCGCAAAATACAGCAAACAGAAGAAAACACGGTGACAAAGTTCACCAGAGCTTTCCAAAACTTTTGGGAGTTAGGCGGTAAAATATGAAAAAACTGATAGAAATGTTGGAGAACGGAAGTCTAGTCATCAAGCGTCTTTAGAACATCTGGTGCCTCTTTATAGCGAGCTCAGCAAATACTTCCCCCATAAAAAAGTAAAGCTGTAAAATAGAGACCTAAGCACTTTCAATGACATTAAATTTAATCTTTCGATCTGTGTAATAAAATTTAGGGACTACTTTTTCACATAATGTGTTAAGGCAAGAGAAGCAAAGTGAACCCGTCTTCCCTCATGAACATTTTGTTTCCAAGCATTTTTTTTTTCAGGCTTCAAGATGTCTGCTACTGTTTTGTTAGCGACATTTGTCCATTTTCTAAAGATCAGATGATGTCATACAGTGTCAGAAACCACAGAAATGAGTCAGTTTGAGATGATTTAAGAGATTTACACAGTGTGAGGCAGCTGATTAACGGCCTGCAGTTTTCACAATGCTAATTGCTAGTTGTAATCTTGTTAGTTTGTTATATATTTTTGTAAATATATATAATAATAAAAAATACATCTAATATATATATGCCAGCCTCGACGGTTTGGTCTTCCTGTAGCCCTTCATCAGTGGTCAGAGAGTCGCTGTTGCGTGGTGACCACTCTCAACATTAACAGTGATGCTGGTGCTAGGCAGTGTTAGTTGTAAGCTTGTTAGAATCAGCCTCAAAATTCTAGTGCAAGAACCCACGGTGGTGCAGTGGGTAGCGCTGTTGTCTCACACCTCCAGGGTTAGGGGCTGGAATCCAGGTCCTGGTCTTGAGTGAGTGTGGAATTTGCATGTTGTCCTCGTGGTGGCGTGGGTTTCCTCTGGGATCTCCGGGTTTCTCCCACAGTCCAAAGACGTATGTCAGGTGAATTGGGGATTCTAAATTGACCATAGGTGTGAGTGTGTGAGTGAATGGTGTGTGTGCCTTGTGGTGGGGTGACGCCATGCCCAGGGCGTCCCTGCCTAGCACCCATTGTCCCCGGGATAGGCTCAGGTACCCACGACCCTGATGAGGATTATGCGGCTACCGAAAATTCATGAATTCCAGTGCAAAATGTACAAAAGCAAACTCAGTTTGTGTACAACAGCAACTCATAATGTCTAGGCCCATCGACGAGGGGTAAGTGCGCAAATATGAAGATGCGAACTATCATTTAAAGTAGAGAAATAAAAAGGCCGGCCGTGTTGTGTGAAACCAGGCTTGGCTATCGGCCTGTTGCTTTAAGCGCATGCCGCTTCCCGCCGCAACAATAAAGCAGATAAGCACATGTTCGCTCTCTTCACGCCATCGGAATATTCCCTATCAGGAACAGAAAGCTGATTTGCACTCCTCCTCTCATCCTTCCCTCCGCAGGAATACCGAGCATCGTGCGAGTAGCCTGGCAGCTAATGTCCTGCTAGGCTAATCTGCAGATCCATAGGAAGTGCTTATTGTTAGAGTTCAGAAACAGCAGAGGTGCATATACAGTAGAATGGATATCGATGCGTACGGTTTTATCGCTCGTGTTTCCTGTTCCTGTGCAACCCCCCCACTCGTGCCTCCCCCCCCTCCTCGCAGCTCGGACTATCTTTGCATCAGGTAATATTTCGGAAAGCGCTTTTCTATAGCGGCGGCTGCAAAGGCTGATGGGAAATAAAATTCAATTCATCAATGCCATCTCTTATCTCTGATACCCACGGCAGGCCGGGCATGTGCGTGTCTGCGTGTGTGTCTGCGCGCGCGCGCGTGTGTGTGTGTGTGTGTGCACGTGCTCCTGTGGCCTCCGTCACGTGTGTTAATTTACTTTGTGCTTCTCTTATCAGAGCAGGTGGATAAAGGCCTTGGCAAGCTTCTCCCTCTCCTCCTCTCTCTCTCTCTCTCTCTCTCTCTCTCCCCCTCTCACTCTCTCTCTTTTCCTCTCCTCCTCCCTCTCTCTCTCTCCCCCCTCGCTCTCTCTCTTTTCCTCTCCTCCTCCCTCTCTTTCTCTCTCCTCCTCTCTCTCTCTCTTTTCCTCTCCTCCTCCCTCTATTTCTTTCCCTCTCCTCCTCCCTCTCTCTCACTCTCCTCCTCCCTCTCTCTCTCTCTTATCAAAGTGGTAGCTGAGAAAAGCTTCTGCCATGATATTAAAAGGCACTGTATCCCACAATTCTCCTGGCTGTTGAACAACCCTCCACTCCATCATCAGCCATGGAGATAAACACTCCAAAAGACATGGCACCCCAAGTGTCCAGGCCCCCCCCCACCCCCTTCCCCACTTTAAAGCCCTCAATCAGACCAAAGCCAGTGTGGCCTACCCACTCTGCTCTCAGAAATAGAGGTCATTACCCATTAGAGGGACAGGTTGAGATTATTTTCTCTTACACTGGCTGATCTAGGAAAAGGATAAATATAAACCGTATGACTGACCCCGAAACAACTGGGACAGCTCTCCTAGTGGAAGAAAACATATATACGGAAAGGAAATCTTGGGGAGTTCTACAGGGTCTTTCTTTCTTGGGGTTTCACAGCACATGTCCTTGTTGCTCGGTGTCAGTAGCGCCGTAACGGTCAATCATCCTCGCAGGCAGAATGTGAACTAAAATTGGTGCGGTCCTAAACTAACAAACTACACCAAATACAGCCGTTGTTATTAATCTTGAAGTATAAAATCATACTGTTCATCCAAAATCATCAATTGTAACTGTGACTAAGGCCCACTTTCGTTTTGACGCAACTGGTCAGATTATTTTTTTCCAATTTGAAGCACCTGAAACACTCACAAAAGAAAGTATGCAAAAAATTAAAGCATATTAAAAATGAAAAACAATTTAAAAAAGTCTTGTTCCACAAAACAATGTGACCCCGTCTAGTTTATGAAAAGCTAATTTACAGTTTAATGCTGGATTTAGACTGGTCTGGACCAGCAATGGATGTAAACACAGCTTCATCCAGCCCCCAGTCCTGTCCCCCCAACTGCCAGTGTATATGCACTGTTAACCCAAATGTAGTAGATCAGCCAAGTTGTTTGGTATCCAAAGTTTGCTTCTTAAGTTTTTTAGTGAAGCTAAGCTAATGTAGCTATCATGAAATTGATACCTCACCAAGACCTGAAACAACCACAAACATGCCTCAAAAGTATTGCTAATATGGTTTCTAAAATACTGTTATCTATAAAAATGTACAGTGAATTTCTCAAAACAGTATTAACTGCCACCTTGAACCAAAATATGTATCAATAATTGTGTTCATAGTTGTGTGCTAATGGGTACAAACTGAGCTTCTGGAATTGGAAGCTCCTTTAGCCTTTAGCTGCGGTTCAAACCTTCAGACACTAAAGGTTTACAGGTGGATCAGCCACTAATTTGTTGCAGAATTTGACTTTTGTCAAATTATTACTTATGGCAGCATTCTGATGGTCCAATGGAGGTGGAGGTGGAAGCAGAGGTGGCAGTGTCTGCGCTGGGTCAACAGTCTGACAGCCTGGCGAATATTGTGTCCTTATTTACGACAGCACAGCAACAGCCTCTAATAAGCCTAACACACTGCTTATTCACAGCCCTGGCATTAACCTTCCACTGCTAGTGTCAGTTCTTTCACACAGGGATTTCCAGGGTCAGGGATCAATGCATATAATGTGTTTTTTCTCCCTGTGCATCACTTGTTCACAAAGAAACCAGGGCCCTCTGGGAGGCTCATATGGTCTGTATGAATTAGCATACATCAGGGTGAACATGCGCATACGTGTGCTTTAGTATGCACATGTTGAGGTAAACATATGTTCCCATGCATATGCATGTTTGCGTCTACATATAGTAAAGGAGTGGGTGAACACAGTAGTTTTATCCCTTATTCAGCCTTAAGCTGTGCACTTTTCCCCCTCATATTCCTTCATTTCTTCTATGGGAAACTACGGTCAATTTAAGGGGTAAAATTAAGTTGTTTGGTTTCCTAGTGCATCCAACAATAAAGGCAGCATGAAGGTTCTTTACACAGGTAGCACACAGAAAGCTCTAACTGCACATGTTGATCCATTTTACTATGAAGAACATGGACTACTCTGGGGAAGGCTTTAATTCATTCATAACTTTTTTTGCATGGTCATCCTAGTATCTGCAGCAACCCCTCTGGCTTGCCTCTGCAATAGGCACACATGGTGGCTCACCACCAGAGTACAGACAAAGGAGAAACATCAATTCATGCTGCCCATCTAGAAAAGACAGACTTTTTCTGCCTCTTTAGACCAGAACTGAGTATAGCTGCGATAATGCTAATTTCTGCTAGCCTGTCCATGGAATTTCAGTGTCATTATAGCACCAAGCTAACAGTGCTGAGGCTTCACATTTCCAAACTGGGTTTAACATTACCCTACTTAACCGCAAGATGGGTTGCTCTAATAAACGTGCCCGTTCCATCCATCCTTATCTGCTTTCATTTCTCTCTCTCTCTCTCATTCTGTGTGTATGTGTGTGGGCAGAGACTACAGGAAAGAGATACGGCATTTGAAATGGCGTGCATGCATTTTGTCTGGATTATTGTATTCAAGTTTCCAGGCTATGTCTGGGTCACGCACAGTGAGTGTGTTTACAGGCACACTTATCAGATAAGCGCAGAAAATCACACTGACAATAATCCGTTCAGCACTTTTGCAAGCGCTTCTGTTATCTGATAATGAGAAAATTCAAACTTTTTGCCATAGTTTTCTTACTCACAGCCCTTATTTACTGGTATACGTTTGGGAGCTTAGATAGTTTCAAATTGCACACAATGCCATCATCTCATGGCTACAGAGCTGGAATAGGCATGACTGTTTCCCAGGTTGTGTTTCCACACATGCGCAGATGTAGAAACATTTATGAAATCAGAGCAATCAGGGACACTTGCCTCGAAAAAAACAGATCACAGAGGCAAACTCTAGGCCTCTTGCCATCTGATAACTGTTCTAATTCGATCTTGGAAATAGCAGTATGTTGTTCACTTGGCCACTTGAATAATCAGATTAATGCTGAAATCAGAAACTGACCATATTATTGCTGTGCATGTAAACTAGGGATGCAATGGTACAGCAGGCCCATTGTTTAGTCTTTATTATGGCTTTAGAATCTTTATATTTAAGAAAAAAAAAATTAAAACATCACTCTTCAAACAAAAAACTCATTATTTTGCCTATAGACAAAAAACCCCGCCCATTTAGAAAAAAGGCAGCATGACTGACTAGACCTGGTTTCTGTCTCTACTGCCTAAAAGCACAAAAATGAAATTAAAAGTGCTTCTCTTTGACCACCTGTCGATGTCGTGCCTCTGTTTTAAATAAACAGTGTATTTCCTTGTCTGGGTTAGATCCTTCACAATGTTGTAATATGGGTCAGTATTTTTCATCAGGTGACGAAATCCATCAGTAATCACCGAGTAGAGCTGAATCCGTGGCTATGAATACTCCCACGGCTTTCGTTATTTTCCTGATGTTTTTCAAAACGTGTCACAAACCGTTGGAAACCAGCAGCGAGAGACTGTTGTGCTTTCCCTAATGAGTGGGGTCTCCTCGCTCCAGCTGCACCTCCAGGGGATACGGCCGGGCGATGGCAACGTAAATGAGACATAACGTTAGAAGTGTTTCCACTCAGTTGCAAAGCAATGCTTGCGGATTGTATTCTGTTTGTTTACGATCTTCCGTCCCTTGTATTGAATGCCGGATCCAAAATTTCCCCACACAGCGGATGTGAAAGGCGGCGGTGCCTGCTCAAATGTGCCTCTCCCTGTTTCGCTGACGCTCGCCATGGTCACCTTCGAGTTGAGAAAATATTGGTTTTTAAGTTTGCCTGCTCTTATCCAGCTTGTATTTGCATACAGAGCGCTGATGAGCTCCGGGGAAATTCTGATATTTGTGGATCTGACTGTATGAGGGGTGTGTGGTCTGCAGTGCAATAAGCAAGTTTAGTCAATTATGGGAAAATGACAGGCATATTGTTATACCCTCATTCAGAGGACGTGTACTGGACTGTAGGGGGCGTTCGAATGGTTTGGCAACATACCATGTACTGTTACACCCCTAATGAAGAGAAGGTGACCTTGACAGGGCCCTGTTACCCAAAGATTGGCTTTTGCATCAAAGCACCTTCCCTATTCTGGAGGGATTTGATTTGTTCAACAGGAAGATTATGTTTGTTGTACAACAGCTAAAGCAGTGGTTACTGTGATTTCATACCACTGTAGTTATTAACGAATATATAAAGGGGGCATTTGGCAGACATCCTTATCCAGAATGCCATAAGTACAATAATTACTTGATAATGAAATCTAATGAGTGTCGATTTTACTATGACATTTTACTGTGTCAATATGCTCAACAGAATTTTTATAAAGCATTGCTCATCAGACAGAAGGACTGCGTTTTTTTTGTTGCGTGTTTGAGTGTCCTACACGGCACTCCCTCTGTCAGTTGGTCCATCAGTTGTTCGGACACAGACTGAGTTTAGCATCGTTTAATTGTGGATCGACTGTCAAATGTAACAATAGAATAAATATAAAGATTTTGGTGTACAGATGATGGTGTACCAGCTGTAATCTTCAATCACCAGTAACCTGCACTGCTGCAGTTAGAACGTGTTGCTTTAATGGAAAGTGGTCAGCGGCATGCACTTGTGAAGTGACGCACTGAAAGGTTAAAGGCCCGTGAATGGATGTTAGATAAAAGTTAAACTCACTGTGTTGTCAAGCGAGCCATCAGCTGTCATGAACAACAGGATGAATTGCCAAACAACAACAACCAATTTGCCCGGTCCCATCAAGTACGAATGCTTTGTGGTTGGTGTGGAGGCGTGGAGGAGGTGAGAGGTGAGTATCGACGGCTTTAACTCTAAACGCAGGGTGACGCTTGCCTGACTGCTGGCCATACGCTGTGCCCAGCACGACGTGTTCAGCATATTAACCAGCCATTTACAGTTAAAGCAGCGGGACGGGGCTCAGCAGGCCCGCACTTAATCACACCATTCAGAAGCCTTATTAGAGAACAATTACTAAATGGCAAGCCTTGTAAATCATAAATCATTCATCCAGACGACGAAGGAAAATGAGAATGGCATTTTGCAGCAAGTCTCACGCACAGGCTGGACTGCCTCATGTGTATTTATAAGGCAAGAGGGGGAAGAGAACGAACGGGGCTGCCGCAGCGTCCACCCAGCCAAGAGAGTTGACGGATTATAGAATAAAACAACCGTCCTGTCTTTAACGGTGCAGAAGAGTGCTTCGAATACTCCACTGAGGCAGTAGGGGGCCATCTTATTACAGCTTGTGTTAAAGAGGTTCCCACTTGTGTTTAACCCTACTAGGTC
The DNA here is from genome assembly GCA_037974365.1 of Hydrocynus forskahlii. NCBI lineage: Eukaryota > Metazoa > Chordata > Actinopteri > Characiformes > Alestidae > Hydrocynus > Hydrocynus forskahlii. Next base: position 18,905,521 of record JBBPCX010000141.1, on the reverse strand, counting down.
CCCCGTGGCACATACGCCTCGAAACACTTCTTCAAACATTTCCTTTAATTATTCCTCACCCGTAGCTGGAAGAAATCCTGTTGAAAGAGCAAATTCTACACTTTCAATCAATAGGACGTTTGCGCTTGTAATTAAAATAGGAGATATTTTAATGTAATTTAATGAAAAAGTTGTTACATGCAGGGCTCTGAAGGGAAAAAAAATCAATCGGTTTGTTTGGAGTAGAACTAATATTTTAAGATTTTGGTTCTTGGGGTCTTAGACCCTTCATAACACTTCCTAAACCAGTCAATTCAATTCCATATATAGGCTGAACTCAGGCCTAATAAAATAAAATAGTAGGTTTGGAAAATTTATGACACTGCACAGTTGTAAGATCATGCACGTTTGTTCGGTGAGTTGCTTTAATGTAAATAATCCATAATGTAGTGAAGGTAGTTATGACCATAAGTCCAAAAGGAAGGATAACCACTGTCAACAAAGTGTGTTTAACAAATTAGATGCGATCAAAATCATTGGCGAGTATAGAGTGAAGCACAGAAGACATTCAGACGTATTGACTTCATATTGATGGAGATCAAAGGATTGGTTCTATAGCCTAAGACCAAACAAGAGGGCTGTTACAATTGCTTGACTTTCAAATTTGATGAATGATTGATTACTCTTCAATTTGAACGATTTGAAGCATCCACTTGGAGTTCTGATAAATGCATACATTTATATACGTACTGTATTAATGAAACATTTATAGTGAGTTTAATTTACCTTATTCCTTCATTTCTGAACTGTACTGTTATATTCTGTGCTACATGGCAGGCCTAAAATGACACACTGAATAAAATCGCACAGCATTGATACAGAGATAAAAACTATAAGCTGGTGGGTTGCATAGAACGGTCTTGAATGTGTTGTTGTTCCAGGCCACATAACGCCCTTTCTATTGTTTCAGGGCCCTGGTTGCAAGTACCTTTCCTTGTTTTTGTCATTGACCCAACAAACAAATGGGGCAAAAGGGTTGAACAGAATTTAAATCAAATGCATATGCATAGTCATTTTGAATAGTCAGCTGGTGGCCTAGTGGTTCGGGAGTTGTCCCTGCAATCAGAAGGTTGTGGGTTTGAATCCCAGCTGCTAGTGGCACCACTGAGGTTCCCTTGAGCAAAGTACCATCCCACACACTGCGCCCCTCGTTGGTGGCAGCCCCCTGCTTGGTGAATGGGTTAAATGCAGAGAAAGAATTTCACACTGTGTGCTGTGCGGTGTGACCATAATGCGTGACTATAATAAGCCATGTTACTTCACTTTAACTGGTAAATTAAAATTAAGCTCTCAATTAAAAAACAAAACAAAAACAAAGACAAAAAAAATTTAAATATATGTATCGGCCTAGTGATTAAACTTCAGTTCAGTGCTCTAACCGATGCTCATAGGATGAAAGGATGAAAGACCCTGGGGAAGTCGCCAGTCTATCATAGGGCAGAAACACAGGCAAACACATTAACACAGTTGCATGTAGGGGCAAATTCGCTTCTCCAGTTCATCTGGTGTACATGTCTTTGGAATGTAATGGAGAAGTTGGACACAGAAAGGACTCTGGCCACCCTGGCCTGGCCAGGAATCAAATCCAAGGCTCTTGCTGTGAGGTGACAGCACTAACAACTACAGGCAGTGTACCGACAGTGACAGCCCTGCTTTCTTTACATAATTCTGCAAGTCTTTATGCAATCACATATAAATAATGTAATATATTACATAATGTAAACTGAATGTTACCTAGGTGACTGGGAGGGGAAGGATGCTAACTGTGGTCTCGCTCTTTTATACCTCTCCCTGAAGGTTTCTGCCTTTGTGATGCTTTGTAGCGACTGCTAAAGTGTCACTTGATAGACATCTGTCACAGCTTGCATCATTCATCTACCTTCTCTCACTCTCTCTCTCACTCTCCTTTTCTCTCCGCTAAGCCGCTCTTAAGATGTGTGCGGCAAGGTGCTTGAGGGAGCGGCAGCCTGATCCAGTGTTTTACATCTCTCTCATCATTCCTCCATCTGAGATCACACAAGAATAGGCCTTTCAAACGCAGCTTGTAAACCTTCTCACGTGAGTGATCAGAGTGATTTCTCTCCATCCCCTCCATTACTATGCCTTCAAAGCTTCTGCACTGTGCTTTGGGACTTTCTATTGGACCTAGGACATACCCCTGTGGCACACCGCCAGAAGACAACTCCAGCGGGAAAAGAAACAGCTCAAATAGCTACGCTAGCGCAACCTGTACCGTAATCCACAGGAGAAAGGGACAGAAGGCAGAAGAGAGGGCAAAACCCACATCATCCGTCCAAAGCACGTCCACTCAATCCGACAGAAAGCCTGCTGTTCAGGACGTGAACAGCACTCGGCCGGCTTCTTTTTTGTCCATGTCTGCGAACGACTCGGATGGCTTAAAGTGCCTGAAGGGTCCGCATGAAGGATGGGGAAGTGTCTGAGAGCATCTCTCTTTCAATCATGATGATGTACAACAGCCAGCCTTCAAACTGAAGTCAAGCGCCACTAGGCACCACACTTGAAAGTGGGGTCCATCGAAGCTGTGGTGTCACTCAAATGGCCGAAGGCACTCCAGGGGTTTCATTTCATTATCTGAGCTTGCAAACTAACTGACTTCCGGACAATAAAAAAACGCCCAAAAATCTATATGGCAACTGATACAAGCAGTGCTATGATGACAACCGCCACCAGAGAAAAGCAATCTGTATGCAAAAGGATCTGAGCACTGAACTCGCCATTCTGAGAGAACCAGCAACATCCAGAATAACAAGAAAATACGCCAACTTTTATATAATAGAAGACAAATGTGAAGGGCAGTACATGCCAACGCTGTAGCCCCAATGCATTCAACCTCAAAAATGACAATCAGGAGTAAAAATGACACAATATTTTCTGTAAAGATTGTATACACTCACCATCCATCCATGATCTGAACCACTTATCCTTAACCAGGGTCAAAGGGGAGGGGGTTTGAGGGGAGGGGGTTTGAGGGTGGGTGGGTGGGGGGGTGCTACAGTCTATTCCAGCGGTCACAGGGTGAAAGTCAAAGAAACACACTGGACAGGTTGCCAGTCCATCACAGGGCAGACACACAGAAAGGTCTTTCTTTGGCCTTAATCACTGCCTCATAATGTGTGGGACTACTTTCATTATCCTTCTCATACTTTCTTCACTAGAGGTCCAGGGTTACTCTCATTTTACTCTGGATTTGATTTACATAATTCATTACAGTACATAACAAAGTCTGCAATACTCAATCTATAGTCGTACCAACAGTTTCAAGCACATGTGTGTATAGTTCTGTTTTATCTTGACCTCAGAAACAATGCAAACACGGCAAAAAATGCAAAGTGATGTTTTTTCATTCCGCCAAACATGACAGCAACGTTTCATCAAATTCAAATCACAGCTTATTTATTCATATACAAAAGTGTTCCTGTGGCATCTAATTCACCCTCCTCCGTCTTCCAGGGCAACAACAGCAGACTGCGGCGCGAGTTCCAGGAGTCGGATGAACTGACCCCGAACAAAATTCATAATGAAATGCGTGATTAGCCTCCAAATGGTCACAACAGTCTAGCGATCACAGAAAATGAACTTCTTTGTAGGCATGAAGGGAGAACAATAAGCAGAACCACCCACCGCAGTGAAGAAAAATGGATTGAAAAAAATGTGTTTATTTAATTCTACTTTTCTTTTTTCACACTTTTAAAAATAATTTATTGTAACAATATTGCATACACTCATACGTTTCAGGGTTTCATTTCACTACACGTTTCATAACTGTGCATGTGACTAGGAATTTTGAATCTTGAATGGGTCTCAGGTCTTGTTGCCTGAATGAAGGAGGAAATGAGTCCCCCCCCTTTCAAAACCATGTGACGCCCCAGGAATATTTTTTACATGCCAGCTCTTGTTGAATCCTGTGACGGTCACCTCGTTCCCGTCACGTCCGTCCCGGTCCCTGTCTCCTGAGTTTTAGTGTTCCCTCCTGTTCTCCC
>JBBPCX010000141.1:18882943-18893672 GCA_037974365.1 Hydrocynus forskahlii | reverse complement strand
GATGTTGAGGAGAGACTGAGTGTGTTGGGAGGAGGATGCTGAGGAGAGACTGAGTGTGTTGGGAGGAGGATGCTGAGTATAGAGCTGCAGGGAAGAGAAGAAGATGAAGGTCTAGTAGGAGGTTTATGGATGTGGTGAGGGAGGACATGCAGGCAGTTGGTGTTTGAGAGGAAGATCCAGAGGATAGAAGGAAATGGAGACAGTTGATCCACTGTAGTGACCCCTAATCGGGAGCATTAAACATTATGTGATGTGAAGAAATGTAATAGCGTGTGCACTTTAATGTGCAGTGTGCAGCCTGTTCGGATTTTTTGTGTGTGTGATATCACAAAAACCAACATATTTACATCGTAAAGCAGCTTCTGGCCAGTCTTTCATGTTGAAGTTATGAGCCCAGGCATACAATACAGGTCAGTCCATCTGAGGTCATTTGTATATTCTGGCCTTAAAGGCAGATTAACAGAAGCAGCCTGTTTAATTCAAAGGGATAAAGAGAGGTGGGGAAACGGGTGTGTTTAAAATAAATGACTGTTTTCGCTACATAAATCCACACAAACGCCTCAAATGCCAGGCGTCGACAGTGACCTATAATTCCCCTTCTCGGTTTTACCGCCAAGACCAAGTTAGCAAACATGAACGCACATGCGAGTAAACAGTGGGTGCCGAAATAGGATGAGAGGCTGGCGGGTGTGTGTGTGTGTGTGTGTGTGTGTGTGTGTAAACAAGGCTGATGGAGAATGAGGTGGAAAACAGTGTGGGTTTTTTTGTGAGGGCTGCCAGCCAGAAGTGAACACATCTGGAGGAGCAAAAACGCACCCAGGAAAATAGGTCAAGAGCGTACGAGAATGGGTGACAGACAGAGCGAGAGAGAGAGAGAGAGGGGGGGATTTAATTGTAATTAACTTCAAGTCTACAAGTTTAATAGATAGCAGCCTAATTTGTCACACACAGCTGCACCCCTGCCCTTTCAACAGGGCGCTATTACACCCTTTCCCCACAGGTGGCGGCACAGAGCGGACCTTCAGCCGCCGAGTCCCTTAACTTTTCCAGATAAAGTTATGGAGAAAAGACCATTTAGTTACCAAAAGTTTGCTTTGCTGCCTTCGCATTTCAAAAATAGAGCTCCTAAGCCAAGAATCGCATTGATCCTTATATTACTGTGCATTATGACATTTCACATTTTGTCAATTCAGCATTTTTTTCCCACCCTCCCGCTTCCGCAGCCCTGATTTCAATTGCTGATTACTACACATCAGTCGAGGCTGATTTGATGAAGACGCTGTGGAGTTATTGCATCCCTCAGTCAGGCTTTTATTGCGCTGGTGTCTGTCGCTACCCCGCTCTCGGTATTGTGTGCAGCACAAGCAAGAATAATAAGTGAGGAACGTGGGGAAGCGGTGACATACAAGCCGGCTGAGTGGCAGTGTCGGGGGCTGCCAGAGTGACACTGTCTAAAGCAGTGTCATCATTTAAGAGCCACTATCTGCACTGCGCTTGACACTACAAATCATTGGAAGTGTGTGTAGGTGCATAGACAGTGCTCTTCCCTGGACCAGTACTATTTGGAAAGAGTAGTGAAAACTCCTACTAAACCCCTTTCCAGAGTAGTTATAGAATGCAGGTCTCTCAGATTTTACATTACACTCTCCCTCTCTCTCCATCTCGGGATGCCTGAGTGTTACACCAACAGGGACTTTAATGACACTGCATTCGAATACATAGACTTTAATATGGAGTTGGTCCCCCTTTGCAGCCTTAACAGCTTTCCCTCTTCTTGGAAAGATTTCCACAAGATTTTGGTGTTTCTGTGGGAATTTGTGCGCATTCTTTCTGTGGAGTATTTATTAGGTCGGGCACTGATGAACGAGAAGGTCTGGCTCCATTCCAGTTCATCCCAAAGGTGTTGGATGGAGGTTGAGGTCAGGGCTCTGTGTGGGCCAAGTTCTTCCACACTGAACTCATCCAGCCATCTTTTTGTGGACCTTACTTTGTGCACTGGGACACAGTCACGCCCCTAAATATATATATATATATTAACTTGGGGTTAAGGGTCTTGCTCAGGAACCCAGTGGTGGTATGCTGAAGGTAGGATTTAAACTCATGACCTCTTGGTCTAGAGGCAAATACCCTACACACTAGGCCAGCACCACAACCCTATTCAAGATCAAGAAAGGAGAAAAAATAAACAGAAATGCAGACTTAAAAAAACAGAACCACCACAAACAGTCCTTCACCAGGACATGTCATACTGCAGCCTCTCTGTGGAGCTCCCTCACACACACACACACACACACAAAGAGCTACAGAGCTGCTAATTAGCCTCTTCCAGTCCCCTGCCTCAGTGGAGATCCCGCAGGGCAGACTCTGCTGTTGTGGTCATTCAGCACAAATCTCTCCTCACAGACCAGCGAGCCACTACACAGCCAGTTATGAGCACTCCTCCCCACAGCATGGCCCCTCACTCGCCCGAAGAGCTTAGGAACGATATCGTATCTAATCATCCACGGCCCTCACAACCGCTCCCTTTCCTGCCGCTAATACGCGCGGGCCGACTAGGAGGAGCAGGGTTTGAAATCAATGCAGCATTCAAAGTGTTTGCTTTCATAATGCAAACAGATTAAGATGGGCCCCCAAAAAACAGCACCCCCCCCACCCCACCCCCAACATCTTAATGATTTGGTTTCAGTAATGAACGGTTGGATGTTTATTTGAATTGGTCATTTTTTTTTTCTCTGGTGCAGCGTTTATGCCTCATTAATAGCTCAGCTTGGTCGGCGCTGGCTTATGCAATTGCATCAGGAGACAAATAGCATAAATGAGCTTAATGAGATAACAGCTCAGGCTTGGCCTCAGTCTGTGCCAGTGTAAAACAGTTCAGAGGGAACTGCACACACAGGTTGCACAAAAAAAAAAAAGAAGAAAAACAAAAGCCCTGTCACTCTTCATAATGGACAGACTACAAGCCACGGCGCGCCATTTACATTTATCTCCATCTAAATACACCTTTGGAATTGGATTCTTTCAGCGATCTTTGAAGACGTGAGGCCCTTCGTGACTCGGGTGGCAACACCATTTACACCATTCACTGCTCAGCCCGTATTCAGAGGCTTCAAAAACAGCCCTGTTTGGAATTCAGTGTCGGTGATGTCAAGATATTTTGCATATATCTGCCTTTTTCAACCTACAGCAGCTTAACCACGTCCATTCCCCCATTTGTGCAAACGTGTCGAGCTGTTTCGGCCTAGACTTTGCTTTGAATGAGGCACAGTGCAGAGCCAGCCAGTCAGAACAGAGGCCATTTGCATATGCAAAATAGATTTTATAGCATAATGGGAGGATGCTGGAAAACTGGAATGTAAAACTGAGGCACACAAATGTCCTAAAGTTACTTCAGGGATAAGTCAATCTTAGGATAAGCTCCTTTTATTTTATTTATATATCCACTCTGTTTCCACACATATGCTCACTGTGTACATACATACTTATTAAAGTTGACATATAGTTTACACACACACACATATATATATAAGTATACATTTTTACAATGCACATGCACAGTTTTATTTGATCCTATTTTTTTATTCCTAGACTGTATAGTAATTATACTTGGTGCATTATAACTGTTTTTGTCAACTACTGTATTACTGTCTCTGGTGCATTATTCAGTACCTGCTGCTACCGAATGTGCACTCCAATATGTACCTGTATGTATATCCACAGTGTTCTCACTCTGTACATATATACATACATATACTCAATGTATATATATTTTCAATACACGAGTCCATATTTACATTTTTGTATTTGTATTGTATAGTGTACTTTTTATCCTGTACGGTTGTTGTATAGTTTTACTCTATTGATTTTGTTGCTCTTACCTCTGTACTGTCCACTTTCTGCCATAGCAATGCAAATTGTGGATATATTCAACCCCATCCCCCACAAAACACCCCCCCGCCAGGCCAACAAAAATAAAACTGCTTGAGAGCTCTACCCGCTCAGTCGCAATCCCTCACCACCCCGCGACAAAACAAAAATACTCCGTCCCCCAAATTAAACAAAACTCCACTCCCCCTAACCCCCTACCCATGCTGTCACACACACACACACACACACCATCACGACAAACCTCTTGATCCACAGGAGACACTGCGGGGCGTTGTTTTCCCATCAATATCCGCACGGTCTCTCCACTGGACTGTTCTCTCACGTCTCAGCAGGCTAAGTGGTTAGAGGCTCATTAAGTATTATGTAGAGCAAATCAGGAGTGGATCCAGCGATGATGTGTGCTGGAAAGTCAGCACCTTGCTGACGGGCTGGGCCTGCTGCTGAAACGCTGAACGCCAGGGATCATTTTGAGGCGCCCGCGTCTTTGGAGCTCTTCTGTCATTTCACGGTGTCTGCGTTTATCAATTGGAAGTCTCGGCTCGGGGACAGGGAGGAGGGTGTGAGACACGCGGAAAATAGGACAGTTCTGAGACACGAGGACACGCGTCCCGGCCTCGGGGACCAACGTACACAGCCACACGGGCGCGCAAGGACACGCGCACACAACCTTCCACTGATTTTTCAGACACAGGACCACTGATGTGTGAGAGAATGTGAGAAAGTGTGTGTGGGACGGAGGCGGCGGAAGACTAGAAGATAAAAACAGCGTAAATGCACTTGGACCTTGGAGCCGGAGCGAGACCACTTCAAGCATTCCTAGATGTAAGACATCTGTAAGGCAGAGAGGCAGAGGAGGCAGGAGGATGCATTTGAGGATTATTATTATTAGGCTGAAGTCTTAAGAGGTACAGTAAATGTGCACTTTCCCATGCCCCCCCCCCCCCATCATTTCATTTCTTTCACAGTAAGCAACTTCCCAACACGCCAGATGAGCTCAATTACCTCGTTCAGACTGAAGTGCCTGAGATTGCTCCAGCTTTCAGAGACATTATGCTAATAAACAGTAACTAAGCCCTCATTCACATGGTCAGAGTTACAGGGGGTGGGATGTTGGCAAACGGGGGGAGTGGATGTAATAAATCTCAGGCCTCTTAATCAGGGCAGATGTGGGCTAGAGTCGAAAACGCTAAGCGGCAAAACGTGCACCGCCCTTACACCTCCTCTGCTTTTGTTTTTATTATGTTCCACGGTTCACTCTGTACTCTATTGGGTTTGCAGAAGACTGGGAGATTTTTTTGTGTTAATCATTTTTAAGAGAAAATAGCTTATTAGCAGTTCCCACATGAAATTGGTAATAAGTTTAAATACCTTTGGAAATGTATTGACAGCATATTCAGTTTTCCAAAATGAGGTATATTGTGTTTTAAGATATAAAATATATCACATTTATAGAATTAAATATAGAATTATAGATATCAGATGAATTCTATCTGGCCCTCTACAAAAGACAAAAACCATGGAACTAAAACTTCAGAAATTCCACAATAGGTGGCATGCTAGCTTCAACAATGGTGTGTGTGTGTGTGTGTGTGTGTGTGTGTGTGTGTGTGTGAATGTGTGTGTGCATATACATGTTATATATTTAAAAAAACATGTATATGCTAATTGCATGACATAAAAGTGCCCCTTTACACACTGCACCATTTTGTGAACATGCATAAAGAAATGTATTCGTAAACATGTATATATGCGCAGCCAGGGTGGATCTAACTATGTATGCATGCGTGAGTTTTTAGTGAAGTATTCCGGTGTGTGGGCTTGTGCACTGGGGCCTGCAGGCCTGTAGCATGCAGGGGAGGAGGCTTCAGAGGATTACAGTTTGTTCGTGCATGAAATCCCTTTCGGAGGCCCTCTGGAGCCCTCCAGGAGCTGGTGTTAACGCAGCCAGGATCATCAGTGGGAGACACACACCCACACACACATGCGAGTGGTGGGCTGAGCGGCGGGACCACTGGGATTTTTCCATCATCGGAATGCCATTCTTAATTAGTACTTCTTAATGCTCCTCAATGGCCTTTCATGCACCGCGAGCCTTCCTCTGTCCGCTAATTACAAATCTGTACAGGCAAGCTGGCGGGGTAGAGAGAGACCATGAGAGAGAGAGAGAGACCATGAGAGAGAGAGAGACCATGAGAGAGAGAGAGAGAGAGAGAGAGAGAGAGAGAGAGAGAGAGAGAGAGAATGTGCCTGACCCAAAAACCACTGCATTCCGTTTACACAACCAATCACCTCTCAAGACCAGACCACAGGAAGAGGGATTGCAGTCTGAATCTCATCTTCACTAATTAAAGAAAACCTACCCTCGCTGGAGAATTTATGAAAGAACCCCTCAAGCTGCCAAGATGCTTTAAAATACTCCCATGCGACTCTTGGACCCCTCTGGTTACGTAAGGTTCGCTCGGGTTGTTGCACAACTGTCCGCCATTTAACTTTCAATTCTACTTAACATGTCAGGATGTGATACGAGAAGAAATTAATTCATTAAATGACTGAACCATTTTACTATCTGATTAAAACGGGCTGGAGAAGAAAGACAGGCCTGTTTCCCACTTAATGCTTCTAAAGTGAGCCTAGACAGGAAGCTCATTTCTCCAAAACACTACATGCACACACATTCTGTCTCACTCCGGAACGTTCTGACAAGCCATCCCGGGTTCATAGTATCACGCCTGGAATGTTATCATGAATTCTAACAGAGCAATAAGGTAGTGAGAGGCCATACATTCCTGCGATTTTACCACGGCTATGAAAAAGAACAGCTTGAATAGATGAAACACATATAATTCATATTCAGGCCATTTCATAAAAAAAAAAAAAAAAGAATATAATGATGGGCAATTTGTCTAATTTTTGACACACTATGAATGCTTTGTCATACCTAATATATATCCAGAGTCCATATGTATATATGTGGCAAAAAAATCTATTGTTTTGCCACTTTCTGCTGCTCTTCCCTGTGTTCTGTCCACTTTCTGCCGAGGCAATGCAAATTTCCTGCTTGTGGGACTAATATCTTATTTGTCTATTACTTTTTATCTTATCTTAAAGCCATTATTAAAAATGCACAAACCTAAGACGTCTCCGCCTAAAAACCCAATTACCAGCTGGCCAGAGCTGCGTGCTAAGCCGAGCTAAGAAAGCGGCCTGTTTCCCTTTTTCCCGCATCAGGAAATCGATAGTCACTTAGCCTCCCTGCCTCACACACCACTCAATCTCCGACAGTGAGGCGGCTGTGCTGAAAGCTTCTGAGTGGATTCCTCCGCCGAAACGCACGGTTTACGATGATATGTAAAACCTGTTACAGCTGAACACGAGGTGCCGTTTTACACTCGTCTAAGACGGGTTGCCCAGGACTCCTCTGAAAAACGTTTATAGAGATGTCCCAGCTGTTGCTCCATCAGTAACAATGTATCCCAAAGTTTTCCTCACTCACTCATTCAGCCTTCTCCAAAAGGATCATCCTTATTCATACCCAACACAGCACGTCAAGTGAAGGCAATTCATTCATATGTGATATTTATTCATATTTATTTGTATGTATTTATTAAAACAAGTTAAAATGTCAATGTCGGGGGGGGGATGTTGGGGGAGACTTTGGAAGACAGATCATTCCAAAGCTTGGGGGTTCCAATGGAGAGAACATTGTCGCCCTAAGACACTGTTCGTGATCTTGGGACTATGATGTTTACTGGAGGTGAAGGAGGTCCCAAATATATTCATTTAAAAAATAAGAATGTATTAAAGCATAGTTATTATCTTCAAAAACCTTCAAACTAATTTTTTTTTATTAATACAATCATGGCCAGTTCCCATTCGCTAGACAGACCTTCCTATCACATGACGCTTCTAAGCTGGGAGGATGAAGGCTCTGGTACTTCCTCTGAGTCATGTGACGTGACACAGCGTCTTTTCAAACTGCCGCTAATGGAACGTCATTGTAAAGCTCAACCTGCTCGGATGAGAACAATATCTCACATCTAACAGATCTCTGAGTTGAATAGATAAGAGAACATAAACCTCTATTAGTCCTACAAGTGGGAACTTTGCTTTGTCATGATAGAGAGTGGACAGAAAACAATAGGACAGAATTAAAAAAAAAAAAATCACGCTGGGTAATGGAAGCGCTGCCCTACCCACCCAGAAAGAGTGAGTGAGTTTGGTCTTGGGTGAGAGTCTGCCAGAGCATTACTCTCAATGTTCTTGTGACAGAGTCAGTGCTGTACCACTTGGGGTTTGCTTAACGTTTAGAAAAGCTTGCTCCTATTTATTCATCAACATTTAACTATGACTAGAACGATGGTGCCCATCAAGTTCATTCTGGACACGCAAGGTTTTGTGATAATGGTGATGTTCTGAAGTTGGTGTGGCTTTGAAGTGTGCCTGGAAAATACAGCTGAAATAGTCTTTCCATCCACACGCTTGTGTCAAGCTGTGTTTTGGTACGAACCTCCCGCCACATGGCGCTTTTCCACTGGCACAAAGAACCGCGCCGTACCGTGAACCATTGCTTTTCCATTACAAAAAAAGGGACCTGTACCCGAGCTGGAGCCGTGGGCAGCAGTCGAGCTGACTGCATCACTGCCTTCTGATTGGTCAAACAATGTTGTCATGACAACAGATGGAAAAAGACCATTGTTTTTATTGTCTGCGCAAAAAAAAAAAAAAAAGAAAAAAACAACAGACATTGGAGTAACAAGCGAACAACTGGGAAGCTGACAAAGTAAAAGCACTACTGTCTGTTTGGGTTGAAGTTACATTTCAAGGACTTTTCTAATGCTGTGAGAAATGCTAGGACAACTTAGGTTAGGTATTCATTGCAATGAAAAAACAATACTGAGGGGAAAAAAAAGCTCAGGCTATAAAAAAAAAACAAAAAAACAGACCACTATCACAATAGCAGCTCTGACAGAAAAACGTTCCATGGATGCAGTTTCGGGACGACCGGCCCTAAACTGTGGGAGAGAACTGCGCTGCTAAAGCGTCAGAAAGGCAATTACAGGTCTGAGATGCACTGGAAAATCAAACCACCGCAGTAACGTGTAGGTACGGCACGGTTCCTGTATGCCTATGGAAAAGTGCCTAAAGGTGGCACGTGAGGTGACCTGGACACGACCTCAGCTGTAAAAGTGCACAACTTCTTTACAAGCAATTGTCCAATTTTTCACTTTAGCCAAAGATGCCACCTGGCCCACTCCGTTAGAATCCTCTCAAGTCAGTCCACATCTTAAAATATGAATATATTTGAGAACAGCCATTTTATTCTTGCCTACTCCCACTCAGGAGCCACTTTCTGAGCTCCACCCACCTTATAGGGCCACTATACAAGTGCACAGAATGTCATCTGTTGCTGTTTCCAGCAACATGTCTGTTACTAAGCAGATATTATTTGCCATTGCTAGATGGAGAGTGGTCCATCAACCAAAAATTTTCCACAAAAACAGCTCTGTGGATAGAAGATAAGATATTAGTCCCATTTTGCATTGCCATGGCAGAGCAGCAAAAATGAAAAAAACAACAGAATAGAATAAAGTAGAATAAAAATACAAATGTGCACTTTACAATCTAGGAATGTAAAAATAGGATAAAAATAAAAATATGTGCACATGTATTGTACAAAATGTATACTTATATATATATATACTGTATGTGTGTGTGTGTGTGTGTGTGTGCGTAAACTATATGTAAACTTAGATAAGTATGTATGTACACAGTGAGCATATGTATGTATATATGTGCAGAGTGGATATATAAATAAATGTTAGAACATTGTGGATACACACACACACACACACACACACACACACACACACACACTCACACAATGGAGTGACAACTCAGTGGAGAAACTACTGTTGATACTGACCATTGATGATTGTGTCTCAACAGATGGTCTACAGTCTCTAGCTGCACACCAGTGAACGTAGCTGTGTCTGGCTAAGGAGTATAAACAGTACTGTCCAAAAGTCTGAAAATAACAAACTGTTTAGAGCAGTGAGTGCCTTTTTTCACTAAAAAGGCTAAATGCAATTAACATTCTACAGTAAATAGTGATACGTTCAGTATATCAGTGTGTTCCTTGTGGAAGTCCAGTATTACTGTAGTTTCCATCAGAAACCTGGTTTGACTCAATCAGTCCTTCATTAAATTGAATCAGGAGCTGCTGATGGAGTTTCACAAATCCAAACAACGGCTGGAGGAATCTGGAACCGAACCTGTGTCCTCCTCACCAGCTCACACAGTATCAACTACTTTAACACGCAGAACTAATCCTGATACTTTTGCTGCTTTCTCTGTTAACAGAAAGACACATTATCAGAAAAACTTGCATAGGTATCAAAAACTTTTGCTGTATATTTACATTTCATTATCCACAGACATATAGCTCATAAGTACAGCATTATTGTGTTAATACAACTATTATATACAGAGACACAAACAGGCAACCTTGGGCATTTACCGCAGCTTTGTCTCCTCAAGAGGGACCCTTCACAGCAAAAAAGGCGAGTTGAAATGTATATCTGCACACTTTTAACTTGCATATTAATGATCTACTCGGTCAGAATGCCCTTTCGGCGCATGTTTGTGTAAGAGTCAGTGCTGTATGAAGGCTGGAGCAAACACTTGACGTCCGGCAAGTGGGGTAAAACAGCGACGACACAATAGCAGACGTAGTAACGCTAATAGCTTTTGGCATTAAGGCATTTGTTATAATTGAAATGTCATAATGATAATGAGCTGCTCCAGCATGGAGGCAAACACTTGTCATGACTTGCTGGGGGGG
>JBBPCX010000141.1:18852434-18864814 GCA_037974365.1 Hydrocynus forskahlii | reverse complement strand
ACTGCTCCTTCTACTACTACACCCACTGCTACCCCTACTACTGCCACTACTCCTTCTGATACTACACCCACTGCTACCCCTACTACTGCCACTACTCCTTCTGATACTACACCCACTGATACCCCTACTATTGCCCCTGCTCCTTCTAATACTACACCCACTGCTACCCCTACTATTGCCGCTGCTCCTTCTAATACTACACCCACTGCTACCCCCACTCCTCCTACTCCCACTACTCCTACTCCTATTACCACTCCTACTACTCCTGCAATTCTGTAGCCTTAGATTAGCCAGACTATACGAGAGCTGGCTATCCTGGCTAACCCTTGCCCTGCGCAGTCCTAGTTAGACGTTAACACTTTTGCTTTTTGGTGTCTTTTTGTATGGAGGCTCCTCGGGTGCAATTTAATGATGTTAGGTGCCATCTGGCACTTTGTCATTTCCTTTTTAGGGGAAAAAAAAATGAAATGCCTGGCCTCAGATGATGCATTAGAGAGGGAAGGGTAAGAATATAGTAGAATATAATGCCTGAACTGAAACGTGTGATGCATGCTGGTGTTGAAGCATTATGGCTGTTCTGCCACATATTAGGCTGAAGTTTATTAGAGAGGAGTGTGAAGATGAAGCGGCGGATGAACAGCGAGCGATAAGCCTGGTGTGCTTCAGCACAATGGGCTTTAGAAACCTCCTCCGTGCCGATACAGACATTACCACATGCGCCAGCGTAATTGGGCTTTGGCATTAGCATTTGAATGACGCCTTGTTTGGGCTGAAGGGAGGGAACGAGCAAAGGCGAACGACAGAAAGAACGAAAAAGAAAGAACAGGTGAGACAGAACAAGAGAAGGACGGAAAGCACAGTGATGGGTAAAATTGTGAGAGAAGACGAGCGAGGGGTGAGGGACAAAATGAGGAGGGCGGGTGTGGGGGGGAGGATGGAGTTGTGTTAGAGCTGCCTGTGTGTTCTGATTAAAGATGAGTGCTAGTTGGTTGGGAGCCGCTGAGAAAAGAGGAAGCAGACAGGGGTTTAATTGGCTGATGACCTGTCCTGCGGTAAAACCCTCAGCCGCAGCAAGGGACTCTCTCTCCATTTCGCTCTCTCGCTTTCTCTCCTGCTTTGTCCTGCACACAGTTCTGTTCAAAAGTTTGGAATTAGCTGTCACAATACTCGCCCTTTTTGTGATTTCATTCAATAATAACTACAGCGCAGACTCAAATGCAGGCACGATAAGGCGTTCCTGGAGGCTTTAATCAATATTTCCAGTTTTGCAGGAACAAAGAGTATATTAAATATTACTAATCTTTTCATCGTCATTTTTGTCATGTTATTAACCTTGAGATCTTTTCAAATACAACCATCCCCCCCCTTTTTTTTTAACCATTATAAAGCTTTGTTATTCATTCACATCATTCTGGACACCAGACATGATGACAGTACAAGTAAAAATTGGCAACCATTGTTTTGGATAAAATGCATCTATACACCTGTACGTTTCAACATCATCCAAAAATGTCAAACCTCAACAAAAAATGTATTTTGTTGTGTTTTGTCAATTCATGTCCTGTCATGTCTAACTGTATATTCCAAAGCGTGGAAACGTCAGTGACATCTTGGAACAACCATGTTGGGTTATAAATCACTGAAAAGCTCATTTCCTGAAGGATCCAAATGCGTCTGTTTCCCTTAATAACAACAGTCACACAGATGGTGCATGTTCTCCGAGCTCTCACTGGATAATGTGGCTATTTTGTACATTGTTTCTTGATTGAACAATAAGACAATGGGATTTTAATAATCAGATCTGTGAAATCCTTCACGATGACAGAAATCATAACACCATTCAAAGGCCTAATTGGTTTTTAATGTGCAAATGTGTGTATAATTAGGCAGATATCATCTGATTTGCATTTTATAAAACTTTTCATATTGTTCATAATGTTCAGTGGTTGCAGTGGTTGGGAGACCCCCGAGTAGGATGTGGTTAAAGACCCCCAGAGAGCCCTCCACACTTGCATCATTTTACACATTAACATGGAAAACCATCCATCCACCCATTGTCCAAACTGCTTAACCAATGCTTAACCCATTATTGGGTGAGTTTGTGCTCTTGAGTGTCCAGCATCGACACTCCGTCTGTCAAATGTAAAGAAGCATAAATATAAAGCTCTAAGTGTAAAGATGCTTGCATTAACTTCCATTAACTTGCACTATTACATCAACAGAGCGCATTGCTGAATGTCACAAAACACCCCGGCGTGACGATGCAGTGTAATGGAAAGTAGTCAGTGGCGCAACCACGTGACGGTACGCACTGAAGGGTCAACCAGGGCTGTGGGAGGTGCTGGAGCTGGTCTCAGCGCTCACAGAGAAGCACCCTGGCCGGGTCACCAGGCCATCACAGGGCAGACACACAGACCAACACTCACACCAAGGGGCAATCTGGCATCTTCAGTTCACCTGACATGCATGTCTTTGGAACAGAGTCCCTGGAGGAAACGCCCACAGGCATGTGGAGAATATACACACTCCACGAAGAGAAGACCCTCAGTCGCCCCAGGCAGGGATCAAACCAGGACCTCCTCGATGTGAGGCGACAACGCTAATATGGAACACCATCAGTGTGATATTACTGAAACAGTGCTTCTGAACGATCCCCACAGAAACGCACAAGCTGACCGCTCGCCTCTGAGTCACCCACACACACACACACGCGCACACACACACACACACACCCTGGGTCTGCTTCCGTTTATGCACTGCGAGGTGGAATGTCTCTCGCCTGCTGACTCCTAACACACCTGAACGGCAACACAGAAATATCCCAGAATGCCGAGCGAGGCAGCTGTTGGAGACGCTGCGGGGAAAACGCGCGTCCCTCCCGTTTGGTCACCTGTCCTGTCACAATCACTCATTCTCTCCATTAATCAAAGCGCACAGACACCTGCTGTCAGCACACCTCCTTTCACTTAGCCCGGGATAACGGTGTCATGAATAGGCGCGAATGCTTTTTTCCTCCCATGCTGCTTCTCTCTCTCTCTCTGATCTCACACTTCCACGCTTTATCATCATCTCTCTCGTCCTCTCTCTGTGTCTCTCCCCAGCTTTCGGCAGACAATGATAAACGCCCTGTCACGTCTTCCCTTCCGAGGGAAAAGTGAGAGAGTGAAAGTGAGGGAGAGGCGGAGAGAGGGACAGAGAGAGAGGAAGAGAGAGTCAAAGAATCAAAGTAGAGAGAAAGAGCTGGAAAGTGTATATGAAGACACAGAAAGAGAAAGAGAGAGAGAGAGAGAGAGAGAGAGAGAGAGGGAGAGAGAGAAGAGGAGAGAGAGAAATATAGAGAGAGAAAGAAAGAGAGAGAGAAATAGAGAAAGAGAGAGAGAAATAGAGAGAGAGAGAAATAGAGAGCGAGAGAGATAGAGAGAGAGAGAGAAAGAGAGAGAGAAATAGAGAGGGAGAGAAAGAGAGAGAGAGAGAGAGAGAGAGAGAAAGAAATAGAGAGAGAGAAAGAGAAAGAGAGAGAGAAATAGAGAAATATATATAGAGAGAGAAATAGAGAAAGAGAGAGAGAAAGAAGCTGTAATGCTGTACGGCTGCCAAGCGGTACCGATGTTGTTACCATGGTCGTGTTACCATGGTGTTCCCAGAACACGTGAGTGATGAAGGCCGGCCGGGTCGGGGCTCAGCAGAAGGACGAGCCGATGGTTGGGAAACCTGGACCAATCAGGACTCCGAGTCCCTGGGCCCCGCCCCGGGGGAATAAAGCACCTGTGTCCTCTGAGGAACACGGCTCGCAGAACCCTTGTTAAAGTAGCACGTTCAGCCTAATCAGCCTGTCTGAATCCTCACCTTCCCCACACTCGGGGGACTCATCCTTTCTCTCTCGCGCGCTCCCTTTTTCTCTCTCCCTTTTCTCTGCGGGCACCTGAGGGATCTCTCTCCTTGCTCCTCTCGCTCGATGGAGTCAAAGAGAGACACTTTAATTGATTTCCAAAACACGTTTCCGATGACAAAGCCCAGAGCCGCAGGCATATCACAGGTACACAATGCGGAGCCCAGGGATTGATGGAGGCCCATTCAGCCCTTTGACAAACTGATTATCTCTCTGGGGGCTTAAGTGCAGATCGATTACAGGGTATACAAAAGAGAAGAGGAATGAAAGCAAGCAAGAGAGACACGGAGAAAGACAGGGACGAAGTTCTATCACTTCCAGATGCACGGCGAGACGATTTTGTGGCGAGAAGCTTCCTGGAAGATTAAGCTCACTTCGACGTTCCGTATTGATCACATAAATCATACAACAAGCATGCAGACGAGATGTGATGCGCCGAATGAAGTGCCTCGGCTTAAGGCTACCAGGGTGACACCGTTTCCGTCACCGCTTCCGTCCCGAAAGTGTCTGCGGCATCCCCAGACAGATCAATGAGGGCATATTTATCAAGGTTGAGCCTACGTCCACTTGGAGTGGGAAAACCTTGATTTATGGTGGGCACGGTTTGCTAAAGCCCAGCCCCCCCCTTCCAGGCAAGTGGTACGGCTCAGGCCGCGAAGGAGGACGCACCAGCTTTATAGCCCCTAGCTACAAACACCAATTAAGCCTGAAATTGACGCCGTACTGCGCTTTCTCCAAGGTTAACAGTCTAAGCAGTTTGCTCCGTCCAGGCCAGCTGTTGCTCACTCTATTACGGGAACACAGGGTCTAATCCCAACCTGGGCCGCTACCTCTGTAGAGAAAATTCAAAAAGAGCTTTAGACTGTTGGGAGAAAAATCTTATTAGTCAGCCATGTTTCAACTCAAGTTTTGCACTCAAACCCCCTGAAAACCACACAACCTTCACGACCAGTTCATGACAGGAGCTTCAAGCCTCATTAGCTCAGCTACAAAACTGAAGACGGCACCAAATACGTCCAGGCTGCTCGACGTCATCCCTGCTAAGGTGCAAAACTGCGGATTTGGTTTCTCACCTAGTATTCTTCCAAGACAGCTGATTTGCAGTAGAAGCTGAAGCTGCAGCTCTGAACCTTTTAAACACCATACAGCTTTTCACCATTTTTCCATATTCCGCATTACAGCTGGATACACATCTGGCGACATGCTAGATCTCCAGAAAACTTACGTCAGGAGAAGAAAAAACAAAACTTTTATCAGGGCAACGACCATCTGTTATGTTTATGGCACTCACATGATGGTGGTATAGTCTTTGATAAGCGTCACAGATTGGGCTCATTTGATTGGACCACTGTACGAATGTTTTAGCGTGCTGACACAAGTCTCGACAAGCCCAACCCACTGCGAGTGGATCCTAGATTTGATACGACTTCAAATTATCACTGTCACCAAAACAGCCATGCCTTCAGTCAATACTTTAACATCTGTCATGATCTGCTTTTCCAAATTTGTTAAATCCATTCGTCATGATATGTTCACATCTGGTATTTTCAAATGCCATAAAATGTCTAAAAATATTTACAGGTTTTCTTATAACAGCTACAAAATATCCATAAGTTATATGCAACAATTGGGCATTTTTATACTGCACTAAGCAAGAGCTGATCTAAAGGGGAACCAATGGAATGTCAAATTACGAGTTCTAGTTGGGTCAGTTCATCCTGCTAATCCGGCTAATTAGCTACCTAGCATGATAGTTAGATGAACTCACTGGTTACAGTAGGTTTTCTGTTTAACTTTTCTCAGTTTTAACGGATTATTTTTCTTGATCACTAGCAGTCAATAATTTTTATTGTTTTTTTTTTAATTTAATTCTTACATTTTTTCTCTGAAAAGTATAAAAATATGTGGAAAAAATGCCCACTTTAATGTAAATTCAAGTACATTTTTGGAATCTTTTTTGAATAAAATTCATTTAAAATGAAACAAAATAATATATTTATAAAACATAATAAAAAAAATTATAATAATCTGAAAAAGGCAGGATGTCATTAGTGTTTACATCCTAACTTGCAAATGATTTAGAAAGTAATAACTCTTAAAAAAAAAAAAAAGCAATCAACACATCAATGCACCATCCTAGTTCACACTAGGATTTATTGAAGATGTAAAAGTGTCCGATGGCTTTATACTCACCTGGAAAAGTAAAGAATTCCCTAAATTAGCACTGGCTTCTGTTGTATAACTAAAGAAAACCCTTGAGTGTCATAAAGCCCTATTGGCACCAGTCTTGAGGTCCTATTACCAATCAGCGACAGGAAAAGCCCAGTTCCACAGTACCATCACTTAGTCATCTGGACCATGAGGTTATCTTTACAAGGTGGTGTGTGAATTAAAAAGTTTTGCATAGGAAAATACACACCAAGCCTTGGGTCTGTCACTGACCATACAGAATAAAGAGAGACTAATAACGTCCATAATGCTGTTTGGAATAATGGGTGGATGTCATAAGACGAAGAGGAGAGATATTACAAGCTTTAATGACCTGATTTCATCTAACCTTGGGAGACGATCGGCAGCATCAAACAAAAGTGTTCCTAATAGGCAGGAATTAGGAGTTTACTCAAGCCAATTCAGGACTTAGAAGATGTTAGTGGTAATCAATAAAGAGCAATGATGCTCGCTAAGCTATTACCATGGTCCACATTCTTGACTGCTTTGTCTTAGAAGTCTATTACCTGCGAGGCAGCCAAGGATGTCTTTCATATGGTAAACAAAGAGAGGAGGGGAGCCGTTATTCACACCGTTGAGTTAATAATGAGACAAAGATGCTGTCTCTACAAAACACGTAAGCCTACATTTCTCACACTCCACTGGAGTAGAATTGGTTTTACAGTTTAAAGTTATCTGGCAGTGCGATGCGGCGTAATATGGACGGCATCGCTTTGTCATCAACTTCTGATTGACCTTTGCTTTGTTTGTTCACATTTCAAGCGACCCTTTTTATGCCCTTCTATGAAATCGATACTCGCTCTCCGCACAGGCCTGTAAATGTCCAGCATAATACGAATAAGGGTCAGCGTAAAAAGGAGGGCTTCCGATAACTTTGCCCCGTAACTTTTTATTTCCGGCATTAGCTTAATTGCTCAAGCTATTCCCAGGTCAAATCGGGCGCGAAACTAAAAAAGACACACTGTTCTATCAGGCTACGCCAGAGATCTGAGCAGCGTTCCTATAGAGGACACAATCTCATCCTCAGCTCAGAACAAAGGGCTTTACATCAATAACTGACGGTCTTTAAAGGGCCCGTATCCTGCATTTTTTCTTGGATTCTATTTAAAGTCGTATATAACGTTAGTATGAATGTCTCGCCAAAACAGTCAGAATTCATGACCATTTTCCAACCTTTAAGCCTTAAAATGAAAAGGACTGTTTTTGTTTTTATTCCTGATCTATGGAGATGACCTCTCTTCTGACTGGACGTCCTTTCAGTAAACTGGTCCAGGCTGAAAACGGGGTGGTGGTGCTGGCCTAGCGTGTAGGATACTCTGGACCAAGAGGTCATGGGTTCGAATCCTACCTTCAGCAAAACCACCACTGGTTGTGTTCCTGAGCAAGACCCTTAAACTCCAGCTTCTCCAGGGAGACTGCCCCCTGTTGTTAGGGAATGGAAGTCGCTTTGGATAAAAGCGCCTGCTAAATACCGTAAATGTAAATGCTTCTGTATGAATGGGTGGGACTAAACTGCGAAAGATATGTGACACCACATGTTTCCAGCTTAATTTCTTAGATATGGACTGGGGGAGTGAACAGTACATGTTCATGCTACGTCAAACCTTCAGTTTTCCATGATATGGATCGTTTAAAGAACACCCACGCATTAAAGGGCTCATATCATGAACTCCTTTGGCACAAGGAGCCGTGCCGTACCGCAAATAAAGGTTTTTCCATGACAAATACAGAAACCCGTACCCGAGTCGTACCCGAGCCGCTCGATGGCAGGACTGAAAGCGAGCTGCCGGTCAGCTGACGGCATCACTGCTTTCTGACTGGTCGTAATGTTGTTGTCACAACACGGATGCGCAAAAAACCACAATGAGGATTCAAACTAACAACTGGGCAGTTGAATGTGTCTTCATATTGTAAATTGTTTTGGATAAAAGCGTCTGCCAAATGATTGTAATGTACCGTAATGTAATGGAATCTGTTTGGGCCAAAGATACATTTCATTGGGAGTTTTCTATGACGCTAACAAATTGATCTGTGACAAAGGAAAACCCTGGTCAGTTAGGAATTTGTCACACGGCTAAAGAATGCCAGGAAAAAAATTCAAACAAGACTATTAATAATAAAAGACCACAATAAAAAAAGCTACTCTGACAGAAAAAAAAAACAAAACGTTCTGGTGGTTCGACTCCATGGACACAGTTTTGGGACGACAACCGGCCATAAACAGTGGCGAGAGAACTGCACTACTAATGCATCAGAAACACCGTCACTGGGCTAAACGACACAATGGAAAATCAAAGCTACTTTCACGCCATCGCAGTACGGATTATGTACCGCAAAGTTCCAGTATACATATGGAAAAGCCCCTTTTAATAAATACGGATCCTGAATGGTTCTTGGGTTGGACAGGCAGAAAAATTCATTTGGCAGGTTTTACATCATGTGTGGGAACTTTACATGGAGGTTCTTCAAAGTCACCCAGCTTGTTTCTAAAATACTTGTTTAAGAAGGAATCTCATTATGACCAACAGATTGGTGGAGTGTTCACGCATTCACATCCCCGTGAGGTCCTGAGGAAGGCAGTAAAACCAAATATACTCACACTCACCCACATAGACACCACCGTCTCTGGTGTAGCTACGACGTGGGCCTCCGAAGGCTCGACCTGTGCTCGTTTTGGGCCCGCCGAGTCCTATCTAGTGTTTCTGGCACTGTTAAAATTAGACTGGGGACTTCACTGTGCAGGCCTCAGATCCCCAATTAAAACTCTGGCAAAAAAACCTAGAAACTGTGTCCCCAAAGTGCAGGCACTGAACAAGAGACACGCTGTGTAACTATTTGCTTCACAAGGTTCCACAGACAGACGGGTCGAGAAGTTGTTGGGTTTTTCTCGCTTAATGCCAAATACTGCAGCAATTTAATTGGATCCGGAGTGATGTATTTATTAAATGGGAAGCGATCAATCACAAACGTGGCAGACAGGCTGACAGACAGTTTTGCTCCAGGCCAATGTGGGGGGGCTCAGCTGTCACTCTACTCTTTTTTTATTTTTTTTTTGCCTTTAGTAATAAATATCAGCTTCACTGATTTAGTAATACATTTAAAAAACCTGCTCTAATGGGATTAATGCATCTTGTAATGCATGAAGCATTCTAATTCTTTCAAATGACATTTTCTCTGCTCTGATTCGTCAAATACTTGTCAAAGTGTCGTTGCTGTTGTGGCATTGACCTCCGCGCCAGTGGTGTAAATGCAGATCGTCTTTCAGCGACAAAGATGATTTTGCCTCATCCGTGCCTGCCATTCATATACTGTTTACATCCAGACAGGGCACAATAAACCCATCCAGCAGAAATAAACGCAATAAAACTGTAAACAACGTGAAGCTGCACCACAGACGCCGCATTGATCAGAGCTCAGGCGACACGATTGACTGGAATTCTCCTCTCTTACAGTCTATGATGCCTTTTGCAATACACAGAGAGCGAAGGAGAACGGCAAGACCAAACGGCTTGTAAGGAAGAGAAAATGAAAGGCAAGTTCATGAAAGAGTGCAGAGAAAGCGTTAGGGATGGGGAAGAGAAGGCGGGAGAGAGAGAGAGAGTGGCAAAAGGCGAGAAAATGAAAGTCTGTAAGGGAGGGGAAATAAAGGAAAAGCATGAAAAGGTGAATAGAAAGAGATTTAGAGAGGAAGATACGGGGGCAGCAAAAAGAGAGAGAGAGAGAGAGAGAAAGAGGGAGAGAGAGAGAGAAGAGAGAGAGAGAGAGAGAGAGAGAGAAAGAGGGAGAGAGAGAGAGAAGAGAGAGCGAGAGAGGGGGGCAGAGGCCAAAGAAGAAGGCAAATGAAATGAAGAAGAGCCTAGAAAAGAGCGAGAGAGGAAATAAAGGGAAAGTGCATAAAAACAGAATCAGAGAGACGGGGGGAGGCCAGAGGGGAGAGGGGCCGAGAGAGAAAGAATGACAAGAGAACAAAAAAAGAAAAAAGAGTAAAGGAGAAATAGAACAACAGAGAGAGAGAGAGAGAAGGACAGAGAAAGATAGGGGACAGAAGAAAGAAAAAAAGAGTAACAGGAGAAAAAACAGAGAGGGAGAAGGAGAGTAAAAGAGAGAAAAGAGAGAGAGAAGGACAGAGAGGGAGAAAGACAGAGGACAGAAGGAGAAGGAGAGTAAAAGAGCGAGAGGGGGAGAAAGGCCGAGGACAGAAGAAAGAAAAAAGAAAAGAGTGAAACAGAAAAAAACAGAGAGAGAAGGATACTTAGAGAGAGAGAGAGAGAGGAATGGAAGACCTTTTTCAAAGAAAAAATAGGCGTGCATGAAGAAGAGAGGAACAAGTGTAGGAGTGTCACTCCGCTGCAGCACAGAAACAATTATTCTGTTCTTGTTGTCGGCGGCGCTGCTCTCTCCGGGCCTGCGCTCTAACTGCTGAAGCGCTCTCCGGGTCGCTTTGACTAATCCACCAGAGGCGTCGCCGGGAAATATTCAGCTCTCTCCCTTCTGCCTCTCACATTTACCCAGCTGACTCCCTAATCACGCTGCCGAGGGGTGCCACGGGCCTCTCCGCCCTCCTGAGGGACCCAGAGAGACAGAGAGAGAGTGTGTGTGTGTGAGAGAGACTGATCAAACCACATGTGGAGGGAATACAAAACCAGAGCAGAACGGAGTATGGAGTACACGTGTACTGCAGCTATGGATCGGTGCCAGAGACAGACTGTGGAAAAGTCATTAACTTCATCCTGTTCTCAGAGAAACAGGAACTGGAGAATCTCCTGGACTGTGAATGACGGCCTCCTGGAGCTTTTAACAACTTAAGCTACAAGAACACTGTTCCTAACGCTTACAGCCTCTTACAAATACAAAGTGCTCTTATATTTTTATTTTAAATCTATCTATTGATCTTTCTATTTTTTATATTTATATATATATTTATTTATGTATGTATGTGTAAACACACACACACAGTGTGTGCATATACACATATATATAAGAAAGCAGTAAAATGAACACAGTAAATAGTACCAAAATTATTGTTTTGTTTGTAAACGTAGTAGATACTGTGTGAGCTGGTGAGGAGAACACAGGTTCGGCTCCAGATTCCTCCTCGGTTCCTCCAGCTGTTGTTTGGATTGTGAATCTCCATCAGCAGCCCCAGATTTAATTTAATGAAGGACTGATTGAGTCAAACCAGGTTTCTGATGAAAACTACTGTAATACTGGACTTCCACAAGGAACACACTGATAAACATAACATCTCAATTTACTGTATAATAATATTTGTATTTATTCTTTTTAGTTTTATACAGTATGTTTAGTAATATTCATGTAGAAAAAGCACTCACCACTCATCTAAAATGTTTTAAATATTATCCTCTTATCTAAGACTTCTGCACAGTACTGTACACATATACACGCTTCTTTTTTGGTAGACACTTTTTAATGGTGAGCGACTTCTAGTTTATTATTCTGTTGTATTCTGTTACAGACGTGGTTCAATGCAGTCTTGCCCAAGGACTCTTATTGGTGTAACTTAGTGAGAGAGGATAGCTTTGTTAAACTTTCAGTTCAATTTACAGCATATTTTTCAAAGGTACTCGACAAATTCATTGATTTTCCCATTTTTCAGTATATGACAGTATACAGTGCCACACAGAATCTCTTCTTCTGAGAACGATTCCCTTTAAATGACAGCTCTGTCCTTTCAATTACTTTAGAGCACAGGTACAGCCAACTGCTTCACACAGGAGTAAAAAGTGTTCAGGATCAGTTAATTCTAAAACGCCTGCTTTTGTAAATGACACTGATCTCCTTCAGCAGAAACCACCCCGGTACAGCTTGTTGCTCAGGAATTTCCGTGGTGTGAGAGAAGATCATCTAAAATGAGTACTGTTAGCCGAGAGAGGGGGATGAGAACAGGAAGGAAAAGGGAGGAAAGTAAGGAAAGGGGGAGGGTGGGGGGGGTCACCTCTGGGTCCCTGGGAGCCGGAGCACTTCAGGTGATTTATGGGCTTGCCGGGCTTCCGTAGGCTGCAATGATTTTCCCAGAGGCCCCTGCTCAGGAGCCAAAATTACACCGCTCTCCTAAACTTCCTACCCACCTCCTTCTCTCTCTCTCTGTATCCCCCCCCCGGATTTCTCTCTCTTTGTATCTCTCCCCCCCCCGGATCTCTCTCTCTCTCTGTATCCCCCCCCCCCCCCTCTGTATCTCTCTCTCTCTGTATCTCTCCCCCCCCCGGATCTCTCTCTCTCTCTGTATCCCCCCCCCCCCCCT
>JBBPCX010000141.1:18799166-18815333 GCA_037974365.1 Hydrocynus forskahlii | reverse complement strand
ACACACACACACACACACACACACACACACACACACACACACACACACACACACACACACACGCACACACAGTATTTCATTTGATTGATTTAACATAACTAGCTAACACGAGGGCCAACCTGCTCTTGTAAACCCAACATCTGGACGAGGTCAAGATATGCATCACTGCCATAATAGCAGCACAAGCTGTTGTTGCTGAGTTTAGCTAATTCAAGGAGACGAGGGGACGCTGACGCCAACAGCTACACACTGTCACACTGGCTACACTGTTACAAGACTAAAAGAACCTACAGAAAAGTCACAGAAACTCAGTTCAGCAAGAGTCAGGAGCAATTCCACCCCCTTCAGGGTGACTATGGGCTTCCAGGATTCACGAGTCAAGATTCTTTAGTTGCGACATGCATAGTTATACAAGTACAACATGCAGTGAAATGTATACTGAGCCGCTCCTTTTTTCTGGCTGTGCAACATTATATGTAAAAATTTAAAATGTAAAAACAAATCTAAATAAGAGTAAAACTTAAGGAACAGAAGTTAGAGATAAAACACGAACGCTAACTAAGAGTGTTTCAGCTAAAACTTTATCCGAGTTCCCTTTTCTGCAAATAGCATCCAAGGCACATCTGATGACAGAAGTTTGCTTTAGGGCTGTTTATTAAGGATTCATTTTTAAATGTATAATTGTATTGTAATTTTTAAATATATTTTTAATGTTTTTTTTAAATAAAAAAGACTTTCACAGTATCTCTGTGTCCCTCAGTTCAGTCTTTCGTTTTCATATTTTTCATCAAATTAGAAGCGTTTCAAAATGTGAAAATCACTTTTAATTATATTCTGAACATTTTATTTGATAATATTATGAAAAAAATCCAGCGAAACCTGCAGGCAGAATGAGCACTAGAAAGTCAACCGAAGATTCCGAAGATTACAAAATACTTTGAATACTTAAAAAAAAAAAAAAAGCCTTTTATGTGGATAAAAGAAAGAAATGTTTAAAACATGCAAAAGCAGGATATAAGCAGACAATTCACTTTAGTGCTTTTCATGTCATTTTAACACCATTTTGACCAATTTCTAGTTGCTGCACTAAGTGAAAAACACATCTTCTGCAGAGAGCAAACTTCCTTGTTTTTTCTGCAATATGTATTACACAGTTTCTAGTTACTTTCATCATACTGAAAAAAACAAAACAACTTCTGAACAGGCAGCATTTTATTCTTTCCAAATATGTTCTACTTTTGACAAATTCAGCATATAAACAGTAATTGTGTATTTGAATGTACAGGAAAGTGTTCTCTACAGAGGATGTGGACTTTTTCCATTAAATAAATTAGCTATACATGATATTTCCGAAGTAAAAGTGAACTTTGTCATTCAAACTACACAGCAAGGAGCGCAAAGCAGAATAAAAATCGGCCAACAAATATGAGCGTAAAGCATAGCGAAACCAAACGCCTACATCAAGATGTGATGCTGTATGACACACTTTACTTTTCTATAAAAATGAGCAATACGGATTAATTCCAAGCTCCAAGAAGACCGATGGTCATTCGCTCAGGTGGATGAACAAATTACTGGCACACCCACTACATCTCATCAGCAGGGGGGTGGGGGGCGTACAGGGGGAGGAAAGGAGAACGAGCCCGTCGAGCCAGAGCTCTTTTTGCACGTCCAAAAGTGGCACCATGAAGACAACATATCATCAATTTCCATCTTCATCTCCTTTCACAAAGTGGCGCTGAAAGGATGAGAGCACTCCATTCAGATCTGGCATCCTTGGTGAAATTGCCTATGTGGCCAAAGTGAAAGGGGCCCCGCTCGCCACATTCGCTATCTTTTAAATTAAAACTCATCTTCCATTAATGCGGCTAGTGCTGAGATCACAATGGATTTAAAAATTAATAACCGGGGAACAGAGCGGGGGTTAGCTGGTAGTAATGATGTTATTGAGGGGCTGAGGTTTTTTTTTATTATTTTTTTTCTGAGGTGAGATGCATTCAACCATGGAGGAAAGAAAACTCTGAAGTCGTGGGGGCGGCGGGGGGGACTTTTTCAGGGTTCGCCGAGACATAAAGGCGGTCGGGTTCTGGGAAGAGGCCGCATTGATCTCGTTTTTAACGGCTCTGATGCAGCCGACAGACAGGAAGCACTTAAAAGCTCCGCGCATGAATCATTCCCAGGCGCTTGTCATGTTTTACGTCAAGAGCTGGAATTTCAGGGTGCGAGCGCTGGTCCGGGACCAGACTCTTCACTTTACGGCGACGTCAGACACATAAACTGACCACAGGTCAGCAAGTTTGGCTGCGGCATGATTTGTACTACCAGATCTGAACACCTGAAAGGTGCTCGTCGCCTGCGAAGCTCAAAGCCCCAGAGAAGAGTGTAAAATGATAATGTCTGTTAATGTAAAGGAAAAAGTGAAGTGAAGTGGCCCCTTATGGTCATGCATGATCACACCACAGCACACAGTGTGAACTTCTTTCTCTGCATTTAACCCATTCACCAAGTGAAGCAGGGGGCTGCCACCAACGAGGGGCGCTCGGTGAGCAGTGTGTGGGGACGGTACCTTACTCAAGGGAACCTCAGTGATGACACTAGCAGCGCTGGGATTCAAACCCACAACCTTCTGACAACCAGCTGCCCCATGTTAAAATGTATCAATGAGACTGAGTGTTTTATTTAATCCAGCAAAGTCCAGGATTAGGACTGTGGAGAGCATTGAATCGTTATGGAAAAGACATAATGATTCAATAACAGGACATAATGTGGTAAAACTCAGACCCTATTTACACCCGACTAATGTTACTTTAAGATGAGATTTTACGTTTGGTTAACATGCAGGGCTCTGGCCAGCCTGATGTAATATGCATAATATGCAAATAATAAGCACATCAGCACCCATACAAAAACCAAGTGTTTTTTCTGTTCTGATCAGATTTGAATCTGTTTTAAATGCCTCTTTGGTGTGCGGCTACACTTTTATGTTTCTAAGCTCTATTATATACAATCTTGATCCTCAAGATACACGAAACAACCATGTGCAAATGGGGTCTCAGCAGCTTATACCGTTTTAACAAGATTTAACTGAAATCTTTAAGTCTGGTCCTGGAATGAGATTCTTAAATGAACACACCACATGCTACATGGCCACTCTTTGGGATGACAGTGTTTTGAAGACATTTCCTGGTGTCACAGCGCTCTGTGCTCCATGCCTCCTAATTGCTAACTAAATTTCCCCAGCTGTGTTGAATTAGATAGAAATGTGACTGATATTGACGCATAAACTGCCCAAGAAAATTTGGCGCAGCGTGAATGTTTTGCAAATACCTAATCAATATGAAAAAATAAATGACATCAGCTCCCTGGAAATACGCTCATTCGCTGTGCTTTTGAATAAGAAAGCCGACAGGATTTGACTGAGTACGTGCAACTGGCCACTTTATTGGAAACACCCATCCTGCTGTTGTCAGTAATCTGTTGCTGCCCAACTGGCCTCAGCCATTCTCTAGAGCAGGGGTGTGGAACTCCAGTCCTGCTTGACACCCCTGATCTAGAACTTCATCACTGGTCAGGCCCATTTTTGAGTGATGGATCACTCTTGGCCTACATGGAAATGAGTAAAAACCGTACTAATTTACCAGTACTATGTACGTTATGGTGCCATTACCATGTCAGTGTCACTGCCATGATGAGACCGATCCACCTCTCGAATAATATCTGGTCCCCATGAAGACAGGGGTCTATTTACATAGAGGAGATGAGTTGTTTCTAATAAAGTGAGCATGCAGAGCTAGTGTGAACATCCACGAAAACCCGACTGAACCAATCACGCGAACACAGCATGAAGGCATGACGCGATGTGGGATTATTAGTAAACTCTGCGTTGCCGAGGGGGTCTCGCAGCAGTCGCAGGAAGAGACTCAGGGTGTTGCGCTTGTTTCGGGTTACGCTTCCACAGCCGGTCGGGGGATAATCAGGTTGCTCTTAATGGAAGTCAATAGAGCAGGTGTGAGGGATCTGTGGCTACGTGGGCTGCAGGGGGGATAATAGAGGGAGCAGTGAGACAGAAAGAGAGAGAGAGAGAGAGAGAGAGAGAGAGAGAGAGAGAGAGCGAGAGAGAGAGAGAGAGAGAGAGAGAGAGAGAGAGAGAGAAAGAGCAGGTGCCACTTTGCTGAGTGCAAACAGAGCAAAGCCACTCGGCAGGCGGGTGAGTGGCTCTCCGAGAGAGTGGATCATCTGCCGAGTTCATTAATAATGCCTGGAGGACACAGCCGTCGTCATCTGCGCTCGACTACAGCAGCCTGGGAGTGACAAGGAGGCAGCATTGGGGGAGCAGTGCGGAATTAGTGGTAGAGAGCACATGAAAGGATATACACACACACACACACACACACACACACACACACACACAATATGATAATTCCCAGCCCTAGGACGATGTTCTATAACTGACACTTCTTACATGAGTAAGGCAGCCAGAGGCTAAGCCTCACTAGACGAAACAATCCATCTTTCAGTGCATAATTCTATATGTGTTGCTTGGCACTAAAGAAATCACACTTTAGAAGAATTCGGAACTGCAAGAAGCCCGTTGTAATTACCTGGTAATTATAGTGTCTGTCATGATCACAGTTTTAGCCATTAAGAATAAAGATGTGTCTATCATTGTTTCGCCTATGTAACAATTAAAGTACAGGCATATGGTGGGCAAGTGCTGAATAGTTGTCATGCCTCTTAGTCAGCAATATATATAGTAACTGTCAAGTGATGACAGTCAGTTTGAGCTCAAATAAACAAACACAACTCACCAATCTCACAGCTGTCCTCTAAATAAACAAGCATTACTTTCTGCTGCCCTGTAATGGTGTAATTAAACATCAAATAAACAAACATTACTCACTGCTGCCCTCTAAAGGTGTAATTAAACATCAAATAAACAAACATTACTCTCTGCTGCCCTCTAAATGTGTAATTAAACATCAAATAAACAAACATTACTCTCTGCTGCCCTCTAAATGTGTAATTAAACATCAAATAAACAAACATTACTCACTGCTGCCCTCTAAAGGTGTAATTTACAATCATCAAACAAACAAACATAACTTACTGCTGACATTGAAATGTGTACTTAAAACATTCAATGAACAAACACTAAACGTGCTGTACTCTAAATGCGTAATGAACAAACATGGCATTATTCGCCACTGCCCTCTAAAGGTGATACTAGGCTCTCGTGTGTTAACTGTGAAAGGCCTAAAGAAAAATTTTACATGCACTACATTCCATGGCCACATTACTAGAATCTCATCACTGATTCATCTTACTTGTATACATTAGAAACCACCTATTGCCAAGTACAATTTGAGTTCCAGTTTCCAGGATTTTGCAGTTGACAGATGGAACAGATTGGACATCTAGTATCACACCTACTATCGATTACAGAATCCAAGATTGGACCCCATATTTCACCACCTCGGCTTTACAAATGGTCAGTTTTGACCACAGAACCACTCTTGGCTGCATAAACAGCAATCGCTTAAAGACATGTGCTTGCTTGAGGAAGAGGCGTTTCCAATATTGTGGACAGATCATGCATTTCAGGTTCAGTTTGATGAGCTGTTTGTCTTTTTCCTTTTCTGTCCTTGTTCCAGAGTGTGATTTCAAGAAGAGCATGTTCCTGCACTGCAGTGTGAAAGATCCATCTGCTAAATCGTAATTATGAAGAAACTACTACAAAGCCTTTTTAACTGTCTAGCTGAACGCTCAGCTACCTTGCTATCCAGCCCCCATTCTATTACAGTGATTGCACAAATGCATGTGGCGTTCTCCTTCCCCTCCCTGGTAACTGATTCCAACCTGCTTCCTAATTAGCATGTACTAATCACGTCTTCCTGTGTCTCAATGACAGACTTGAGGCATTGCTATTTCTCTCGGAATAAACAGGCTCGCTCTCTCTCCCGTCCTCTGCTCTACCAACACCCACTGCATGCTAACTAAGTGCCAGGCAGCAGACGACGGGCCATGCATACCAGGCAACATGGGACCTAGTATGCAAACGTCCACACCAGCCAGGCAATGGCAGCGCGTCACATCCCTGGGCAGAAGGAGGCTACAGTCAGTCATCCATGAGGGACCTACCGCTGGGCAACAGGGTCCCGAGGTCCTTCCCATGGCTCCTGCACTGAGAATCAGCTCCCAGAACTTATCCCTGATTAACAGCTAGCAGGCACGAAAAAGGTCCTCCTGCCACGAAACCCTGAAAGCTACGCTAAGTGGTGCATGTGGAGGTCGTGCCTCAACATGTCATGAATATACACTAACAATGGTGGAAGATGATTAGAAAGGAACGTGAAAAAATAACCAGGTCTTCCTGAGCCTAGATCTTTCACACATGCACACACAAACATGACTGTTAGCATGTTGTTATCAGGAACACTTTCAACTGGTCGTTAAACACATACTGGCCTAAACGCACATCTACACACTGGACATGACTGTTGATCTGAGGACCTTTTTGAACAGGCTGTTAAAGACACACTGGAAATGAGTTTAGGCTAGGAAGCATCATCATACCTTTTCATTTTTGCACAGGCCACATTTCATTTTTGTTCCCCAAATATTTTTAATTCAGCAAACAAACATTAACTGTGCAGTAAAATACGCTGAAGTGTAACCTCTATAGAGAATTTGTGTCGATTTCCACTTCAACAAAAAAACATGTGATTTGACCAACACTTTCCATATGACTGTTGAAAAGAATAACACAAATCTCCACCTCGGCAATAAAAAATACAAAAAACATTACACCACATTTGTAATGTTGCAAAGAGTTTTTTGCAGCTTTTTAGTATGGAAGTAACTCATTTAGAGTTCGAGTTTTCCTATCTATGAGCGTTAATATGATCTGAGGAGCATTTTACTGATCAATAATGAATACGTACTGGAAACGGATTATATGCGCGTGTGCGTCGGAAACACAAGGCGATTTAAATAAGCCCCCTCGTAAGCTATTACATAACTCATACGCGGCTCGTATAGAGACATAAAACAGTCTCTCATCTTCATCGACTGAGAAATAGAAGGTCTTTGGGTGCTTTGATATTTACTCTGCGTGCATTGTTTCTCTGCCCCCAGTTGAATTGGGTCTGTTACATCAGCAGCTTATGTAACGGCGCGGATTTGGGGAGCGGCGGCGGCCTGCGCCATCCCGCTGATGTGGGAGCGCCATGGCTGGTGTTCTAATGGCAGGAGAGGCCCAGGTCCACCTGCAGCGCGGATTTGAGGACAGCCGCTATGACAAAAAGGGCATCGGTGGATCCCAGCAGTGTTTATTAGCGGCAACGGGAGTCTAGGGTAGGGGCTGAAATATTTAAATAAATGAAATAAAGACCGCTTATTGCCACGGGCCCGGTTGCACAGTAAAAGATTAATGCTTCTCTTCCACAAATACAGCTCGGAGGGACAGAGAGAGTCACTTTTCCTGGGCAGGGACATTCATAAAGAGAGAAAGCCAGGAGAGCTCCACACAGGAAGCGGCCGAGAAGCGAGGAATGAAGGGGAGGCAAAAAAAGGAGAAAAGAGAGAACTGATGACCAGTGAGTGACACCTAAGAAAACACTAGGGTTGATGCTTCGTGTGTGTGACTGCTAATGTGTCTGGTTTGTGCATTCCAGGCCTCCAAACATCAAAAATGTCGCCTTATTTGCTCAAATGTGACACTAAAGTAAGAATTTTTTCCATCCAAATGCAGAACACTGTGTCATGAGTGTACAAAACAAGCGCCACCAGAGTGTAAATATTTCTTTCAGTAGTTCAGTCACTCTCCTTTCTTATTCCCATGGAGAGAACACAGTGTGCAGTATACTAAAGCCTTTAAGGCCTTATACATCAAGGATGAGTTTTACAGACAAGACAAACAAAAAAAACATCTGAAAGCATACATTTACTATATAAAAAATATGAAAATAAATTGAATCTATTGATTTTATGGCCATTTAATCAATTAGTAGTCGCAGCCGAGAATCCTCAGGTGTGTAGCTTGTATGAACAGGGGTTCAGTTGGGGGCTCTGAGGGGGAAGTCATATGTGTTGCCTGGGTGACAGAGGGGGAGGGGCAATTAAGTCTTCAGCATGCACCGTCACATGGCTGCGCCTCTAATTCCCACTGAAGCGCCCCGTTACACTGGTGTGTATTGTAAAGTTCAGCAGCAAACAGTCTTTAAGAGATGAACCTTTATTAGTCCCAAAAGTGGGAAATTTGCTTAGTCACAGCAGAAAGTGAACAGTACAAAGTAAAGAACAGCAAAAATTAAGAAAAACAATAGAATAGAATAAAATAGTATGTCTGCTGACCGACAATGCAAGTTAACGGTGATTCAAGATTGCAGCTACATCATCTTTACACTTAGAGCTCTATATTTAGAGTTTTTTAAATTTAACACACTATTCACTGACACACTAAACAACCGATGGACAGAGTGAGTGCCGTGCGGGACACTCAAAAGCAAAACACGCGCAACAAAGAAACCGAAACTCTGTGTTTGACAAGCAGTACTGTATCACAAATCTGTACATTCTGTGCAACCACTGAGCATCCTATCAGTAATCCCAGTAAACAACCCTGCCAAACTGGTATTTTAGTTACACGCCTTTATTAACTGTCTTTATTGAGTCTTTATCGTTCCCCAAAACTACTGGGTGACTGAAACCAAAGCAACAGCAGCTTGTGCCGTAGTGTGACGATTCCGTTCGTTGTATGAGTCAAAGTCATTCAAGTTATCGATTGTTACATTTTAGGCCATGTCCACATGTACACAGGTGTTTTCCGTTTTCAGAAAAAACAAAAATTGCGTCCACACAAATACGTTTTCAAAAATATCTGTACACATGCAATCACAAAAACTGCTGTCAAAAGCATGCCAAGACAGCAGATGGCGATATAACCTTAAACTGCACAGCACTGGTGACCAATCAGAAGCCTTGGAGGGGGGAAATCATTACTAGACAGTGTCTGTGTTGAATAAAACAGTATATGAAGCAATTCTTAAATCTATGTCTTTACTGGATGGACAGAAACTCAGCGCCTGAGTATAAACATGCCAGAACTCCTAGCGAGGTTGAGAGCAGTAGAGCTCTGTAAACGTCGGGCACTGTAAATGAAAACCTAATGTAAACACGGTGCATACTGTGATATCATATGAGTGGCGCATAGCATGATGCGAAACGGTCCGTTTTTCAAAACCTTTGTTTTTTGTCCACGTGTAAACAGAGAAACAGAGTTTTCAAAAACCTCAGTTTTGACGCAAAATGCTGTTTACCTGTGGACAAAAGTTCAAAACATACAGAAAAAACAGAAACATTTCAGAAATACCCGTGTATGTGTGAACATGGCCTCAGTGTGGACCGCCAGTGCATGAGCAAAAAACCTCCCCTGCTGAGGGGTAAAAGAAGGGGAAGACGATCATACTCGTCCACAGGGTGTGGAGGGTGGGCCGGAAGATTGTTTTCGTCATTCGGGGGGGCGGGTTTGGGGTGGGTTGTCGATCGGGTTTGGGTGATGGTGATAATGTCTGTCGTTCGGGGCGGGTTTGGGACGGGGTGTCGATCGGGTTTGGGTGATGGTGATAATGTCTGTCATTCGGGGCGGGTTTGGGACGGGGTGTCGATCGGGTTTGGGTGATGGTGGTGATGTCTGTCGTTCGGGGCGGGTTTGGGACGGGGTGTCGATCATGCCTGTCGACCAGGTTGGCAGGAGTGATGGTATTTGTTCTAGGAAACATCTGTATGTGTTGATAAAAAATAGACAGCGCATCAGTCAATAATGAAGCTGGCGTTTCTGCTGCCAGCCTGCAGCCAAGCCAGAAAAAGCTCCCCCGGCTGTATCAGCAATCAGAGACGCAAACTTCACAGCTCAGTTCAAAGTGCCGGCAGCTTTTCACACTCGGCTCTGCTGCAAGCTTAACTAACAGTCTTTGGCAGGAAAATGAATCCAGGAAAAAGCAGTAGCCATGTTGCGGCGTGAAGAATAGCTGTCAAGCGATGATGAGGATTTGGAAGGTGTGTAAAAAAAATAGGGAAGACAGTCTCCGATTTAAACGCTCAGTGAAACTTTCATAGATAGACCTGCTGCTGCGAGTGAGTGTGTGTGTGAGCTAGGCAGTGTGCTTGTGTGTGCCCAAATATGTGAGAGTGCAGGCGTGCATGTGTGCGTGAGTGTGTGTGCATGAGTTTGTGTGTGCGAGTGACTGTGCGTAAGTGTGAAAGTGTGCGTGCCTGTGTGTGTGTGTGTGTGTGAGACTGATAAAGAGAGTCTTGGATAATATTGAGTGTGTTTTAAAATAATATTAAGTGTGGTTATGGAAGTTCCAGGTTCTTCTCAGGTATGTGTGTGTGTGTGTGTGTGTGTATCTGTTTGTGTGTGTATGTGTGTGTGTGTCTGTGTGTGTGTATGTGTGTGTGTGTGTGTGTGTGTGTGTGTGTGTGTATATCGTTCTGTGTGATTTGACTCCACAGTCACAAATGTGTGTGAATGGATCTACCAGTCATGCGTGCGAGGTGAGGCCACAGTGGCCTGACTCCTCGGCCGTGCGTGTGTGTAGGTGCTCTGTGCTCACCTGAGTACGCCCAGTAGGACTCCTCTGCAGCTCTGCGGCGTCGGTCCCCCGTCGCCCAGCCATGCTGACCTGCCTGATCGCCTCCGGACAGAGCTGAGGGAGAGAGCACGGGCAGGTTAGAAGACTTCAAGACATTCCAGCAAGCTACTTCACATCAAACCACATCTCAACGTTCGAATTATGCCGAAAATGTTTTTCTTAAATTTAAGATCATTTCACTTTATTTCTATGGGTCATTTCACCATGACAAGGCCACACAAGGTAAATCACAGCTGATATTTCCAAACAATGTAAAAAAAATAAGTAAATGTGTATCTGCCTAAAGGAAGGGCCGTTGCATTATGCAGAAAATATTCATAGCATTGGTGGAATTCCCACGTATTCTTACATTTTGATTTATTTCTACTGGTTATTTTTTCATGAAGAGGTCACACACTGTAAAACACACTGATATTTTCACATAACAATTTAAAAAATAACAAACAAAAAAGTTATACGTTTTTGCGCATGGCCGTAGCTGAGTGAGTGTGGATCTGCCCAAAGGAAGGGCCGAGATGTGAGGTGTGCTGGGTCAGAGGAGCAAGAGGTCATGTTTAAAGCCCCTTTCTTCAAAACACAGACAACAAAAACACACACAGTTAATGTTTTCTTTTTTAATCCATAGTTTTGAGAGCAGCAGAGCTTGAAGTGTCATTCACACACACACACACAAACAGAGACAGAGTCTGTCTGCATCCATTCATTTATTCATCTGAATGCAAACAATGCTGGCAGTCCGGGCGAGAAGAGCGATGCGCTGCCATTTACACTGTTTTTAATCTGTCTGGCTGATGACCGTCCTGCGGGTCAAACCCCCCCGTCTCCGTGCTTTCCTTGTCCTCACTGCACCTGTTTACCCACGTGCCAGCCCTACAGCAAAAAACTGGACTTAAGGAGAACGCTCCTCAAAACAACCTCTAACACGCCAATGTTAAAGAACACTGAAATTATCCATTTTTTTGTCTACTTACCATAAGGTTATACAAAAGCTGTTATATGTTATAAATAATCACATAGGACATCTTTTGACCATATGGAGCACAAACATCCCCAAAAACACGAAGGCTGTCTTGATTTGCCCGCTTGTTCCATGTGTATTGAGTTGATATTATATTAAATATGAATTGAGACACTGACTTGGTGCCTGCTTGCAAGAACACTGGGGCACTGAGGACAGTTCACAACATAGTATCAACAACAGCATCTGGGCAATTGATTTAAAATACTGTGTGTTCTGGACCAAACTCCAGGCCTGGAGGGTCGGTGTCCAGCACAGTTTGATGGTTCTCCTACTCAAACACATTCAAACCTAAACCTGGAAATTATCTTGCGACGTGAACCAGGTGTTCCTGAGGAAGGAAATCACCAAAACGTGCTGGACCATGGCCCTCCAGGACTGGAGTTCCACACCCCTGCTCTACACTGTTCGGCTAGGTAGATGTTGAATGAGAGAAAAACCAAAGACAAATACAACTAGCAGCTAACAGGCTGCAAAATATGAACATATCTTGCTAGAACCGAGTCTTGTCATGGTAAGTGGTACATTGGTAGGGTTTGTGATTTGCGAGGCATAAGGGACATAATATGAGGCATATTCCAAAAGTTAAACTGGAGGCGTGACGCTATTTCCAGACAGGGAGTGCAGTGAGCAGACGCTGTATTGTAGGGAATTCTAGTGCAATGCAACAATATTGACAAAAGGAACACCATCAAAAACGGCTGATCCTCCGGACAGCACCCTATCTACGGAACCAGGGAGCCTTTTGAGACACATCCTAAACTAGATTAATTCGAAAGAACCCACAAAATGCGCCAGCACACCAACATGCAGACACACGCACCTTCTGCAAAGCAGACAATATTATGGCTGAATCATCGTCTTCAAATAATAATGACACTATATTTACCAAGAATGTCTTGCGTTCAGCAACTCCTATGCAGAGTAGAGCTAATAGAGTGAAGCATACTATATGCACATATTCAAACACAGACACAGGTGCAGTAACATATTAGCCTTTGATCTTGGGCTAAACCCATTCATTAAATCATTTTTAAACAGCAATCTGGTTAAAAATTGCTCCATTAGCGGGAGAAAAATACCCCCCCCCCTTCCCGAATATACTCACAACCACCCACTGGTATTTATGACCTGGCTGTTATGGGATCAGTTTGCCTCTCCTCATTAAACATGTATGAAGAGCTAAATAAATAAAGGAGGGCTGATTGGCGAGTGAGTGAGCTGAGGGCTAAAGTGTTGAAGTGCTAAGTGCTCGGAGCTGGAGCCTGAAGACCTCGTGATGGAGCACAAGATGGGAGCAGGGAGGCGGGGGAGCTATGGAGCCAATACCAGAGACCAGGATTGGAGCGGGGACATGGAGACCCAATGTTTGAGCAGAAGACTGGATCAAGGGGCTGGAAACCCGATGTGGGAGACCATAACTGGATCGGGGGGGCAGGTGGCCTAATGCTGGAGATCATTACTGGAGCATTCTGTGAACAAGGGGTCCAGCAGAGGACTAAAGAAACAGGATGGAGATCCAATGATGAAGCAGGGCATCCCAGGTCATGCGAGAGGACCGGAGCAGGGGTGGGGCACCCAACAGTGATTGACAAAGGCTAGAGTAGGAAGCCTGAAACTCAACATTGGGTCAGAAGAGAACAGGACATAAGGGTGCAAAGTAGCACAGTGCTGGGCAAGAAGATTCAACAGAACAAGACTGAAAGAGAGAGATGAACACAAGACTGGAGCTGGGATCAGGGTATCCAACAGCACAAGACTGGACTGTGATCAGCATCCAAAAGTACAAGACCACTGCAGAGGTCAGGGCATCCAATAGGGTTGGAACCCAAGGTTTGACCACAGGAAAAGAGTATTGAGTATTGGAGGCTCAGGACCCAATGATAAAGCAAAAGGGAAGTGAAAAAGTGAAAGTGTAAAGTGAGCATTCTGTCACACGTGAACACACCCCAGCCCACGGTGTGAACAACTGGAAAATTCTGCCTCTGCCTTTAACCCATTCCCCAAGTGAAGCAGGGGGTGCCCGGGGAACAGTGTGTGGGGCTGGTACCTTACTCAAGGGTACCTCAGAGGTGCTTGGCAGTCTTGGAAATCGAACCCAAAACTGCTAAAAAGCTTGGAGTAGAAGGGTAGAGAAGAAGACAGAATAATGGTTGAAGTAAAACAGTATGGCTACCTCGAGCATATGCCGTCTCCCGCAATTTAAAACACCCAAGAGACCTACTAACAATTAGTAGCAAGATTGAGATCAAGCCAGATCCCCGTGCCAGGACGCAACTCTACAGCTCTTCAGCAACAGAGCAGATTCCCACTGAGCCAGAGCCAGATTTGTTCCTGCAATGGAACGAAAGCTTAATGGAGAGAAAGTAAGCCATTCTCAAAACTTTGCCAGACCAAGAGCCAGATTTGCTCTAGCTGTGGAACAAAAGCTTAACGGAGAGAAAGTAAGCGGAGAATACGCGTCCATCCCCAAATCCCCAACCCGAGTGTGAATCTGTCAGAAGTCCCCCTTGCTCAGGTCTGCAGGGAGCCAAGGCCATGTAGGTACAAGCCTAAGATCAGCCTCCCAGCTTGCTTCTCACATCACCTCGCCACAAATCCACTCTGGCAGGAGTTGGGGGTGAGTGCCATTTCAGATTTGGGCCGACCCGAAACGAGCCTCCACAATCACACAGGAGCAGCGTGGGAGAGAGGAAAGGGCGGGATGGAGGGAAAGGCTATGGTCAACCCTGCAACAAGGACAAATGGCCTGAAAGACATCAGTCAAGCTCTAATGCAATTTAGAGTGCTTTCCTCAAAGCATCCTGGGTAAGTAAATTCTGCTATGAACAATGGGGGGACTCTTCTGCTCCTTTGTTTCAATGACAAACAGCTTTCCCGTCCGCTCGC
The DNA here is from genome assembly GCA_037974365.1 of Hydrocynus forskahlii. Lineage (NCBI taxonomy): Eukaryota > Metazoa > Chordata > Actinopteri > Characiformes > Alestidae > Hydrocynus > Hydrocynus forskahlii. Next base: position 18,800,774 of record JBBPCX010000141.1, on the reverse strand, counting down.
CTCTAATTCTTGGGGATGGACGCCGGAGCATGATCGTGAATGTGGATCCCTTGGCCCACCATGGCTTTTCTATGAATTACGTTATCGATTGCCGATACTCTGTTAACGTAAAATGCAATTATGCAATGGAGTAGGCAAAGCTAAGCCACTAGCCTCCCAATATGTCACTCGTGCTCTCAATCCCTCTCTGTCGCATACCCCCCCCAACCCAAATCTTGCCGTCTATCCGTCACTAAATCTCTCTTTCATTCTGTTCTTGAGAGTGACAGTCTGAGAGAGCCTCGAATTTGGATTTGGCCTGCTGTGTGTGTGTGTGTGTGTGTGTGTGTGTGTTCTTGATCTGTGACAGCTGATCCCACTTCCCTCCAGCCTCACTTTTCACGACAATCTCTCTTTCTCTCTACTATTTCCTGCATGGTTTAGCGTAGCAGGGGTTGGAGTGACACACAAAAACACATCCCACTCCAAGTGTTTGTCTCACCCCACAGGGTCACTTGTTCAACAGACAGCCTTATTGTCAGCAGTCAAGGCGCTCGCCACAAGCAGCTCTCACACTTCTCGCTGGTCCAGCAAACACATGCTAGCTCACATCTCCTCCTGGAACTGAACCACAGTCCAGGCCTCTGCCCCCTTCTCCAAAAGTCTCCACTGGTGGCATATTAATCTCTTTAACACCCGCAAGGATGGACACCAGGCCTGGTCCCAGTCCAACTGTGGCTCAGCGCGGAGCCACAAGGCGGGATCATGTTCCAAACCAGCATGTCTGCTCCACTGACAGTTGTTATGGCCCTGTGATGGACAGCAGGCCGTCTGGCAATGGCTCAGCTTGGAAAAGCCTGAGAGGAAGAAGGAACAGAGGATGCGCTGTGGGAGCGGTGAGGGGGCCAGCTCGGCTGGACGAGCAAAGCCAGGTCCAGAGCTCCTCTCCTGGGTCACTCGGAGAGGCGCGCTCAGCCTGAGGACTCCAGGGACTGCATTTCAAATGCACTTCAAGCAAGTGGACGTGCCTGGCAGTGGATGACAGCTGGCTTCGCGAGGTGATGCTTTTTGAATCCAGACAGGGCTGTGCGCATACTTATATGCATACACACACACACACACACACACACACACACACACACATACACAAGCAAGCAGATATGTCTACACACAGGAATTTTCAAGGAAAACAAAAATCTTTCATCATAACAGCTCAGAAACTCACAGTCAAAAATGAGAAGGGATAGACACACATTTATTCACCCGCACACATCATTTCTGTTTTATGTGGGGCAGGCTAAATACAAAAATGAGTTTGACACTTGCTGGCCCTGAGTTAGGCAGGCACTGCCTCCAACTCCTGCCCTGCTTTATAGCAGAGATAGAGAGGTGGGGAGAGAGAGAGAGAAAGACAGAGACAGAGAGAGAGAGAGAGAGAGAGAGAGAGAGAGAGAGACAGAGACAGACAGACAGACAGAGAGAGAGAGAGAGACAGAGAGAGAGAGAGAGAGAGACAGACAGACAGAGAGAGAGAGACAGACAGAGAGAGACAGAGAGAGAGACAGACAAACAGAGAGAGAGAGAGAGAGAGAGAGAGAGAGAGAGAGAGAGAGAGAGATTTTACCCGAC
>JBBPCX010000141.1:18756584-18758743 GCA_037974365.1 Hydrocynus forskahlii | reverse complement strand
AGGTGGGAGAGTGAAAGCCAGACAGAGAGAGAGAGATAGAGAGCGAAAAAGGGGAGAGAGAGAGAGAGAGAGAGAAATATGAATAAGAGTTCAAGCCCTTTACCTCTGGACACTCCAGTCAAGGCATTCTCTCCTATCTCCTTTCCTTTACCTCAGTGTATAGTCTGGGCTGACAAAGCGAATTTGCGTATGTTTAGCTGGTCTTGGGTGAATGCTGATGAAACCCTACACCCTGGTCCCCCCGCCACAGTTTTCAGGACAGCCCCCCCCAAACTTACAGGTGTGTGGACCTGAACTGGTGCGCTAGGCACCCCTGCCTCTCAAAACACTCCTAAAAATGTGCCATAGGCAACAGGCAGATTTCCTTCAAAATATTCAAAATGAATTATGGATGAGCATCAGGGATCATTAATTATTAAAAGAGTAGTTTGCCAGGACTTTACATTTACACAGTATATTCCAGATATAGTCTTGCGGGGCCAGACGAGATGGGTACAGTTTGTTAAACGCTTATTGCCGGATTGCAGCAAGAACTGCGATAAACAAGGGTATGCCCCTTCTGAAGCTTGCCCCTTAAATTCTCTAGCCCATCCTTTTGTACAACTGGTAACACATGCACTTGATCCATGATAAAAAGTGCATCACAGCTTCCTGAATATGGGGCTGTGTAGCCACAGACCATTCAGAGTACCCATGCTGACCCCAGTCGACTGCCAAAAGTGCCTACAATGGGCCCTTGAGCATCTGAACTTTACCATGAAGCAATATAGGAAGGTGGCCTGGTCTGATGAATCACATTTTCTTTTACATCATGTGGACAACGGGGTGTATGTGCGCCGTTTACCCGGGAAAGCGTTGGCACCAGGATGCACAATGGGACGAAGGCAAGCCTGCGAAGGTAGTGTGGTGCTCTGAGCAATGTTCTGCCGGGAAACCTTGGGTTCAGGATTTCCACCTACCAAAAATTGTGGCACACCAAGTACACTCCTTCACGGCAACAGTATTCCCTAATGGTAGTGGTCTCATTCAGGAGTATAACTTTCAATATAATTACAATTTTTGGAATGTAAACATTGTTCAAGAATGGTTTGAGGTTCTTCAAGAGTTAACAATATTGACTTGCCCTCCAAACTCCCCAGATTTCAATCTGATCAAGCACCTGTTCTATGTGTTGGACAAGTTAGTCCAATCAATGGAGGTCCCACCTTACAGGACTAATGTTTGGTGCCAAATACCACAAAACCTTCGGAAGTCTTGTGGAGTCTATCCATTTTGATTTTGGCTGCACAAGTGGAACCAACCCAGTATTAGGCAGGTGTTCTGAATGTTACGACTGACAGGTGTACGATGCATCCATGGGTTAATGACAGCCTTGCTGCCTGTCAAACAACGTTGAAATGAATCTCAGCACTGTACCTTGAGCTTCGGGAGGTGTTGGACTGGTTTCGAAAAGTTCACACACTGTTTGCTCCCACCCTGATACACTCCCTTCCACATAAAGCCCCAAAATTTCTCATGGATGTTCCCACACGTTTTTATCGCGAGATCCCTTCTTGCCCCATGAGACTATCCCAAATATAATCGATCAGTCAAGACGTGATTTAAAATGACTAGGAATGGAGTGACGTGGCTACGCTGTTCGCCTCATGGTAACTACATGCATGAGCATCCCATGCTCACTCCAAAACATGTCAGGTTTCAGATGCAAGATAGGGTTCTAATAAAACACCTCTAGTTCTTGTGTGGCCTGTGAAAGCCTGTGTTACCTGGGAAAGGGGAGCTGAATTAGGACTGGAGCTCAACTCACCATGACCAGGACTGGACACCCCTACTTTAACCCAAAAGTAATCATCCAAGATCGATTTAGTGTCTTTCGCATCATCATGCCTACCGCTGCAGGAATGAGCCCGGCAAGTTCCAGATCAGTGGAGTTTCGGCAGACTGTATTTTGCTGCTGGGCGGCCGGACGATAAAAATCTCTTTAAGATAGTGAGTTCATTACAGCTTAGTCTGCTCTCCCACTGAAATGTCACAATCACTTCGTTAGAAGACAAAGTCAGCAACTCGGCAACGCTGGAAATATTTGAGCTGGTTTTTTAACACGTCTCTAAACATTAATGTCAAACCTGATCACGGCAACGTTCTCGCACGGCCTGTGT
>JBBPCX010000141.1:18746584-18751584 GCA_037974365.1 Hydrocynus forskahlii | reverse complement strand
GCAGACTCATCAGTGTTAGAGATCAGACTGAGCACTACCGCATCATCAGCAACCCTCACAATATGGTTGGAGCTTTGATTCGCAACACACAGTCATAGGTGTAGGGCGTATGAAGCAGGGGACATCCATCAACTATTCATGCATTAGCCTGAAAACTTGTTCTACTATGACACTGCCAACGCATCCCGAGAATTGGTGAAGGAAGTCAATGGAAATGTTAAAGAGATAACTCTAGATGTTCAGGTGGCATCGTCACTCAAAGATCCAACTATTACCTAATAATCTGAAAGCAATTTTCACAATGAGATCACAAACCCATCACTAACAAAGCTGAAGAAGGTCTATGAGCACCCTCGGGTGACCGCTTTATCTTTAGCTCATAAAGTACCTGAAGATAACAAATGAACGATCAAGCAAAAAGACCAGTCCATTTGCTGAAAATCGGAAACCTCGCTTTACAATGAGACGGGCAACATCTCACACGGTGCCGAAGAGTGGCAGCGAAAAACATGATGGAGACCTGCTGCGAGTCGTCGCTGTTGCTCTTAGCGTTGGGAGGCAACATGTTTGACCGACTCCCACGCAATCTGGCCCCCAGAAACGAAACAAAATGAAAGATTTTCTCCTCTGTGTAGCACAGAAGCCGGGGTAAACCGAAGCCGCCTCCCCAGAGAACAATACTGCTGGGGAACCAGCGAACAAGCCAGAAGTAGCGATTGCCCCCCAGCATTTAAGCTGTGTGTTCAGCTAGTGGCCACTCCATGACCCTGGCTCGCTCAATCGCTCCCTCTCTCTCCCTCGTCTCGCTCCCTCTATTCTCTTTTCCTCCCAACCGCCTCTCATTCCTTCCCCTCTCTGCCTTATCTGCCTTTTCTTGAGAAGGGGAAAAAAAAACAATCAGATCATATGTTGCCCTTATGGTGCACAAACAGCCCAGAGGAACTCCACTCCTCTTGACGGGCGCAGACTCACCGTTGCTAGGCACTGAAGACTCGCTTTCTGTCAGCCTCGCTTTCCCTGTCTTCTCAGGTCTAACTCACACCTATTGAAAGCGTTTGGCTGTCAGTGTGAGTAGGTGAACATCTCCCCTTTCTTCCAGTACCACCATGAAACACACTGATTGACTGAATTCAAAACCTTACCCTGGCCTGCCGTCCAGACTGCCTGGGCGACACCGTGCACTTTTCCGAGGTCACCTTGTTCAGGCTGGATTAAAGCGCCCACCACACCAGCTCGTTAGCAGACTTCCTTGCAGATGTAACGAACAAGTATGCAGCTAAGGTCACCAAGCTAACCAGCCCGAGTGCCCAAAGGTAATCATAAGTGTGTGACTGAGGGAGGTCGCCTGGGTCTTACCCTTGAGGGGGACCCACAGACACGACACAAATTTAATTTAACAGTAGTACAATATATGAAATATTCTCAACAGACTTTAAAAAGGAAAGTGGGCAGCAAGACAAGGGACAGAACTTGACAGAGAGAGAAGATTAGGGCACCGAAAACAAAATGAGAGGTGGCAGGAAGACAGGCGGTAATGAGGAAGGTACAGTTCTATTATTATACATAATATCTGTCCAGCGGTTTTGTTTTTTTCGTCGAGAGAGAGATACATTTGTGGACATGTTTCCTGGACAACAGTCTTACAGGGCAGGTGGATTACAAGGCAGCCCACGTTGCACTTTTTTTTGGCCTCCATAAGCATGCAAAGAGCATCCGCTTGCCTGTTAGAAACGCGGCTCCCATTCACCCCCATTCCGAGTAGGAGGATATCCGATCAGTAGTTTGTCGTCTGAACCCAACTGATTGAATATAATCTGGTGTTCCTGGTCGGTCGGCTGATAAGACTGGACACCTCCGCTCTGTGGGTTTGTTTGGATTTTGATAGCAGGACCAGGCTTGTGGTCAAGTGGTATGATTAGACAGGGGGCATTGAGGATACAGTGTATGAACCACTCACACCACATTTCTCACTCTCTCTATCTCATGGTTTGTGGACTGACAGGACGGCCAACAGATTCTGCTGGTAGTCCCCATGGCCTGTCCATCCCTGGTAAAACATGAGACGGTAAGATAAAAAGCAGTCTTATTCGATGCCAGTACATCACGCCTCATTCCGAGCCCGGGCCTTGTGCTCTAGATGCAGGCTCCAAGGCTTTAAGCCTGAGGTGTGGAAAATCTACCTTGTGATACAGCATTTTACTCAACCCCGCCTCGCTCCCCATCATTTGCTATCGGTCGCTGACCGGCCGTAGGGCTTATCCCCCCCCCCCAATGTCTGCCTGACTTTACCCCACAGCCCGCAGGCGTCCAGTCCAGTGACTCTGGCTCCAGCCGCCGAACGAGATAATGAAGATCAAAGATGAAGACGATAAGGCCTGAAATAACTGCGGTTCCTCTGAACGGAGAGCTCAATCCACCACAGACAAACAGCTTAGCGATGACATTTGTCTGTTTGGATTGATAACTGCGTCTGTGCCCATGCGGCTTAGGGGAGCGGGGCTGCTCCGGAGATTACGGCGACGTCCAAAGGCATATCATGTTGGCAAAAGAGGTGGGAGAGGCAGAGAGTGCCCATCAAAAAGTGTTTCCGAAATGGAAAGAACTATAAATGCGCACAAGGCCTCGTACACAAATGTCTACCAAGGTCTATACACACAGGAATACATCATCAATGGAGGAACAGTGATTTGATCCAGGGTGACTCAGACAGGGGTGTTATGGACATGGAATTGGATTCAAAATCATTTTACTGTGCCAGTGCTTGAAACTGGTACTTAAAGAATTATAAATATAGATAAACAAACAAGTAAATATGTAATAGTCTGCATTGCTATTAATGGACCTGAATGGATCGCTACATATATGTAATTAAATGAGCAGATCATGTCACAGGGGAGTATCTGATTTGAGGAAAGTAGGGCTCAATTTCTTCAAACTTAAATCTGCAATACGTGGGTGTTGGCATGTATCCAAAAATTTCATTCGGAGCAATTTAAGTTATTTCATGGCATTCTGAGATATCTTTAACACTGCTTTGAGCTCGTAAAGCCCAACAAGTAGTGTGCCACATCTCCAGGTCAGGATTACTTTAGAAAAAGACCAGCCTTCAATCAAAACTCATTTTACATTTGTGGCATTTAGCAGACACTTTTATCCAAAGTGACTTCCACTCCCTAACTGCAGGGGGCAGTCTCCCTGGAGCAACTTGGGGTTAAGGGTCTTGCTCAGAAACCCAGTGGTGGGTTCTGACGGTAGGATTTGAACCCATGACCTCTTGGTCCAGAGGCAAGTATCCTACCCACTAGGCCTCCACCACCGACCACTAGCAGGTAAACCAGACATAACTAAACGAGGAGAGGAAAAAAGTACAAAATGAACATGCATGAAAGAAAAGTCCAGCTGTTTACTGACCACTCAAATAGCAATGCTGTGAGTGGTCCACCCCAACAGGCCTTGTACACACACTCCAGCACGACAATGTTTTTTTTTTTTTTCCTCAGAGTAACCGAGCAGACGCATCAGCGTGCATAACTTAAGCCAATATGACACTCAGGCTGAAGTCAACAGGAAAAGATCATGAATATTCACCAAAACTACTTTAAAGCACACTTGGCAGATTTGAATACATTAGGCTAGCAGAGGGTGAAATAGAGGGGAAACATGAGTGGAGTTTTTCTCGACAGATAGAGGAGTAAAAAAACCAAGAGGAACACGCACTTACATCAACATAATATGCTTGCCATGGATGACAGCCAGGCCTCTCAGGGGTGCAACCCCCCCACCCCACCCCTACCCCCTAACATCGCTAAGAATATCCTGTTTAAGAAAAGCTACAGAAAGTATGGGTACTGATCAATGGCTGCAAAAACAAGCCGGGAATGGACGAGGCCATTAGTCTGCTGACCTGAGGGAGGGCGACGCGGCATTGATAATGCAGGCGTGAAGGGATGAGATCATTTTTTCCGAAACTCCGGCCAGCTCACACGCTCGGTCTCGAGACCCTGCTGAACACAACCTCATCCCTCAATAAAGCCCCGAACAGAAGAAGACAGGAGGAACGGACCCTGAGGTTCATTTTAACATGCAGTAAAGAAATGCTGATAAGTGTCTTATGTATAAATGAAATGATACTAAATAAATCAATCAATGGGAGATGAATATTATTGTAGATTACATCCTCCATCGGCAATAATTTGGGAAGGTTTAGATACTGGTAAAAGAAATGCTAACTGCTTTATTATGGATGAAAGACAATAATGCAATGTGCGTGTGTATGTATATGTATACATATACACACATACACACAAATATTGCATTTGTAACCCTTTAAAAATATTTGGTACATTTATTTGCAATGCTAATTCAGGTTGATATAGTCCCTGTATTCTATAAATGCATCTCATTGGCTGACGTACGACAAAACAAGATCTTTTTTTTTACATCAGGGCACACTAGTGGTGCAAATCTAGAGTCAACGATACAATTCTATCAAGATATTTGTCCCACAGTACAATATTACTGCGAACTTGGAATCAGATGCCGCCTCATATCCTGCCGTCTCTGTGACTCTGACTTTCCAACATCTGCTGTGACATGAAAAAAAAAAAAAACTTTGTGGACTTCAGCCCTAGTGTTGCAAAATACTGCAACACCACACAGTGTCAAATTCTCCCCACCTCTGGTGCATTCTTTATGATTCACTGAAGCTTACCAAATGTGAAGAATAATACGAGAGCTAATAAAAGAGCAGATTACCTAGAAGAATGAAAGAAAATTCCAGTGTCCTAAGAAGAAACCATGGCACTGTAAAGTAAGATTACAACTTTAGGACATTGCTTGTGTAGGAATTTCTAACGTGGCGTGATATTTCAAAGTGGTGCACATGGAAACAAAACGCTGACAGTGTAACAGATGCCAAAACACCACACACACACACACACACAGACACACACACACACACACAGACACACACACACACAGACACACACACACACAGACAC
>JBBPCX010000141.1:18717450-18727549 GCA_037974365.1 Hydrocynus forskahlii | reverse complement strand
GGGGGGGAGCGTGTCTGATACAATGCACACACACACACACACACACACACTCTCTGGACGTGGAAAAAACAGAGCCCGAACTCACCCGGGTGGCAGTCCGCCCAGAGCAGCAGGCAGGCGGACAGGAGGCAGGACAGGATCCGCAAACAGCACGGGTGCAGTAGCCTCCGCATGTCCCACCGCACATGGAGGGCTGGCAGCAGAGCAACTGTTGACAGAGTTATCCGTCTGCCGAGGGCTGGTAATTAATAAATAATTGGAAGAAAGAAAGAAAGAAAAAAACAACGATGCGTCAAAATTTGCCCTTTTTTGCGCAAACGGTGCGCCGATTTGAACGCTGGAGTGTCTCTCCTGCAAGAAACAAGCTGGAAAAGCTGGAGGAATGTGTGTCGAGGAAGTTGGCGGAGGCAGGAAACTGTTCCTCTTTTCCTTCTTTCTCGTCCCTCTCTCTCTCGCGTTCTTCCAGAAAAAGAGAGGAGAGCGCTCGCTCCCGCTACTCCAGGCGGAGGAACACGACGGCGAGGCGAGCGGCTGCTGTGAGAAGGAGGGGAAAAAGAGAAAAAGGGAGGCAGAGGAGGAGGAGGTGGAGAAGGAGAAAGAGGAGGAGCGCGGTAGTCCGCGGAGCGCCGGCGGAGCTCCTGTCGAGCGTCAGCCGAGAGCGGTGAGGGGGGAGCCGGAGCCGGAGCCGAGCTGTCCGCCGAGCCTGACCGCCATCCAGCGAGCCGGAGTCTGGAGGAGACTTTCAAACAGACTGGAGAGAAAAAAGGAGGGAGGGAGAGAGAGAAGGAGGTGGAGGGAGAGAGAGTGGGAAAGCGAGTAAAAGAGAGAGAGAGAACTGGGAGAAGGGAGGGAGAGAGAGGGGGGACGAGAGAGAGAGACTCAGAGAGACTCATGAAAGAGAGAGAGAGAGAGAGAGAGAGAGAAACAAGAAAAACAGATAGAGAGGGAAGGGGGTAGAGAGAGAGAAGGAAAGAGAGAGAGAGAGGGAGAGAGAAGGAAGGAGGTAGAGACAGTGAGTGAGAGAGAGAGAGAGAGAGAGAGCGAGAGAGAGAAGGAAGGAAGGAGAGAGAGAAAGAGAGAGAGAGTGAGAGAGAGAGACTGACTGACTGACTGCTGGATCCTAGCGCCGAGGAATAGTGAGCACTTTTAGCGGCTCGCGGAGCACAAAGAAGCCGAGGAACGCGCGCTCTCCTGCGGGTAGTTCTCCTCCTGGTCTCGATTATGGACTGCGATGGGCGTCTTAAAGGAGCGTGTCACAGATTTGTGCAGAAATATGGGGTTAAAATACAGGAAAAAGTTATTCGGCGTAATTTGATGAAATGCTCCGCTCTGAAGAAAACTCAGAACTGTTTACAGTGTTGAATGGAACCAGACTGAGGCGCTTAATGCCGCACCAAAGTTACTTCAGTGAATGATTACAGATACATTGCATCATGTTTGAGACATATTATGATAGTTTAGAGATTTTTGGTCGTATATATATATATATAAATTATGCCTTTTATATTCATGGTTGATGTGTATGGGGTGATATAAGACAAAAATAGGACCCAGTTTTTTTCCCCCCCCACTGTATCACTATTATCAGCATTACATATTAAATCTCTGACTTCTGTTCACTGTTCATATTGGAGTGCAAATAAGATCATAGGCTGCATTGCTTTATTTGCATTGTGGATACTGCACGCCCAGATTCCTATTATCATAAGAAATCTCTATGCTGCACATCAGACCTCTCTGAATGACTTTCTTTACGTCTCATTGATTGAATTATGCAGAAATCTGGAATTCCCCTTTGGAATGCACTCTCTTCTGCAGCATCGATCTGCAGTATGCTTCCATTGATGATGTGTGCTATGGACTGTGTGAAGAGCCTAAAGCCATACTGAATTAAACTGATTTTGTTTTAACTTCAGTGAAACAAAAACAAAAAAGGATGTGTTCTGTTATGTAGCACTGAAAGAAATGCAGTTATAATGTTAGGTAGGACTGAGGGGAGTCTACAGAGCTTTAAATCACTCAAGTTGTTACTTCAGTGAGTCACAATCAAGCAGAAGTAAAAGTTGCTATCAAGAAACCTACCAAACAAAATTCACACACTAAGTTCCCTGTAGAGCCGCAGTAGAACATCATCAGCATTGGAAATCAGGCTTCATCGTTTAGAACATGATGTTATAAGGAGTGTTTCACCCTAGACTGCTTTTTGAAAAAGGGGCTATAGAGCACATCCAGTCGAAACAGAGGTTGTGGAGCTTTATTAGTCTTAAAAGCTCAGTAATAAAAACAGCCTGTTTAATTCTAAGGGGTTAACTGAGGGTGGAGAATGGCCATGTAAAAATTACAATGAAAAATGTAGGATATGGACCCTTAAATGTCTCAGGAAGACTGAATTAATAAGCTCCCTGGATGAAGTGGGGCTTCTTAGTAACCCCATCCCAGAAACTGCACCCTTCTCCTTTCGGATGTGTGTGTGAAGGCAAGAGGCGTGGACAGTAGCTAAGCAGCCCAGGAGCTGCAACAACAGATCAGACAGCCCTTTGTGTAAAGAGCTACAATGAACCTGATTCAGTTATACGCTCGTTTCTCTCAACTTTGAGTAGAAGTTAAAAGATTTCAAAAAATACTCCAGAGCCATCCCAGTACAGCTCAGGTACGTGGGACGGTGCAAATGGAGGAAAATGGAAGAAGTTACAGCCCACCTGTTTTTATGAAATGGGTCTAGATTGCACAAAACATCCCCCTATTCAATGTAATTGGTCTGGGTAGGAATGATCCTGCCAATAATAAATCACTTAATTCTTAATTAAAAGCCAAAACGACTTCGCCGCGTTCGCCCAAGAAAAAAACACTCCATCTCATTTATTCATTTATTCAACAATGCATCTGTCTGCCACGAACGAGGATTTCAAGGTTGATGATAAAGGTTTCTCCTAAAGCCCGTCTCATAATAGATGCTAACAAAGCGAGGCTGTGGGGGAGTGCGAGGAGAGACAAAGCGGATACAGTTGGCCTTGGCAACTCGAGCTAAGCAACAGCTTCTGCTGGTGAAATAATGGATGTTTACGAAGCCGCAGCCTGCCATTTGCGCGGCGCAATGCACATTGCATGTTTACGGCGCAGGGAAACTTTCTGCCAGTGGTACGCCCCCCCCCGACTCACGCACAAACTCCTGAAAAATCGTTGCTCACAGGCTGAGGCTTCATTCAAGGTGCTGCATTACCCAGCAATCAGTGTTTACTCTGAGGATTTTAAAAGAAAGCGCGATAGGTCAAGAGGCAGAGTAATGCGAGGCAGAGCAGGCCCACTTACCCAGGGGCGTCGACTATCTACGTTTTTAACGTTTCTTCATTCATGCTTCTTCTCGGACATGTTGTCGCGTTAAAAGTTCACCGCTTGTTGAACCATGTTGTTGTCTCCATGCCCTCCAAGCTCATGTTCTTGTTCATACAAAAAAAAAAAAAAAAAGCCCAACTCTTAAATAGACATGATAAATAGAGGTCAAATGCGCGCACACAGGCACAGTATGGTCTGCTGAAGCATTTTATCGATATCCAAGAGCCGCATTGACCACCTCGCCGATGGTGTGTGAGTTTGACCTTTTCAGTGTTTGGAACCTTTTCAGCCTCCAGGTGAAGAATGGCCGGTTTCTTTCTGCGCCGTTCTAAGAAAACCTGGGCCAGGCGTGTTGTGGGTGAAAAGTAAACACCAGAAATCCATAAGTCAGGCGGAAGATGGCGTCCAAAGTCCTCCTCGTTTGCACTCGCATTTTCCGATTTTCGGCAGCGTCTGGAGATGTGGAAGAGGCTGCAATAGTTTCTATTAATTACAGAAGCTACCCAGAAACAAGACGCCTCCTGTCCACACTCTGCCCACAAATGCTATCGCTTTTCGTCTTTTACCGGGGTGGGCAAATTTTTCCGAAAGTTTGACCATCAAAACACACTCGTTTAGAGGAGAAACACAGTTGCCATGAAGGCGTGTACTGCAGCAATGTCTGTGGAGGTGGTACATGTTAAGGTAATACCCACATGAATGCAGAACCCAAGTTTTCCCAGCAGAACATTGTCCAGGGTATCACACTGTCTCTCCCAGCTTTGCCTTCGCTCTCCACATGGATCAGTGAGTCTTGGGCATCTCCGCTTCACCAGTTATCTTTTCTTTAACCACTTTTTGACATTTCTAACCACTGCATACTGGGAACACCCAACAAGAACTGCTGTTTTGGAGATGCTTGGACCAAGTCATCTAGCCACCACTATTTGACCCATGTCAACGTCACTTATAGTCCATTGGTTGGTGTACAAGGTAAGTGGGCCTGACATTCAAGGTAGGAATTTGTGTAGCAACTATGTTCACTACAAATTTAACATCCAGTTTTGAAGGTATAATATGATACTAAGCACTTGGTTTATTGATCCAAGTACATGAATAGCCACTATTCATGTAATAGGTATGTCTGATGTTCTTTTACTAAAATACTCTCAAGCAGACTTTTGTAATCATGTTGTATAGAGGATTAGACCTGAAGGAAATCCTTCAGTGAGAGCTTTCTTTTTTTCCTGAGCTGCTCTGGCTTGCGTTATTTCCGTTAATGAGGCTCCGGACTCACCGCTGTTTACATAGCTGGTGAATTTGTTTGTATTTATCATGCAAACAGTATAGAGAAAAAGGAGAATGGTCCTGAAGCAGATGGGCAATGTATGACTAATATAATGAGCTCTGGATCAGAGTGCTTGATAAGCCGGAGACGGTTTAGCATTGGCTTATAATTTTCTTTTATTTATAATGCCATGCTAACAAAGTCGACCTTGTCTTCGCAAAAACAAACTTATAATTACTTCACTGTAACGCTGAAGGAAAATGCAGGACTGAGTGACTAGACATACCTCAGCCATTCCAGGCCACATTGCGTGTTGCTATTCATGCTTAAAGCCTTCTACTAGAAATTCTTTCTCCTATGTTTTTTATTATATAATGCATTTACAGTAGCACTTAAAAGAGTTAATTAACTCTGGTTTCAACACCAAGTTCATTTACCCAAGAATAGAATCCTTCAGCAGTTTACGATCATCTTGAAAAGGATGCGAAAAGCAGCGTTCTTTGTGTTAAAGCATGGGTTTCGGGACTTAATGTAAAGCATGCCGTATATTTGGTCTCTTCGCTGGGCCACTTGAATGAATACTTTCAAGTTGAATTAAATTAAGACAGGATGGGAGGAGGGTGTAACGGCTGCCAACATGCTGACAGTACTACAGCTTTATGATGGCATAGGCCTGTCCTGCCCAGATGTTGTCTCTTTTATCAGACATCTGGATGGCAGTATATCAGCATCTTCCCTTCCACCGGGCCTCAACCACCCCCCCACCCCCCATTCAAACGGAGCGTGCCATTTATGAGAGTTTCTGACAGAAGTCTAGCTCTAAATATCCTACGGAAGCCCAGTGAAAACTTCTCTCTTCAGGACCAAACCAAATTTACAACTGACATTAAAGGCTTCATAAAGCTCACAGATGCTGACACGCTCTTGGTTGCTCTTTTTTGTTCCCTCGTCCTTTCATAATTGGTACAAAACGACTTCAGTCTGTCTGTTTAACTGAGTGTTTAATTAATTGCTCTGTAATGTGAGAATGGCACAACCCGCAGGGGAGAGCTTGCTTCGATTTGCTCTCTTCCAGGTCAAGGGACCTCAATGTGACTATTAAACATGCGCTTCATTGCACGGACAGGAGATATGGTCTTTTTAGGCCAGTTTTCTTTCCAGCTGTTGCACATTTTCAGGCCTCTTAGGCCTTCGATCATCCTTTAATTTTAATTGGCAGATCTGCTCAAAATGTTTTTTTTTTATCCTAACTTTTATACTAGTTTGTTCGTTTAAAAAAAGACAAGTATAAAAGTGACTCCTGACATGATAGATTAAAAAAACATCAGAAACGCATGGCCACATGTGAGCGTGTTAAAGTCTCTTGAGTAAAAAGGAGTATGGGATATGTAGTTTTGTTTGCATTGTTTTCAGTTTGCAGAATAGCCGTTTGACAGCATTGATACTACATTTCCCACAATCCTTCAGCGGCACCGCCTCCACGGACGGTGAGTACATGCTGTCTGTTCAGGAGTTATGTTGTGTTTTCTGGCCCTGGGATACAGTTCAAGGGTTTAGGGGCTTTGGTTTTAAAGACGACAACATATAACGTGATTTTAGAGTGCAAATACGCGGTATTGTCACAGCGTAACTGAGTAACGACTCAAAGTTTCGTGTTTTTTATAGAGCGAAAAGGAGTAGCATCGTGGCTAATGTTAGCATCCGGTGTTTTCATCCTCATGCAGTCGTTAGTCTTGTCTGTATTTTCTCTTCTTTCTCGGAATAAATGAAATAAATGTGAAAAATTAGTCCGTTTTACCTGTCTACACTTGCTTGAGGCATAATAACCTCTCTCTGTTGGCCTTATCTAACACTATACACATATGTATATGTGTGTGTGTATATACACACACACACATGGCAAGCCCACCATACCCTAACCCTTAGCTAAGCCCATTTAATTCAGCTTCCTGTAATGCTTCACTAGTACTGTGAAGCAACTAACCTGAGGGGCAGCTGGTGGTTAAGGAGTTGCCCCTGTGATAAGAAGGTGGTGGGTTTGAATCACAGGCCTGCTTGTGGCACGACTGAGGTACCCTTGAGCAAGGTATTGTCCCCACCCTTCTCCCTGGGCGCTGTATTCCTGGCTGCCCCCTGCTTCACTTGGTGAATGGGTTAAATACAGAGAAAGAACCTCACACTGTTCACATTGTGTGCTGTGGTGTGTTCATGTATGACAAAATGGTCACTTCTCTTATCTGAGGCTGTGTCGTAAATTGCACACCACCTCACTAAACAGCATGTAAATTAGGGCACAGCCATCAGAAACAAATTAATTTACATAACATTTACATTATTCAAACTCAAATTCAGTAAGACACGTTATTAAACGGAGTAAAGTGTGTGGTTTGTGATGCGACCTGAAGCTGGTTATGATAAGTTAAGAAAGAACTTTGTTTATCCCCAGGGAAATTATTTTGTCAGTAACATGCTCAGTGCAACAAGAAAGAATAAAAGATAATAAGACAATAAACAATAGTGCAACACAATTACAATAACATTAGTGTAACAAAGTAACACTGACATTGCTGTGTGTAAAAGATTTAATGTGCAGTAACTGTGTGTAAGATGTTATGTGTAGTAACGCTGTAGTTAAATTTGCTGTAAATTATCCGTGCAGGAGACAGAAATCACCCAGTGGCCATTGAGGACCACTACCAGACTGTTTCTGCTCCAGATTCTGACATAAGTTGTTCTGACTGTTGGTGCATATTATAATATGTAGAATATGTAATGGGGAAAACACCCCCTTAAGAACATTGCGTTCTTATATATATATTTAACCCACACTTGTGTGTGTATGTACAGGAGGATGATGCATATGCATATGTCAGTCTTGCATGTTAAACTAAATGCATTGGTCACTATTATACAGTGCCAAAAAAGTAGATCAGTTGATTCTTAGGGGAAACAAAGCCCAGGAGAGCAGTGATCCAGATACAATTCCAGACATAATTAGACCACAGCCATTCAAAATGTTGGGATTTGTTTGTCCCCTTCTTTATTCAGTCAAAAGGGAAAATAAAGGGAAGAGAGGCATCTAGTATACTCTCTCACACACACATATGAGTGTGTAACATATTTATATATATTCATTAGTCTATTTCTTTGCTCCACTGACCATATAGGTACACTTTCTAGTTTCCAGTCACAGACTGTGGTCCATCTGTCTTTTTGCATCACTAGCCCTTTTATTGCTTTCATTAAAGGCTGAGATACCCATTGGACCACCGGTGAGTAAGTGTTATTTGGGTGGTGGATCATACTCTGCACAGCAGTGACACACATTGTTGTGGCGCGTGTGTGTTGCACAGAGTGGATCAGTGTTTCTGATCTGTGTCCATTCTTTGAGACACATCTGACCTGTTGGTCCATCTTGCAGACTGAAAGGTACAGATGTTGCTTCATCTAATGGTTTGCGTTGGTCTTCTTCTGGCCACTCAACACTGTTGGCAGGATATTTTTAGTGGGAGGACTATTCCCCCTCCAGTGATGCTGAGGTATTTCAGAACTCCAGCAGCACTGCTGTGTGTGTGTGTGGTCCACTCTGCACCGCACACACATATTAACACGCCTTTACCATCAGTGTCGCTGTGGTGCTAGCAATGTTCAGCCATCCATTCCGCCTCCAGGACCAGAGTGGAGAAACACTATTGATGCATGTATTAAGAGAGGAGTTCCTGAAGACAGTCCTGGGGACCTGATGGTGATGCACATTATTCTGTCTTCCCATACCTAGCACACCTTTTTCAGCTAATTAACAAGCTCCTCATGCACTGGGTGTGTTTGAGAATAAAAAGTCAAAGGGTCCCTGGGTCTGTCACTGAGGACCTCCTCATTAAGCCAGTGCAGTGGTCCCTGGTATGGCCATTGTATTGGTTTTTCTGAACTTCAACTTATCATCTAATTATTAAGCCTTTGGCTGGATTGGGTGTGTTGGAGCAGGGAAAACACTAAATGGTGCATTTGAAAGAGGAATCTCGTGCTGGGATTGAGAAGCACTAAGCTCAAGTGGATGATGCAATCCCAGGACTGTGCTGTGCATCAAGAAGTTAAAACACTTAATAAATAAGCAAACATTTCTCCCATGTCTCATAATATTCAACCTTCAGGCACGGAACTGTTTACTTTCGATAGCGATGTCTCCAGTACAGTCATGGGCCAAGGCGTCGTTTTAAAGGAGAGTCCACTGCTTTTTGTAAATATTTGCCTTTTAAGTGATGGTCAGTGGCCTGTTTATTAGTGACCTACTATTGTAGCTACAACTGAATTTCCTATGTACATTCATATACTTTGTACATACATTCTCTATACACTTATATTGATAACTAGGACTTTATTCATAGTCACTTAATATCAGAAGAATTCATGCGTGACTGAAGTGGTAGGCCAGTCAGACCCCCATGGGACCCCTATAAGACCAGGCACAATTTTGGTGATGGACCATTCTCACCTCAGCAGTGACAGCAAAATGATGATGGAACAAGTGTATCAGGGATGAATTTTTTTTTATATATGCAAACTACAGTGTCACTGCTTGGTTAAAAGTGTACCACCACCCAACAATATCCAGCCAAGAGCATAACTGACTATTGATAAGGGCTAGATGATGTTGTGAATCGATAGATGGTGGAACAAGGCAGAGCTTTTTAACAAAGTGACCAGTAAGTGTTCTGGAATATACTCACACTAGTGCAACACACACTACCATACCACTATCAGTATTACTGCTGATAATGGTCCTCCATCTAAATAGTATTTGGTCAACGGTGGTCCTAAGGTTGGCCCTCTCTACTGATTTGCAAGGATGAGGGTGATTAATTGTTAGCAGCTGATGGTCTGTGCTTAAGTGTTAGATGTGTTTGATAAAAATGCATACAGAAACTGAAGCATATGATGGATTGGATCAGATTTCAGCAGTGCGTAATGACAGAAATGAGAAAATAGTCCCCCCTGCATCTTAATGTGTGATGAGAAGTCATTTATTGTAGAGGCCAACAGAGATCTTAATGGAATTTGGTCGGTCACAGTCCTGAAAACAGCAGTGCTGCTTCGGTAGAGTATCACAGCTGAACCTAGTGTGAGATATAGCAGCCTGCTGGATGTCCAAATGACTTGGAAACTGTTGGAAGTTCAGTGAATGTAACGTCAAGGTGAATGTAGCTACTGAACTACAGGTTCCTACAAAAGAGCCATTAGTCAGCCTTGCCATTAAAATACTAAAGTAGTGGGGGCATTCTTACTGCACAGATACAGGAGCATGAATAACCAGAGCTGTATGAAATGAATGTGGCTGTATGGCAGGTGTATAACTCAGGCTTTAGAAATATGCTTGTCATGAATGCTATTGTTACTCCAGTAGCCCTATGGAAAGTCTTTAGAAAGTCTTCGTTTCCACTAATGGTAATGGTAAGGTAATTACTAGGAGCCCACTCCTACATCATACCCCCCCCACAGCCC
>JBBPCX010000141.1:18700556-18714005 GCA_037974365.1 Hydrocynus forskahlii | reverse complement strand
GCTTAAGTCTGTATGTGTGTGTGTGTGTGTGTGTGTGTGTGTGTGTGTGTGTGTGTGTGTGTGTTGATGCCGCTTCATTTGCACAGTGGCGGGGAAATTTTCCACGCTCCCCACCTTGCCTCCTCATAACTGTACATGGAGATTTGCCGACAGAGATGCATAATGCAGGAGAGCCGCCATCAATTATACAGCATTTATTCATACCACGGCAATACCTAATTGATTTGATTCTCTTTGCTTCATGTATTATTGAACAGGCTGGGTCCTGCGCGTGTTTCCCCTTACCTCTGGACCTCTGGATGCTGCTGGCGGCTGTCACAGAGCTTTTTGTGCACCTCCTGTCCGTCACAAGCCCACTCCCGCTGCGAAAACCACCGCGTGTGATGGTGTTCCACACTCCGGGTAGAAATTGGCCTCTTTTTTTCCCCACATTGAAGTGTGGCTGGCCGCCTCTGCCCCCTCCGATCCTGAATTACAGATACGGTGGTTTAGACGGGCAGATATCGAGCAGTTGAAAACATTTATGTGGCTATTTCCCATTGAGAGGCATGGCTGAATGAGGTGGCTCCGTATGGTGCACTCGCAGCTCATGCAGCCATTCAGCTGCTAGAACACTGCGGGCGACTGATATGAACGCCTGTATTTTTGAGTGTGTATGAATGCCAGTTCTGAACAGACCGTGTGGAAGCGATACACCGAGTAACTTTTTTACACAGCACTTAATTAGTGCTTCGACGTCTGGAGTTACTGTCCTTTAGCCATGCTGGTTAGGTGTAATTGTAGAGCACATAATTGCATAATTAATTGGATCGTTTGTTATGGAATGAATTTCATTCACCTCTGATTTGCACCACAGCCTTTCAGCAGCTTTGCATCTGTGTTAATGACCTTTGTGATCTTGGCTTTGATGTCAGATAAAATAACAAGGGAAATGTGTAATGGTTCGTCCTTCCTTCGTTCATTCAGTTAAAGTGATTAATGTGATTAACATAAAATTACAATGTCAGTGTAACAATATAAACCTTTTTTCCAGTATCCAGAAGCAGGAAAGTAGCCAGCTCTCAGAATCTCTGAAGCATTCTTTTGTTTTAGTGGGCAGGGTTCTTGTTGTGGCCCCTCCACCCACTTACCCGAAAGTGATTTGTCTTGTTCTTTGTGCCACGTGTTCAGAAAGAGACACCTTGCTCGGAAAGCCTCTTTTTAGGACGCTCGAGCCCGGACTCAACGGGATGTAAACCATAGGTCTCCCTCCCTCGATCCTCGATCGCTATTTTAAAGCTTCACCTCCCCAAAGAGCCTGTTTTGCGCACCCCTGATTTCTGTACAGAGTCAGAGAGAAAGGCTTTCTGCCTTGACCTTTAAAGGTGAGCGGCCAGAGCGCCGCTTCTTTTCTCCGGCTGCAGGGGTCGGTGGACTCTGTGTGTGTGTGTGTGTGTGTGTGTGTGTGTGTGTGTGTGTGTACGTCTGTGTGTATGCGTCTGTGTACGTGCATGTGTCTGTGTGTGTGTGTGCATGTCTGTGTGCGTGTCTGTGCGTGTGCGTGTCTGTGTGTGTGCTTGTCTGTGTGTGTGTGTCTCTGTGTCTGTGTGTGAGTGTGTGTGTTTGTGCGTGTCTGTGCATGTGCGTGCGTGCATGTGTGTGTGTCTCTGTGCGTGCATATGTGTGTGTCTGTGTGTGTCTGTGTGTGTGTGTGTGTGTGTGTGTGTGTGTGTGTGTGCGCGCGTGTCTGTCTGTGTGTGCGTGCGTGCGTGCGTGCGTGTGCTTGTGCGCGTGCGTGCTTGCTTGCGTGTGTGTGTGCGTGCTGAGATGGTGACAAGGCCCTGTTCTCCATGATAAGCCAGGTTCTAGCTGGATTAGTTCTACCTGAGAAAGTGCTATAATTTAAGTGATTGTGGTCTTCTGTAATTGATTAAATCCGAAGCTCTCTCAGTTATAGTGGTCCTATTCAGATCCACCTTACACTAACAGGATAGAAAAACTCCTAATGGTTATGGCCATACAGAATGTTGTAACTGTTATAGTGTGGATGCCTGTTGAGTACTGATGTCCACATCTAAGTTATGACGTTTAACTCTAGGCCATCTGTGGTAATTTGGTAAAGATACAGAGATACATTGATCTCCTACACGCTTCTCCAGTAACTCTAATCTGACTCAAGTAGTGCTTTAGAAGCAAGCAGGCCAGTCATAACTGCTATTTTTAGTAGAAAGGTGTATTTATACACATCCTACAACCCAGAACAAGTGGTTTTAGCATTAAAATTGTAAACTAATCAGGTTTATTGTTAATCGGGTTTATTATACATAAACATGAATGTACAGTTTAATGGAAAACTTTAGGTCCAGTGCAGTTTCACAGTAATGATTAACAAATGGCATCACAGATGAAGAGGTCCCGTCATTTGTGTTAAAATTTAAGACAAGCATTAATAATCCAGATTGGATGTCCTTTTGATCTGTGTATGGCCCAATCAATCAGTACTGACCAATGGCCATTGGTTTTCTATGAGGAACTTTTAGAGACATTAAACTCGTCAGACATCCGGTTCCTATCACCACCACTGTAGAAATAAAATCTGACTCAATACTTTTCTCAAGAATGAAGCACTTCACATCAAATCATTCTGGACAACCCTGTCTACATGTGATTATGCAGATATTTAGAATGAAGTGGAATTCCCCTTTAAGGGGTTCAGAGGTGTTTGGAGTTGGGAGTGGGGGTGTGTTTCTGAGGGAAGCAAATGGAGGAGTGTGTAACATCACACTCCAGCTCTGCTTTCCGGATCCCAAGGATGTTAAACTGAGCGGTAACAGCTCCCTAGGGTTCCCGAGCACTCCTCCAGCAGGGGTCAAGAGGTCAGCGGCAGAGGAAGACGTGCTGGCAGGGCTAAGAGCCTTAATATCAGATCCTTCCTGCTCCCATGTGTTTTGCAGGGAGATGGAGATCAACACTGATTGGTGCCTCGCAAGGACAGAGGGACAGAAATATCCACATTACAGCAACTGTCATCTGTTAACAAAGAGCCTGGTGTGTTGCTTAAGGATTTCAGCGAAAGATTTCTGTTTTATTTTCAGAGCTGCATCTTACAGCAGCCTCCGACATCCATGTTAAATACACCAGTCACTGCTTCTTTTCTGTGTAGGCTGTAAATTATACCTTAGCGACAGCAAGCGTTAACAAAACTAGCCTTCGTGACTAGCCTTTAAGCAGCGGTAATTCCTCAATTGTACCTGTGTATGCTAATAGCTGGCGCAACTTCTGCCATGTTTACCTGCGGGTCATTCACTGTGACTGTGAGCTGTGAGTCACCGCTGACACTGAAACAGACTTGCGCCCTGAGCCTCTGTCCCATTCAGCAGGCTGTAGCGTGCTTGTGTGTATTTGTGTGATGACGATGATGATGATGGTGACGATGCCCTCCCAGCGTGAGGCAGAGTGGATGGCAGTGACAATGGCAGAGCTACAAAGGCTCCATCTCTTCTTGCTGCCGTCCAACTCTCGTTTATTGCCCGCTAATCCTATTCAATACAAAGCTCCCCGGTCCCCCTGTCATGTCAACAAACTGGCCGCATCTCTACCTTCTCCTGCTGTAAACGAGAGTGGATGGTAGTGGAGAGCGATCGCGAGAGAATGGCTGTTGCTGTCAGTGTATCTGATGGATTAGTGAATCCTCTGGGACGAGAGCACATGTTGGAAAATGATGGAAGTCCGCAGGCCTGGCTTGTCCGTATGCCAGGGGACATGAAAGAGTATCGTCCAATCCTTTAGCCTGGACACAACTGCTCAGAATTTACCAGATATATGCGGCACTGTTATTCAGCCAGGAAAACCACACCACACCACGGGATCGCGTTTTCAGCTTAGCGGCATCTGTGCCTCATGCATCCATTTGTCACTTTTTTTTTTTTTGCCTTGCCAAAATTTGAAGTATTTCATCAGTGCGAGTATGTTTTATTTTCTTGGAGCGTCTGTATCTGTTTGAGTGTGCCCTGTTTCAAAGGGCCAGCCGAAGTACTCTGTCCCAACAGCGGGGATTTCCTCTGACTCGTAATTAACGTTCTTAACGATGTTATACTCACTGCACTGACACGTTGCAAAAACTGCATTAAAAAGGTGCTGCTAAAAATTTGTAAAACACTGTTTTACCTCAGAATATACACTTATTTGCACTACCTGCCTGTTTTTGTACTTTGCCATTTTTTGCTTAGATGCTGCAATATAATGTTGCAGCCGTTTTTGACTCTGCACTTTGTCTGTCTTTTGCACGCTTTGCTTCAGAGAACTCCATTTCAACCCCCTGTGTACTTGTGTATGTGGCTGGGCTGACATTAAACTCTTAAATCTTAAATCTTGAATGAATCTTAACTTGCTACAGAGGAAGAATGCTAAATGACTTCCTATCGGATTCAGAGAGCTATGTTTTACACATTTTTCTCCCTTGATACTGATTCTGATGCTGTGGGTATAGAAATAATCACTTCTTGTTGCTTTGTAGCCTAGAATGAAGAAACATTTCTTTCCAGCTGTATTTACTGTGTGCAACTTCCAAATGACAGACATGATAACATCAGTTTAGAAAAACACTAAAAAAAACCAGAATAACTGACATTGATGATGGATCATCCTCTCCTAAAAATACTCAACCAGTTGTAACTAATAACCTTTTTCTATTGCACACCAAGCTAACTGGCTTCCACCTATGAATTGTTTTGATCAGATCAGCATAAAAACAGCTTGGTTGCTGCAATCAACTACGGATGGCAAGGCACTCTCAAAAGATCTCAGGGATAAAGTTGTGGACAGGCACAAGTCAGGAGATACAAAGAAATTCAAAGGATTTATCAATCCCTAGGAGTAGTAAAGTCTAAAATTAAGAAGTGGAAAGTGTTTGGTACTACTATGACCCTCCCTGGATCAGGCCGTCCCTCCAAATTGCATGAAAGAGTGAGGAGAGATGCTACCAAGACATCTAGGGCAACTTTGTAGCAGTTAAAGGAATTTTTTAATTTAAGAGTGGTCATTGTGTGCAGGTGAAAGTGACCATTTTGTCATCCGTGAACACGCCACAGCACACAGTGTGAACAGCACAAAATTCTTCCTCTGTTTGTAAACCCATTCACCAAATGAAGCAGTGGGCAGCCAGGAACACAGTGGCCGGGGAGCAGTGTGTGGGGACAGTACCTCACTAAGGGTACCTCAGAAGTGCTTAGCAGTCTTGGGAATCCACAACTTCCTGATCACAAGGCGAACGCCCTCAGCGCTAGGCCACCAGCTGCCCCCGTCAACAATATGACAAGTACTCCACAAATACAGCTTATGTGGGAGGGTTGCAAAAAAACACTCCCCAAGAAAGACCACATTAAGTCTCAAATGAGCTTTGCCAAAAAGCACCTTGCAAATTGCAAAATGCAGATTCTGAGGCCAAGTTGAAAAAAGTTTTATGGTCAGATAAAACCTAATTGGCCTCAACACAAAACAGTACATCTGAAGGAAAGCCAATACAGCTCACCATTCAAAGAAAACCATGCATCTCATAAAGCATGGTGGTGGTAGCGTCCTGTTGTAGGTGTGTTGTTAGAACAGAAGGAAGACTGGATGGGGCAAAATATTATCAAATTCTTGAGGAACACCTGCTGCCCTCTACCAGAAAGTTGACAGTGGATGAAGATGCACCTTCCAACCTGACAATGATGACAGTAAAACTGACCACACAGTGTTTGAAGGAGAAAAAAGGTGAATTTCCTTGTGAGGCCCATTTACAGCCCAGACTTAAACCCCTTTTGAAAACCTGTGGAATGACTTGAAGACTGCAGTCCACCAATGATCACCATTCAGTTTGACTGAGCTTGAACAGTTCTTTGCAAAGTTGTTTGAGAAGTATCCCGAGGCAGTGATTAAAGCAAAATAAGGTTCCACAAAGTACTGACACGGGGGGGTGATCCTTTATACATCTACCATTGTGTTTTTTTCATGACCTGTTGCTCATATCTTTCACTGTATGTTATAAGTTGCACTGAATAAATACAGTTTTGTCTTCATGTGAATATTGTGTATATATTCATGTGAAAGGGTGACGGAATATGCAAATGAGCCTCTAACCAATCATGTTGAGTCTGACAGGTTGAACTGATAAATCTGAACACAGGGGAATTCTCATGAGAATAACATTATTATACAAACAAATGTCTGAGAATGAAGACAACAAAATAAATAATAAACAGAAACCAAACCTGCCACCAGTTCTCCAGAAATGTATTATTTATATAATCAATATTTATATAATTAATTGCAGTTTTTTTGAGTTCAAGAACTGATAACTATAAGTTAGTAGACTACAATTTGAGCATAAAGTAAAATTCTAAGATATATATGGAAGTATATCAGCTAATGTTGTTGGTTATAGGAATTTTATAATAATGTGCAATAGACTGTAAAAGTCTGGTGCAATTTGTATTTTGTATTTTCATATTTATTCTACCAGTACAATGTGTATAGAATTTGTGTACTACTATTACTATTCCTTTGTTATTTAATTCTGTCTTATTTTATTCCTGTCTTTAACCATATGCCTCACACTGAGTCGACTGCACCTTAAAACTCGTTGCTCCTTGAAAAAATGACAATGTCAATAAAGATCTATTTTATCTTATCTTGTTTTAGCCCCCTACAATCTGTTTTGGCCATTTTTTCCATACAGAGAGGGGGAGATTTTTGAGACTGCGACAGGAGAGACTAGACGTGGTCATAATGTGTTTGCTGTCCAGCTGTAATACAGTAATGTTTATGATGTGGGGGATGAATTTACTGAAAGGTTTCGATAATAATGACTGCTGAGTGGTGATGAGACTCTGTCTCATGCTTTCAAGTCTGACCTTGGCCATGTAGGAAGAAAACAATGAAGGAAGAGATTCAGTTTGAAGGGCTGGGGTGTATAAATGAAACTGTAAACTGAATTGTGCATCAGATTCAGTCACTATATGTCAAAGTAAAAATGTTTTGAAAAATAAAATAGAACCGATGTCATATCTGTAGGCAACGGAAAGTTACTCAGGCCGAATTCGTTGCATTTGTGGTTCTGGGTTTGTGTTTCTTTGCCTGGCCTTTCCCCTTTGATATATTATCATATTTGTGCGTTATCTCTCGTAGCTGGTGGGGGTGCATGCCACACTGAGCAATGATTGGAGATATCAGCCTTTGCAAATGCCACATTTCTGTATATCACGTCAAGGACCTAACCGTAGGCAATAAATGCAGTGAAGCCTGCCTAATTAAATTCCGTAACATGTACTCATTACTTATTTGGTAACACAGGAGGAAACGGGAAGAGCCCCAATTATATTATTAGATCATTAATTAAATTATGTAAAGGTGGTCTGACTAAATTAGGTTGAAGATTTTATTGTACTTAATTCGACATCATTAGTGGTCATTAGACATTGGGACTTTTTATCTTATGGAGTATGGCAACAATTTTTTGCTTGACTAAGAAATGTAATTTGCAGAGTGCTTCCCTGATGCAGTCCTGTGCTTTTTTTTTTTTACACGCACACGTCACATTGCATGGTGAGGCCAGGCATCTGAAGCTCTTAAATAGTGTGAATAATTCAG
The DNA here is from genome assembly GCA_037974365.1 of Hydrocynus forskahlii. Lineage (NCBI taxonomy): Eukaryota > Metazoa > Chordata > Actinopteri > Characiformes > Alestidae > Hydrocynus > Hydrocynus forskahlii. The sequence goes on along the minus strand of JBBPCX010000141.1, from coordinate 18,706,397 downwards.
CATTAATGCATAAAACCTGAAAAAAAAAATCTCAAAACGGGACTTTTGGTTTGATATAAAACAAATATAATTGTAGCCTTAGGGCAACAACATGCAACTGCAGTCTGCAGTGCATGAAGTAAATAACATGTGAGTGAAAGGGGGAATGCTGGCTATGATAGAAAGGTGTCGGAACACGCAGTGCATCACTGCTTGCTGTGTATGGGGCTGTTTAGTCTCAGACCATTCAGAGTGCCCATGCTGACTTCTGTCCACCCCAAAGCTGTCCGCAGTGGGTATGAGAGCTGGACCTTACAGCATAATGTGGATCACGTGGATGGTTGGGTGCTTGCACATCACTTACCTGAGGAAGAGATGGCACCAGAATGCACTATGGGGGGAAAAAAGAAGGCAGTGGCGGCAGTGTGAAGCTCTGGATAATGTTCTGCTGGGAAATCTTGGGTCCTGGCATTCAGTCTTGCAGTCCCACCCTTCCTGGCAACAGCATTCACTAATAGTCGTAGCCTCTTTCAGCAGAATATGCACCCTGCCGCACTGCAAATGGTGTTCAGGAAAGGTTTAAGGAGCTTGACAAAGAGTTCAAGGTGTTGAATTGGCTGACCTGTAGGGTAGATGCACTCCAAAACACAATGTACTAAAAAAGTGCTTGACCTTGCCTTAATCTACCCCTGAAAATACACCAAACCCCATCATTTGAGTTAAGTGGTTGTTCATTTGTGAAACCGACCCCTTAGTTTTACCTTAAAATTAGATTCAAGGCATGAGTGTGAAACCCCTTAATCTTAAATTTAAGGCATTCAGTCAGGAGGTTCTTTTATTCAGGGGGCAAATTTGAAAAAGTGGGAAATTCAGTAGTTTTACCTCTTAATCACCCTTAATCTGTGCACTTCTGCCTCTTAATTTTCCTTCATTTCCAATATGGGACATTAAGGTCAAAATAAAGGTCATTTTAAGGGGTAACATTAAGGATGGTCGGTTTCGTAGTGATGACTGGATCTTCTCCAAAATGGCAGAGCTTGTGTGGTGTTCCTGGTATACAGTGGCTAGTACCTACCAATACTGGTCTAAGGAAGGACACATAGTAAACTGGCGACAAGTTAATGGGGGTCCTAGCCTCACTGATGTGCATGGGGAGTGAAGGCTAGCACGTCTGATCCCACGGAGGAGCGTCTGTTGTACATATTACTGAAAAACTCCATGCTTGCTGTGATAGAACTGTGTCAGAACAATGCGTTACAGCTCACTGCGTATTCCTGAGTGAAAAAGGGCTGTGTGGCCGCAGCCCTGTCCAAGTGCCCATGCTGACCCCTGAGCATGAGCATCAGAACTGGACCACAGAATTATATTTATTGCTGTTCTAAAGTTTCACGTTCTGCATTTTTTTTGCACGTGTATACTCTGTTCTTCATCTTTGCACATCTCTGCTGCTAGAATACAGTACATTACCATCAAAATGCTGTATTTATCCTCAATGTAGCAATTGTCAATTGCACTGAACGTTGTCTTGTCTTCTCTCGTTTAGTTGTATTGTTGCTCTTGTGTTCTGGCCTGTGCTGTTCTGTTCTGCTCTTGTGTTGCACCATGGTCTTCGTTTCATGGAACGTTGTTTCATTTTTACTAGGTACTTCATTTTACTTTGAACTATGTGCTGTGTGGTAGAAATGACAGTAAAAACCTGCTTGACTTGACTATGAAGTAATGGTGTGTATACTGTATGTGCCATGTTCAATGTGAAAAATAATTTCGTAATTGAAGAGCACATTAGCAAAACTCACTCAGTCCAAAAGCTTTTTTTTTTCTTCGGAAAATCGCTTTTTACTTGTTTTACCTATCAGAAAACAATTCTTACAGAATTTATTTATTTATTTTTTTAATTTTACATGTACTTGTGATTTTTCACTGAACATTTAAGTGTGGGACATTTGTTTAAAAAAAAAACCCCAATTTTTAAATAAATCGATATTCAATGTCACAAAAGTATGTACAAGTTTAATATTTATATCCTACTAAATGACACAGCATCCGCCATCTTTGTTTATGGTCTACCGCCTGGGAGACCTGGGTAGGTAAGTAGCGCTCGCAACTGTACGAGTGGACTGAGTGAGTTTTGGAAATTCACCTAATCTTGTACTGTGTATTATGCAAGGACTGAGTGAGTTTTGGTCGGTTATACTATTGCACATAAAGAAGTAATGTGTAAATATGCCAATAGTACTGTTACCTCAAAAAGCACAAAAAATGGACTGAGAGAGTTTTGGAAATTTGCACTTCAATTCATGCAGTAAGGGCATATAATAAACCCCCTTTTTCACTTGGGACATCTCATGTTGTGTCTGTTTGTCGTGTTTAGGCTAAAAGTCCCAGTTTCCAGCTTATGTAGTTCACTTACAGCTACGGTTTAGCCACACTTCTTTAGTAACTCTTAGAATATGTTACAGCCAGACTCTTCGAAAACAGAAGTTTGTTTATTTTTGCATGTTTTGTATAAGCGAGTGGGGGAAATTAGTGTTTTTTTCTCTCCTTTGAACTGGAAGCAAGCCATAGACTCAATAATCGCCTCTAAACAGACTGTATTTCAAGGTTAAGGTTGGGCATGTAGAACTTGTTTGCCAGAAGCGTTTCCCATCTGCTGTTTTTGAATATAGATGTTTTAAAGGGTTGGGTGTCTCATCGCATGCGTGCGTCTGCTGAAAGATTAGTGGCTAGAGAGGTTAGCCTCTGGTAAATATGCAATATGTTCGTGCCGAAGCGCACTTTCTTTTGGTCCTGCTGCCTCGGCAGTCTCTGAGGATGGGAAGCAGGATAACTAGGTTGGATATTTTGTGGGTGCTTTTGTTGAATCGCATGAGGGAAAAAAAAAGAAGAGATGTGCTATGGCTCTTCTCAATGCAGACCCATCTAAGCAGTCTCTAAACTCGGCTGTGTGGTTTGATAGCATGTCGGAACAGTTCAGCACCGTCCTGGTCTGGCATAGTTTCACTTTCCGTGCCCCCAAAAAGCCTGGTTCCTCCATCTCCAAAGAGGCTTGGAATTCGCTGACTCTATTTCAACCATCTCTAAAGGACTGTAGACATGGATAGTACAAACACTGCCCTAATAGCTGTGAGGTGATGTGCTCTGGTTGTTATTCGTGAGTCAGTGATTGGCGAACTGCAGGACTATGACTTTGATGCTTTCCTTTTTTTTCCCAGATCCTCTCCCAGACGGATTCTATGTGCACTTGAGGTGCGTTACAAGGTGAAAGACGAAACCATATGCCCTCCGTGTCCCTCTAAGGCATCTGTCTAATCTGTAAAAGGCCTTGAATAAGACATGCCTTATCTCATTCTGATGGAGCTTTTTGATCAAGGTCATCCCGCTCGACAGCGTAGAGTTTCAACTCTTATCGTGTCCTTATGCGCTCGCCTCGTCTCTCTAATTCCGCTTGAAAGAGGGCGTTTATAGCACTCATGAGCTCATTACAGCATTCACGTTCCATTTTATCTCCTTCTGTTTTTTATGTGACATCTCAGTTAGACCTAAAATCTCGCCAAACCCTGCCAGAGACCTGAGTAATGTGGAAAGCATAAAATTCTATGGACTCAAGGATTCATGATGGTCGTTCGGTTTGAGCATTTCGTCTACGTTGCCCTCGTATGTCTATATTTTTAAATTTCCACCCAGTCAGACAGTCAAAAGTTATGGACTAGTTTTGGGCAGATTTTTTCCAGTCTATTCTGAGTTTTTGCTGGTTTTTAGGCAAGGTTTGGCCTCTCCTTTTGTTTGTACGTGTTTTGGCCCAGTTTTTGGGCAGGTTTGGGTCTGTTTTTGAGTAAGTTTTGGTTTGTTTTTGGGCAGGTTTTGGTCTGGTTTTGGGCAGGTTTTGGTCTGGTTTTGGGCAGGTTTTGGTCTGTTTTGGGCAGGTTTAGGTCTGTTTTTGGGCAGGTTTAGGTCTGTTTTTGAGTAAGTTTTAGTCTGGTTTTGGGCAGGTTTAGGTCTGTTTTTGGGCAGGTTTTGGTCTGGTTTTGGGCAGGTTTAGGTCTGGTTTTGGGCAGGTTTAGGTCTGTTTTTGGGCAGGTTTAGGTCTGTTTTTGGACAGGTTTAGGTCTGTTTTTGGGCAGGTTTAGGTCTGTTTTGGACCGGTTTCAGGCCAATATTTCAAGTCCAAAGTTGAGCTGAGGTTACATTACCCCTTTTTTTATGTAGTTCTATTTGAAGTAAAATGCCTGCTGCCCATCAAACAGCCTCTCTCTTTATAACCTACAGCACAAAATTGTGATGGCATTGCGTTATTTAACGCTGTCCTCCTGCCATTTTAAGTTAAGGACCTTTTCATTAACAGGCATAAACAGGGGGAGGAATAAATACATAAATAAATACATAAATAAATAAACATGTCCAATTGTTGTTGCATCATATTTTGATGTGAAAATCGCAGTGTCACAGTGCCATTTAAGCATCCATTTAGTCCCAAATGAGACGTGATTTATTTGATTATTTTGAACGTCGTCTTTTTTTTTTTTTGGAAGGCTTCCGCACTCCGCTAGCACTGGGCTGTTTTTGGCTAAATCCTCATGTTTCAGATGATCTCCCTGGAGCTACCCGAGGCCTAAATTAAAAGCGTGTTACCAAAGGAACGCTTAGTGGCAGAACAAGGTTTCTTCTGGAGCTCAGCTCTCCGAGCGCCAGGCTAGAGGTTGCATGTCTTTGAAGTGCAGTCGCCTGTAGGCTTGGACACAAAGCACAAATATCTCACGAAGAATCAATAATGTTCCACCACGTCCTAACCTTGAAGAATACTTGCAAAATAACACATTTGTTTCTTCGGCAACTTGCTTCGCTACTACTTGTCTGAGCGGCTCGCAAATTGTCTTTCAACCAAATACAAGCATTGTGGCATGAAAAGTTCAATTGTTGATTTATTCCCTACCCCTTCTTTCTTTCTTTTTTTTCTTCTTCACCTTAATGGACGTGACGTAAATCTCTCTTGTCTTTCTTCACGGAGTGCAATGCTTTCGTTTTGTTTGGCCTTTTTTGTGGATGATGTGTTGTGATTCATGCCAGCTCCATTTTCTCTTGCGAGCATGTTTTCTCTCTGCCTGTTTCACCCTCTGTCATTCTCTCTCGCTCTCTATCTCCGGCTCTGTCCTCTTTGCGTCACTTTAATCAGCCCTTTTAATTACTGACACCCTCAGTCGCCCTCCCGCTCGTTCGGTTGTCACCTTTGGGAGATTGAGCCATGGAGGGGAGCGAGAGAGAGAGAGAGAGAGAGAGAGAGAGAGAGAGAGAGAGAGAGAGAGAGAGAGATTGGGGTGGCGGGGTAAGAGCAGGTCCTGTGGTTGCTGCGGGTCTTGGAACAGGCCTGCTAATAATGTGCCCGTGCCAGGCACTCAGCTGTATTGCCAGCGCACATCTCCCATTAGCCCCCGCTGGCTCTCTCTCTCTCTCTCTCTCTCTCTCTCTCTCTCTCTCCCTCCCTCTCTCTCGCTCCCTCACTCCCTCCCTGTCTCTCGCTCCCTCCCTCACTCCCTCTCTCTCCATCTCTCTCTCTCTCTCCCTCACTCGCTCACTCCCTCTCGCTCCATGTCTCTCTCTCTCTCCCTCACTCTCCATCTCTCTCTCTCTCCCTCACTCCCCCTCTCTCCATCTCTCTCTCTCTCTCTTTCATTCTCTCTCTCTCACTCCCTCACTCCCTCTCTCTCATCTCTCTCTCTCTCCCTCACTCCCTCTCTCTCCCTCACTCTCTCTCTCTCCCTCTCTCTCCCTCACTCTCTCTCTCTCTCTCTCATTCTCCCTCTCCCTCACTCCCTCTCTCTATCTCTCTCTCCATCTCTCTCTCTCTCTCTCTCTCTGTCTCTCTCT
>JBBPCX010000141.1:18677692-18695073 GCA_037974365.1 Hydrocynus forskahlii | reverse complement strand
CCCCCCCCACACACACACACAATGGCGCCACTCCACCAGGCCAAACAGGAAACCAAAAAAAGGCAGGAAACCAAAAAAAAAAGGGCTCCACTCGAGGGCCCTTTCCGTACCATCCAGGGTAAGGCCCCCATCTGTCCGATCCTCCCTCGGGGATCCCTACTACCCCCCCAAAAAAAAATATTTGGGGGAAACTCCCCGCCGGCACTCCCCTGCGGCAGCTTGGCTCTGCAGCGGCTTGACTCAGCAGCTCTGCGGTGGCTTGGCTCTGTGGCTCTGCGGTGGCTTGGCTCAGGAGCAGAGTTTCTTGGAGCCACTGGCTAGGCGGCAAGGTCTCCTGGGACCCCAGGCTGGACGGCGTCGCTTCGTGGGGCTGCTGGTGTTGGAGAGGGCGCCCAGGTTTGCCATTAGCCCCTTGAGCCACTCCAGTTGACTCTGTAGTTTTGATGCACCGCTCGCTGGGTTGTGTGGCTTTGCAGGTCGTGAGCGGAGCTGCTGTGTGCGGCTGGCTGAGGGCAACGCCCAGCCCCGGGAGCTCATCCAGCCGGCCTTGTACCTGCTCAATCTGCCTCTGTACTGCTTCCGAGGCAGCGTTGGGTGGTGAGCTCAACCGCATAGCTTCTCCTAGCCTCTGGCTAGGGTCGGTAGCCTCTTGGAGCAGCTGGCCAGGCTGTTTGGTGGCGGACTTGGGCTGTTCGGAGGCTTGAGAGCCCGCCGAGGCTGCGGGTGAGGCCCGCTGGTCCAACTTGGGACTCACCTGACAAGGCGAGTCGGACATGAGCCTGGGCGGAGGAGTCCGGAGAAAGTCGAGGACCCCTCGGGCAGCCGGTTAGCGGACTGGAGACGGCGCCGGCGCAAACCCACTCGTCTCCTTTGCGTCTGAGTCGCAGGAGTCCCGCCTTGCCAAACAGCGAGCCTAAGCGGGCGCTCTTCCGCAATCGGACTGAGCATGAAGGGGTCCACGAACACCGCTGAGTCCAGTATAGGAAGGGCATCTTCCCACCGGCTGCCCCAGTAGTCCTGGTCCTCCTCCTCGTCCTCAGAGCTGAAACAGCCCAGCAGCTCGGTGATGGTGAACCCGGCTCGCTCTCGTCGGTTCCTCCCAAGGCTGGGTCCAGCATGCCACACTCGGGGAACTCTCCTCTTTCCACCGCAGACTTCCATTACTCTCTTTATTTAGGGGAAATACAAAACAAAGGGCACGATGGCCTAAAATACAAACAAAGGAGAAACCTGAGTAAGAACACAGCCTAAGGTAGACATGAGGGTCGGCAGACAACAACAAATGGACACAGTGGAACTTAAATACATGACAAAACACAAAACACCTTAGGTGCACATTTAGCCTTAAATCCCCAGTGTTTCAACATAAAAGTCCTTCAAATTAATCCACAGCCTCTAAGCCTCTAGCGGCCACTGACTGGGGATGTGACACCCTTAAAGAAAATGTAAAGGTAAACCTGTATCCGTACTGTACAGTTTACACTGAACTGCTGTCTCCCGCAATGCTAGAATGTAAAATACCGATGTTACCTCTATATGTACTGTACTGTAATTCATGCAAGTGTGTTTTCTTTGGTATAAGCAGGGTAAATACAGTAATAATTTAATTTACTGTAATAAATGCAGTAAAATATATGGGTACTCACCAATAATGAATGTTGATCTTGTATGTGCGTTTGCTTTGTGTTCTCTCGACAGTACAAAAAAATTAGTTATATTTTATATGGAACTTTAGCTGAATTTGCATTAATATTTATGTTACAAAATTAGTAAATTATATTATTCTTAATATTTTAGCACTAAATGCTTGACAAATTATATATTGCCATGAAAAAAAGCAAAAAAGAAGGTTTCTGTGAATTTGCGAAAGATTCTGAGAACAATTATTAGTTCGGTTCTAAGAAAAAATCCGCAAAAGACTGAGGCCATGAACTCTGAACCACGACTTTGTGGGGGTCGACTGTAATAGCTGTTTCTGGTAAACTGGCAAGTCAAAATTAGCTGACCAGTGACCTGAAGTCCTGAAGCAGGCGATGGCCAGGAAATGTCTGGCTCCACTCCTGTGCTGCTTTATATTCCTCATAGTTTCAGTTCATCAGCCAAGCAAAACCTACCAAAATTAGAACAAAGTAAGTCTTATGTAGAGCTACCAATGCTGCCTTGTCCTTTTTGACAGTAATTCACTTGCTTTTTCCACCTTCTCAGTATCATTGCTGCAGGATGTTAGCATGATATAGAAAGAGAGAGGCACAGGCTCAGTCTGAAAAGATTTATAATGTAGAGACTAGGGAGCTATTTCAGGTTCAGACAGGGAATTGTGTAAAGATGCTCCTCATTTTGCCTTTGGTTTAGTGCTCCTGCCATCTCAGTGTGGTCCTTCACACTGGCTAATGTTTTCTGATGCACTGTCAGTGCCTAATATACCCCAATTACATCAGTATCATAACTAGCAGACATTTCCAGACGACATTTAGAACAACCACTGCCCACCCTACTGGTTTCCACCAGTCAGTGGCTGTAGTTTAAGTATTAATATAACCAGGAACGTTCTCTGACTAGTTATGGATGGTGAAACCATTTTGGTACTATATTGAAATGTTTTAAAAAGGTTCTCTCCAGAACATTATTCAACAATTTCTGGGTGAGAAGCTCAAAGAGAACCAATTAATCATGCAACAAACAATCTATGTATTCCCACTTCGATATAGAACCACAACCTTTACTCAGGAACCCTTGAACCCTTATTATTACCAATTTTTAGCTAAAGAACTTATCAATGGATGGTTCTTTGAAGAACTATATTTGTAAATGAGATGTGTGTGCGTTCTTTGAAGAACTTTTTTTTAAAGGTTGGAACCTTCAAATTGGTTACCCATTTTTTTGGCACATTGAATTTTGGCAAGTCCATATTGAATTTTGGCAGAATTTCAACACTAAGACGTTCTTTAATATCCAGTGTACTGCACATGTGTTCAGATTTTTGACTGGTTGATCAGGGACCAACTATTGATTGTTGTAAAAATGTGATATTATGGAGGTGACTCAATGAGTTTTGACAAAGCGGCTGTGGCGGCCAGAGAGTGAAAAAACGAGAAACAACAAATCAGTCTTGCAGTGCTAAACGTACAGCTGACCCATAAACAGACTTCAAGACACTGAAGCTCAGGTCAGATATGAAAACTGTCATCCATCACAGTGTGTTGTGGTTTCATTAAAAATGATCAGTTTGTGAATGTGGCTACATGTAATTTTCCCACCTGTTTTTGGGCAAGAGCGATTTGGTCCACTCGTTTTCACCCGTCCTTAACCATAAATGCCTTGGTAATACACTGCAAGTTATTGCCAGTTACTGCAGTGTCACTAGTACATATGTGTCTTTCTTAGGTTACATAATACTGTTGCTCAGTGTTCGTTTTAGAAGTATGATGTACTCAGAATAGTGTATTGCTGCGAGATTTATCACGATAATGATAAATCTCATACATTGCCCATCCCAGGGCCGGAATCACCTTCAATGTCAGTTGCCTTGGATATCCTATTGGTCATGCCATATCTCCAGTGGTCATGCTTTTGAAAACCATACATTTAGCATGAGCTGAGCCAAGCGTTGCCCAGACCTCAAGGCATCCGCAGCATCCGCTCTTTCTTTGTTCCCCCAGTATGTAAACAATATGGATGTCCGCTGCTACCGTACCGTGGGGAAAAAGCTCAGGCAACGGAGCCTTGAAACAACCTTTTGGGATTTTTAATGGCCTACTTTACATAATTCTACATGTTCTCTCTCATTCCTCTCTTCCCCTAACCCTCCCCACTCTCGATCTCATCTAATGGAAAAGTTTGAGCCTCAATTTACCTCCGTCTTCTCTCTCTCTCTCACATGCCGAGCTTAGAGTTTTGAAACCCGAACACTTGAAAGTAATTTTAGCTGCGCTCTCATTATACCAAATGGATTTCGTAAGATACTTCACTTCTTTTAGCTGTTGGTTCTCATTAGACACCCGTAGATTTGAATATACATTTCCCCCCTCCGTCCTCTTCACGCGGAAGAGGAGCTTTTCAAGAGCCATTATGTAAAACTGATAGATGTTGGCCGTGTTAAAGAGCAGTTATTAAAATCGACCCTCTGGAGCAAAGTGGGATTATTTGTTCTGTTCAGTTGAAGTCAACTGACTGATTTAATGCTATTCTAATACTTGAACTGTGGATTATGGATGAAGCTCAGCACAGAACGTAAGGCTGGAGTTTCTTTTTCTCTTCAAGGAAGATCCTCAGAAATTCTTGAGAGTTCCTTTGGAAAATGGACGAAGCCTTCCTCTTATCACACCATCATTATTTGGAGACCTCCTCCTCCCAAAAAGGTTCTTTTGAAGTATATTTTTGTCTGTATTCAAATTTTGTTTAGCACTTTTACCATTTGAAGCATTTCTTCATATTTTGGGGTTGAAACCTGTATTTGCTACTTAATAAAGATTCAACTCATGTATCCACTCCGAATTTACATAATGTCTTTACACTTACAATATATATACGAATTGCACAAAATTAATAGGAAATTGAAACCCACAGTGCTGCAAAAATTTTCAGTTGGATCCGATTTGGAACAAGGCAGAATACAGGCCAGCCCATTGGAATGGAGATCATTTACAAATATCAATCTTCGGCACAATGACAGAGACAAGTTTTACAGTATTTACTGTAACGTTATGGTGATAAATCATGTCACACTGTACTTTGCACATTGTGACTATGGTCAGTACTTACAGAATACTGACCAACTGTATATTTAGTCATAAAGTGAACATAAGTCATTTAACTAGATTTAGTGACACGCAGTGTGTGAATGTTGAATTTGCTCGTAGCACTGACACCTCAAAACAAGAAGGTCCTGGTTTCAACCTCTGGCCGGGCAACTGATGGTTCTCTCTGGGTGGAGTCCCCCATGTCTGGTGGGAAGATACACCTCAGGCAAATTGGAGAAGATTAATATGTGTTTGTCTGTGTGTCTGCTCTATGATGGACTGGCGAGACATCCAGGGTGTTTCTATGCCTTTTGCCCTGTGACTGGTTGGAGAAATGGATGGATTTCTCTGGTTCTTCTTTAATACAACCCCATTGTAAATAACTATTGTGATGCATATCCTGTATCAAGATTTCTTGATGTACCACGGTGTTACATTTTTGCTGTCACTCCCTCTGATGGGTACTTTAGTGTATTATATGCATCATATTGTCATTCTGGGAGTCTTGCAACCCATTATATAACCTATAGTAGCTGTAGCAAATTACCCGTCCTCCTAGTCACCTGTAATTGGACCTTGCCTTAACTCAGCCTTCCCACCCCGAAGCCTCTTTGACAGATTAGCTGCTTTAGTGTGTCAGCCTATGATGGGGAGATTGTTAGGCTTTATTGGATCATGAGTAAGGTGAACAACTTGTCGGTAATTAATTTTAGTCACACAGAGGCGTCGCGCTCTCCTTTAGCCAGCTCAAAAAAAAACACACAAAAAAAAAAACTAGGCTCGTGATGTACTCTCCATAATTGATGGCATTAGAAAGCTGTCCCTGATTCCACAGTGAGTCATCGGTGCTGTAATCTTCCTTTTTTTCTCCAGAAAGAACATATTTATATAGAAAATAATTGTATTGAGAATGTGCAATCTGCGAGACTTATCTCATTATCGCTTTGTCAATGCTCCAAATGTGATGAGGCAGGAAGAGTGAGGGAGCGTGTTTGTGTGTATCTGTGTATGTGTGTGTGTGTGTGTGTGTGTGTGTGTGTGTGTGGAGTGATGAGAGGAACACCCTGAAGCAAACAGAGCTGCTGGCACTGAGGCCCATCAGATGTGCAGGTTAGCGTCTCTGTAAATATCATTAGTGTGTGTGAGTGTGTGTGTGAATGCGTGTGTGCGTGCATTTGTCTTTCAGTCTTCAAACACGCGGCAGCCCTCCAGAGCCACTCGTTAGGATGTGGCTGGTGGAACGGACCTCATCTCCACGCTCATTTACATTCCATGCCGCGAACACGCTGGCGGACGGCGTTACAGTATGCAAACCCAGAGCTTTTGTGTGGTGTAGGAAGTAGAGGATGCAGTATCTGTCTATAGAGTCTTTTCGTACCACTACAGATGATGAAAACAGACAGAGAGCCTGGTTTTGCCTCAGTATGCCACATGCAGCACCAGTCACACATCCATTTAGAGGAGGGTTTTCTCTTTATTTGACTGTTTTCCGGAGGTGGAAACAAGTCACTCAACTGTAAATAACAAGTAAGTCTTGAGTCAATCCCGAGTCAATACAAGCATGTCTTGTGACGAGTCCTGAGTAAATACAGGCAAGTGCCAAGTCCTGAGTCAATACAGGCCAGTCACGTCGACTCCCAAATCACTACAGGCTAGTTTCAAGTTGAGTCCTAAGTCAATACAGGCCACTCTGATGTTGAGTCCCAAGTCAAAACAGACCATTTTCAATTCGAGTCCTGAGTCAATACAGATCATTTTCAAGTCGAGTCCCGAGTTAGTACAGATCATTTTCAAGTCGAGTCCCGAGTCAATACAGATCATTTTCAAGTCGAGTCCCGAGTCAATACAGATCATTTTCAAGTCGAGTCCCGAGTTAGTACAGATAATTTTCAAGTCGAGTCCCGAATCAGTACAGATCATTTTCAAGTCGAGTCCTGAGTCAATACGGACCATTTTCAAGTCGAGTCCCGAGTCAATAGAGACCATTTTCAACTTGAGTCCCGAGTCAATACAGATCATTTTCAAGTCGAGTCCCGAGTCAATACATGCCTTAAAAAAAAAAGTTGAGGCCCAAATCAATACAGGCCATCACATGGAGTCCCGAGTCCATACTGACCATTTTCAAGTTACGTCCCGAGTCAGTACAGGCCAGGCAAAAGTTACGATTTTATTCACTACAAATTATGTCTCAAGATGGGTCAAAACAAATCTTTTTTAGGAGCATGTCTTCTTGTTGGAAATGCATAGTTTTTAAACTTAGCCTCTGAAATAACACCTGACTTGACATTCTACTAATGAATGTTTAATGAGGTGCACATGGTAATTAAGAGAAGGTGATGATTGTGCTTCAGCATTTTCCTACTCTGAATTATAGAGGGATTAATCTGACCTTAAAGAATGTGTGTGTGTGTGTGTGTGTGTGTGTGTGTGTATATGTATGTATACCACTCCGACTCATTCACAGAATCTCACAGAATCCCTCTTCAGATATTCATTCTAATTAAAATTGAATTTAATTCAATCACGTCTGTGAAAAAACGCATCAGATGTACTCAAAGTTTTGACTTGTACCAAAAGGGGAAAAAAAAGTAATTATTTCTACATGACTTGAGCTGACATCCAAGGCGTTGTGGGAGGAAAAAAAGGAAAAAAGTATCAAGGTGCCCCAGTGTGCTGCCTGAACAATTCTCTGTTGACACACTTACCCAGGCTGCCTGGATCCTCCTAAAAGGTTTCGCTTGTTCTCGGGGAGGACATGAAGTAGCTGAAGCAGGCCCACACACACACACACACACACACACACACACACACACACACACACACACACACACACACACACACAACACACCCTGTGCTAGGATTGTTATCACTGGGCCAGAGGGTCAGAAAGCAGACTATCGTTTTGTAGCCGTCATGGCAGGCTGTAGCCCAGGCCTTTTAAATCTTAAATGTAACGGTGGTTTCAGCGCGGTTTACTTGGACAAAGAATCTCCTCGCCATTGTAGTCGTATTAAGAATAAATAAAGGCTTTCTGAAGGAGTGAAGCACTTTGTGAAGCACTTTGTGTTGTGGATGTGGATGCAGGCCTGCGTTTGTTTGGGTGAGCAGCTCAGGAGGAACACGTTTCTGCAGGCCTTTCTATAACACCAGCGTTTTTACCGGAATACTCCACTGCTCTTAGACCTAATCTGCATTTGTTGCACATGATAGCTGACACAAATTTCAGCTCGGTGTTCCGGTACTTCAAGAACACTGTTGACTTGAAACTGCCCTATAATAGGAATCACTGGGCAGTTTCTAGAATCTAGAATTTCTAGAACGCTTTCATGGATTCCGTGGTCCAAAACATCCTTTTCCTGTACAATTCGGTCTTTCTGAGACCAGTTTTTCAGAGGGAAGAATTTCATGATGTGTTGGTTGAAGCTGTCAATGGATTGAGCCTCATTACCCAAAGACATCAGAGAACTCAAAAATCGTTTTTTAAACTTCTTTTTTCTTACCGCTTTGCTCCAGCATTTTGTTGTGCGAAGCTTCTGATGCAGAACTACAGTCTTACACAAGGGGGTGCACCTCAGTGGTGAGGCCTACAAACTCAACACCTGTATCTACACATGCAGTCCACTGACAATTCAAATGACCTTAAATAGCAAATAGAAATACTGCATTTTTAACGCTGGTATTAGTTTTAATCATTGACCGGCGATGGTCCACACATGCGGACATCACTGTTATTAAACATGTCATGGCTCTTATTAGTGCTTGGCATTCTAATAAGGAAAATGACCACCAGTAAGTGAGAGGGGAGGATGAGGATGGGTCAAACGATGAAGAACTGGACACTGAAAACCAAACGAGGTTTGAGTCCCAAATCAATACAGGCCATTCTCACATGGAGTCCTGAGTCCATACTGTCCTGAGTCAGTACAGGCCAGGCAAATGTTACGATTTTTTTCGAGGTTTGGTTTTCAGTGTCCAGTTCTTCATCGTTTGAGCCGTCCTCAGCCTCCCTTCTCAATTATTGGTGGTCATTTTCCTGTCCACCAAACAAGCTGTTGGTCGACTCAAACAAAAAAAAGTGCTGCTGATTTTTGCTTAGTCATGGATTGACACTCTTTGTGAGGCTCAGGGCTGTTTTCTGCCCCGCCCCTTTACTGGCCCCGCCTCTGCTCTTTACATTATATATTCAGGGTTCTGGCAGAATTCCTCTTGACTGTAACTATATGGACTTTTTCACTAGTTTTTTTTGTTAAAGTTGTTTGTGATAGATACTTTAGAGATTAGCCTGAAAAAGTTTCCTCTCTTGAAGGTGTGTTCCGCGTTAAATTGATCTTTAATGCTTGTCCGTGTTACTCTCAGATCTCATTACGTGTGTCCCATAATCTGTAAAAAATCTCTATATCCCCGTTCATTTTACACTCCAATATTTCTTTCATTTCACACCAAAAGGCCCAGAAGCGACATTTCTGAGATATTTTCCTAGATGGTATCTGAGAGCGATGGATTCTCATATTCACCTGAATATTTAATTTGTTTATTTACTGAACTTTAAAGTAACTGAACAGAACTTTAAAGTATGTTAGTATTTAAATGTTCGGTGTGTGTGCGCGTGTCAGCGTCCACACATGGACTATTCGACCACATTTGGACAATCTGATTGGTTGCTGTTTGG
This sequence comes from Hydrocynus forskahlii, assembly GCA_037974365.1. Classification (NCBI taxonomy): domain Eukaryota; kingdom Metazoa; phylum Chordata; class Actinopteri; order Characiformes; family Alestidae; genus Hydrocynus; species Hydrocynus forskahlii. The sequence continues at coordinate 18,685,665 of JBBPCX010000141.1, read as the reverse complement.
GTCGTTTGCATGCAGTTTTGGGATGAAAGAGAGTGAGCAGAGGGTGGCTTGGTGGGTCTGTTATATGTGTAGATTGCTGCCTCTCACATTGTATCATTTTTTAAATGACATAGTTTGATTTTGGATAATCTGTTAAATTGTAAAAGAAAAAAAAAACACGTTGCATGAGGATTCCATTAAGGAATCAATAGTACATGCTGCTCATGTCACACTTGTAGCAAAATGTGCATGCAAATATATGCGAATTGAGACATGAGAACAATAAACAGTTGAAAAAATTGCATGCACGGGATCTGTTTTAGCTCTTTGTTTGTATAAAATGTTTTCGAAACAACAGCTCCCAGAGCCCTAACGGAAGTCTGGGCCTGCTGAACCTGGACAGGCTGCGAAGTCTCGCTCCTCTCTGCAGTCGTCCTGAGGGCCACGAACCAGAACACACTTGAGTTTTGTCGTTAATAGATGTGCGCACTACGTGACACCTCGGCTTGCTGATGCATTTCTGTGTCCTGCAGAGTCTGGCTGCCGCATTTTGTTTCTGATCATAAAACAGGCTCCTCCACGCAGGGCGCTAGCAGAGGAACAGCACGCCGCAGATTCTGCTGGACTCCCTCCTGCATCTTGCTGTCTCTATGTTCAACACTGTTACAGTCTGTTCTAGATAACTATTGCAGTGACATTATTGAGAGTTACTAGACGAATACTAGAGCATGACCAACTTTCTCAGTTCTGTTCAGTAATTTCAGTTTAGTTGTAGTATAGTTATGTACAGGTCACTGCAGTGCAATTCAGTTCTGTTCAATTCAGATATATTCAGATTTGTGCAATTCAGTGTAGTTCAGTTCAGTCCATTCCAGTCCAGTCTAGTCCAGTCCAGTGCAGTGCAGTGAAATTCAGTCTAATGCAATCCAGCGAAGTCCTGTCCAATGGAATTCAGTCTAGTCCAGTGCAGTTCAGTGAAGTACAGTCCAGTCCAATCCGGTGCAATTCAGTTTAGTACAATCCAGTTCAGTCCAGAGGAGTCCAGTTCATTGCAGTTGAATCCTTTCGCAGTTCAGTCCAAACCCAACAGTCCTGCCACAGCAATCACACGAATGGAATCGTTAACCACAATTCAATACAGCACCAAAGCGACAAAAAAGAAAACCCACTTAAACTGAACCTTGGTTTGACGTGCCCACTTCCTGTTTTCTTTGAGTCGACCTGTAACATAGGCGAGAAGGAGGATGCGGAGAGGGAGGCTGCGCACACCTCTGAGGAAAAAGTGGATGGCAGGCCGTAACGAGGAAAATAAAACATTACTTAATTAAACACAGTTTTAGGCGAGCGGGGAGAGCGTTTTTTTCTGCCTTGCAAAGAAACCCACAAAGTGGTCATCCAGTGATCCTTTATCTGTGGTGCTCACTGCCTGCATTTGCAATTCTGTCAGAGCACAGATCAGCCTGGGAGCGGCGGTGTCTTGTTCTGCTTGGACACTGGAGGTTTTTGGATATATTTGCCTTGTTGATGTCGTTCTTACCACCAGTGTAACGAAAGTCTCAGTGGAGTAAGAAAGCTTCTGTGCTCTGGGGGAACCACACCAATGGATTGTGCAGAAAAAAAACCCCTTTAAAACTAATATTAGTAACCATAACAACACAGTCTGAAACAATTACGACAACAGCTCTGTCGCTCGCTCTCTTCCCCTGTCTCGCTCGCTCACTCTGCCACCCCCCCCAGCAGGTTTGCTGGAAAATAGTGAAGCGCAGGGCCACCTTGGCAGCCCAACAGAGGGAAAGCGTCCTCTCTTGACCACGGCTTAAGTAAAACCACTGCAGTCTTTCATGAGCGGCCATACTGTTGGGCTCTTTGATGTGGCTGCTCTTTGTGCCGCTGCTCAGCCCGCTACCTGGAAAATCACCCAGATGGAGGACAAGGAGAGGGTCGCAGGCGCGGGTCCACCTGCCATCTGTCCTATATCTGCTACGGCCTTCACACACACGACACGCACACACACCCTCATACACGCCAGAGTCGCCTGCCTCCCGGAGAAGGCTGCACTCGCCGCGAGGTGTTTTCATGTTTGTGTGTGTGTGAGCTGCGCTAGCTGTGTTTGATCATCAGGAGTAAACTGCATTCTCCATGTTTTCACACTAATAATGCAAAAGTTTGCGAATTTCTACAAGAAGAATAACAAAAGTATCAATGAAAAAAACATTTGCTAAAATAAAACTGATGCCAGCTTGCACAGACGTAGCAGATCAGATAAGACACGTTTGGCATACAAACTTCATTCAATTCATTTTCTTGCACTGGAGCGGTAAGACTAATGTGTAAAAGATGCTTAAGGCAGATGCTGGGTTCAGTTTAAAGGGGAATTCCACCACATTTTCAAATTTCTGCCGTAAAGCCAGAATTCTTTGCAGCGAGCCAACGGATAAGAAAAAAAATTCTTATTCCCTGAAGTAGTGGGTGTAGTCATTTTAAAAAAAAATAAATGTTCTCATCATTTATGATACATTTTCTTACTCATTTAATATTTTGTGGTAATACTTCATATCGAAGGTCCACCATAGATACTCGCTTTGTCTTCAACTAGCAATCAACTAACTGCCACACAACTGATTCTGTTAAATCAGTATAAAGGCTGTAAAAGACATTCAGAGTGGTGTGGAATGGTTTATTGCAGAGAAATACAACTCAAACATAGCCATTTATTGCACTTTCCAAAATGACCAGTGAACCTTATGTGTTCCATAAGTGTTTATATGTAATGTTGCTAGTGGTTGAATCATGTTTCTTGGGGACTCCCACTCCCCCATCTCCCACTAATGGATTTTTTTGGGTTCCATTAATGGGAGATGGGTTCCATATTGCTGTTATATGGACAAAAATGTTGGGACACCTGCCCTACAGGGCTTTTAATTACACTGCATTCAAATACATTGACTTTCATATGGAATTGGTCCCCCTTTGCAGCTGTAACAGCTTCCACTCTTCTTGGAAGGCTTTCCACAAGATGTTGGAGTTTCTGTGGGAACTTGTGCACATTCATTCTGTAGATAAAGCTGGAAACGTTGGTTGCCTGGCTAATTATAGACTTATAGCATTGGCCAGCATCTTATACAAGGTAATGGAAAGAATCCTCCTTGATAGAGTGAGTGGCTATATCTCTTCCCTTGATAATCAGTTTGGTTTTAAGCCAAAGCATGGCACAGACATGTATTTATGCTCTTAAGGAAATAGTGAATTTGTATAGGGCTAAAAATTCTACTGTTCTCATGTGTTGTATTTGATAGAGTGAATCATAAACAGCTTTTTATTAAACTAAAGCAAGGGCGAGTGCCTGGGGACATTGTGAGGGCGCTTGCCTATTGGTATGCTCACCAGAATCTGCACATCAGATGGGGGGGGGGGGTTAGTATATCTGCCCCCTTTAGAGTGTCCAATGGTGTTAGACAGGGAGGAATTTTGTCCCCTGTCTTATTTAATTTATATGTGGATGAAGTGTCTAGGCGACTGAAAGCTTGCAACACAGGCTGTATGATTGGTGGCATGCTGGTGAATCACATTATGTATGCAGATGACCCGTAGTGCAGGGCTGCAGCTTCTTAATGCATGTACTGACTATGGTGTGGAATATGATCTAAAATATAATTCCAGCAAAAGTGCTGTTTTAATATGTAGAACCAAACAGGATAAATGGCTCACTTCCCCTGTGTTCAAACTGTCCAATAATAGTCTTGAGGTCTGCACAAAGATTGAATATCTTGGCCATTGTATTACAGACGATATGAATGAAGATGATGATATATACAGACAGTGTTGTAAGCTATATGCACGTAAGTTTAGCTGTTGTTCTACTCAAGTTAAAGTGGCTCTGTTCAAAGCATACTGTTCCCCACTTTATCCTGCCCATCTGTGGTCTTTTTATAAACAATCCAGCATGCAGAAGTTACAAGTTGCCTACAGTGATTCATTGAGAATTCTACTCAAGATTCCCAGAGGAGGGAGTGCTAGTCAGATGTTTGTACCTGTAGGAGTGAGCGCACTTAAAGCACTTTTAAGAAACCTGATGTTTAAGTTCATGCGTCGGCTGGATGAATCCACCAACAGTATCATGGTGGCGCTCTCAAATCGCATTGTGAGTTGTTGCCGGTACACATCCAGGCTGAGAGTGCATTGGCTGAAATGTCTGTATGTAGTTTAAATCTTTTTTGTTTTTATCTGTCCTGTCTTGTGTGGTTATGGACATGAGTCTGTCAAATAGATCAAATGAAATGAAAATGTAGAGCATTTATGAGGTCAGACACTGATGTTGGACGAGAAGGTCTGGATCACAATCTTCGTTCCAGTTCATCCCAAAGGTGTTGGATGAGGTTGAGGTCAGGGCTCTGTGTATGTGTGTGTGTTTTTTTATATATATATATGTATATATATATACACTCAAATTCCAATCTTTCTGTTTTTTCAAGCGGTGAACAGGGTGTTGTGATTGTGTGATGTCTAACCTTCTCAGCCTCTTTTGTTTCTTTATGTCTTTCTTGTTTATATAGAATTCCTCATTAAAATGTGGTATAAAAACGAACAAAAGATGGAGCACAGCTAAAAACAGCAGCAGCAGGCAAGTGTGTGATGCTAATTGGTGTAGCAGACTTTATACACCACACATGCCTTGACTTACTAGCCACACTGGGTTTAAAGAGGATATTAAGGAAATCGGACACTTAGCCTAACTGTTCCTTTAATAATGTACTTAAAATACAATATAAATTCAGGTAACCATGCTTTTTGGTGGTTTGGAGGCCACCCCACTCTCTCTACACTCCTGCTGTGTCCTTTTTGCAGTGGCAGTTTGCACTAAAATGACTTTAAACGCTCTGTTATTGAGCACCCTCTTTCTCCAGCTTATACTCAAGCCCACTCTCACAATTAAAGAGAAACAGTAATTATATGAAGTGTAAAGAGCGTGGCCTCGCTCTTTCAGACAACTAATCAACACGGACGGCCCTGTATGGCAGTAATCAATGGCCTATGTCTGATGTTAATGTGAGTGTTTAGTAACATGACTCAGGAAATGGACTAAAAGCTCAATACCTGCACGTCAGCGGCGCAGAGTCGATACGAGCCCAGTCTGAAACGAGCCAGTCGGACGTCTGTAGTGCATGTAAATAGGATTTATGACTAAACAGTGAGGCTGTTTTGTTGTTTTGCTGAATCTGTAAATGCGATGGATGAGAAACCACTCCTCCCGTTGTAGATGACAGCATTGTCCACTATGAAGTCTGAGAGTGATAAGATAAGATAAGATAAGATAAAATAAACCTTTATTAGTCCCACAAGTGGGAAATTTGCTTTGTCACGGCAGAAAGTGGACAGAACAAAGGTAAGAGCAGCAAAAATGAAGAAAACAATAGAACAGAATAAAACAACTGGACTGCGGACTGGTTGGTGGAATATACTGACATAGACTGGAAGAGAAATACAATTTAGTTTGTTTATTTAATTGCTTACTATTTTATTAAGGAATGTCTGGTCTCAGAGCAGCTTAAGGGTGAATAATATGGCCTGAATGAATAAAGGTTTGCGAATGATCTGACCCAGACACGAACACAGCAAATTAGCTGTAATTTATGCGAAACATTTTTTGTAGTCAGTGTTTGTAAAGGTAAACTTTTTCAGAAGAGACAGGAGGAAAAATCATATTTGCATGAAAGGACTTTATATCATGTACACGGAAATTAACCCACAAATAAACAAAACTACCGGTTTTGTTTGTGTTTTAAGCAGAACAGCCAATTAATTAAATTAATTTCAATGATTAATTTCTCTAAATGTTTTGTTAACCCCCCCCTTTGCTCTCATCACCATAGTGACTCATTCTTACTTGCAATTTTGTTTGCTTGTTTGTAATCAGAAAAAAAAATTGTTTAATTAAAAAATGTTTTTAGAGTTTGCTTAATAAATGCTAATGAAGTGAAAGAAAGCCATGAAAATTGTGTTGCATATCTAGAAAGAAGAAGCTACTGAGCTGTCAGTGTGCTGCAGATAAAGTTTCAAACTGCTATATTTTGTAAAAATATATTTGTTTGCCAAAAGTTTTCTGAATATGAAAATTGAATGATAATTGAATGAAAATGTAGTTGCTTAAATTGGAAAATGTTACTCATAATCTATTTTAAAGCAAATAATTCTTCTTTGCTTAAATGTTTTAAATCAAATGTCATTATTAAAAAAAAAACATGAAAATTGAATACTTTTTTTTTTTTTTTGGATTTCAGTGTTTGTTGGTTGTGAGAACAGCCTACGTATTGATGATACCCCTCAGAAAAGTGCATTATAGTGTTTATCACTGTAGTGGTATGGCATCGGTGTGGCCACGGCTAAAGAAAGCTGTTCACCTGATTTAGTGATTAAAAGATAAAGCCCACAGGTGATTTTTTTTTTCTGTGTTGCCCAGTCCAGTCAAAAGGAAGGCCGGCCTTCAAGGACGACGGTGATGGAGGAGTGATTAGTGGCTGGAGTCGTTTAATAATGATTTCATAAACGCTTCTTAAACTTTGTTAGCAGCACCACGCACTTCGAAACACAGTGTACTTAAAATGTGCTAAACCCTGCCTTAATTTACCCCTGAAAATACACCAAACCCCTTCATCTGAATTAAGTGGCCGTTAATTTGTGAAACCGACCCCTTAATTTGACCTTAAAATCAGATTTAAGGCATGAGTGTGAAACCAGACAGACTGGAACTCAGTTTTGCATTACTGAGTAAATATAGCTCCGCCCACAGATGTTTTTCTTCATAGCAACCACTGCAAAGCTGGACCTGCTTTAAAGAACTTTAGGAAATATCCCATTCCATCCATTCTAATGAGTAAGTGTAGCTTTCTTTGTTTAGTGTCAGTTCAGACAGTTCAGACTTAATTTAAAATGCTATTTTTGCTGCACAATGTAACTGTAGCTAATCTATGGAAATTACGATTAATTGGAAGGCTAGCTAAGTTACATGACTGGAAAACTGCCTTCGACCAATCTGACCAGAAATACAAAGTAAAAATTCCTGGGAATTCAAACAACATTGTCAATGTGCATACAGCTCCTGAAAATAAATAAGAGACCACTGCAGTTTATTTTTAAATCAGCATCTCTATGAGTACGACAACCATTCCATGCCAGTGTCTGTTAAATTCCTACCTCTCTATTAAGAGATTTGTTTTCTTTGAATTATTCCAAGTTCTGTAAACGCTGCATCATTTCTCTTATTTTGATGTTTTGTCATTTCCTTTAAAACAATGCTTTAAAGAACAATATTTTTGTTTGGAAATGAGGAGAAATCTTGTCAGCAGTTCTTAAAAACTAAGGCAAAGCTTGCACCTATAAAAGATAAAACCTGAGAAACTGAACATTTTTGCTGTGGTTTCTTATTTTCTTTATGGAGCTGTGCCTTGGCAAAAATTAAGTAAATTAGATTGAATGGGATTTTGGTTTGAATTGGTTTGAATAGGTTGAATTCGACCTTGGCCAGAAGCTTCTCCACAACAGTTGCTGTGAAGGAAAGAATTCATGGGCGGGGCATTGATAAATCAGTCACCCATATATTCTTCCTTCTCACGTCTTCCTGAGTGGAGTCATATTTTCCAGTAAGTCATGACAGGGATGTGTAGCTTCACAAGGCCACCCCAGCGCTTGATGCCAGTACATTCTACTGAAGTGGAGATTCAGCTAGCAAAGAGCTGAAGTATCACCGCAGGGATATACACAATTTCTTATGAAATGAAAGCACTTATATCCATGTATATCTTCATTCGTGGTGATGGTCTGTACTTCAGTTCACTCTATATTCATCCTCTTTACATCATGTGTAATCTTGCTTTCCTAGTGGCAGAAGTGGCCAAAGTTGTGCAGCTTCTTTGTCTTGTGCTCTCTCTCTCTCTCTCTCTCTCTCTGTCTCTCTCTCTCTCTCTCTCTCTCTCTCTCTCTCTCTCTCTCTCTCTCTC
>JBBPCX010000141.1:18648102-18677592 GCA_037974365.1 Hydrocynus forskahlii | reverse complement strand
AGCTTCACATTTGAGGGACTCACTAATCTTGCCTTTTACTGAATTATATGCTATATGTAGTGTTAACTATATGGAGTGCTGAAATACTGTTTTCTCCAACAATTGTAGAATCTCATGTGTAACTGTAGACATGCAGCCTCTGCTTGCATTTTATGTACTTAGACCTTCTTGGAGCCCAGTGGGGTGTCCATTAGATCCCGTATGAGACACAGACAGTTCATTTCAAAATGAAATACCATATTCCTCCATGCATTCAAGGAAAAGCATCTTCCTCAGTCTTCCTCAGTCTACTTCTGGAGTGTCCACTGAGAGTAAAATAATGGATGGTAGCTTGGCAATACTGAGCTAGTATGTCTTATTGTCTCTGCCTTCAGCCGGCTCCCACCAACTACCCCCGTAGACAACACTATCTGATGAAACAGCATGCTGACAGCACAGGCTAAAAGTGAGTCTCTTAGATCATCACACCTTGAGTGTTGTTTTTTTTTACCCAGTTTTCCTGCCAATTTAGTCATTGCCAGTTCCACCTAGTATCACACATTGCTCCCAATCTGGGAGGGTAAAGGCTAGCACGTGCTTTTTCCAACACACAACATAAGCAGGCGCTTATGTTGGCCTTTGTGCTGAATGCTGGGGGAAGACGTAGGCCGAGTGAGGCCAATTATTCTCTCTTGGACTTCCAGCCATGGATGGCTGTTACATCACTGGGGATCGAACAAGCAATTTCCCGCTGATAGGGCCGACTTGCTAGGACAGTTTGCCCCACTCAGGGCCCTCCGTGAGGGCTTTATTAAAAATAAAGTGACTATTGCATTACTTTAGATCCTAGTCTAAAATTTGACCCTCCAATGTCCTTCTCCTAAATCAGACTAAGGAATAGCCTACCTGCATAATTTGTCTTTTCAAACAGATCACTTTTTAATTGAGACAAACTGCGGTAGTCTTCAGCATTTGCACCTGAGTTAAACATCTGAAAGTAAAGAAAGTGAAAGAAAAGCAGCGAGCTCATCGGCTCAGTCACGGGATCAAATTAACAAACTCAAAAAGTCTCTTCAGCGACCTCGCCCGTCAGAGCCGCAGTTACACTTGAAACACAGGTAGACGGGAACAGAGCGGGAATTGACTTTGACTTCGCGCTCCTCCGTTAACGTCCCCTTAGCTCTCTTCTCCAGAGTTATCTTCTCATTAGCTGTGTCCTAGCTGCACCTTCTCTGACTCCTTCCAGCCCTCTATTAGAGGCCAGAGTCATTAGACGGCTCTAGCTTCCAGTTCTCAATGCTCCTTGAGTCCTCCTTGAGAAGCATCCTCGCCGCCCATGTCTCTGAGGGAAGTTTTTCCCTGCCCTCTGACCGCCGCTGGCATGATCTTGGGATGAGGTGGGGTTAATGCTAGCATTCGCCTTAGCCAGATTTCCACAAAGAGTCATAAATGTTCAAGTTTCCACCAGAACATCAGCATGCTGAAGTTCGTCAGAGCACAGAGGGATCTTTGGGGGGGAAAAAGAGGGAAAGATCTTGGGGCTTGTTTGTCAGAAACTTTCTCTTGAAACACATTGTTAGCATGATCGAGTCCATTTTTTGGGCTGGTCAACAAACCTTGAATCTTCAATATCGCAATTTTGGAAGCCTTTTTTTAGTATTGAATTTCCACATCGCACTTTGCGCCGGGGTTGTTTCGCCAATTGCTTCCTCAGAAAGTTTTCAGTTAAAGTCTGTCAGTGTTTGTGTGCTCACATTTTTTTTCCTCACGGATTGATAGTTGCTCTGTTTGTGTAGAGAATTGCATCTCACTTGAGCACCAGGTCAAGCTGCTGACCGAGTTGTCTCAATTAGTTTTCTCTCCAGCAGCTCGTGGGAGGCTCCTATGTGTATATGTGTGTGTCTCTGTGTGCGAGTGTGTGTGTCTGTATTTGTGCCTGTGTGTGTGTGTGTGTTCTTCCCAGCAGCACTGTTGCAGTTTATTATCGTACCGTTTTTGCTCCAAGTTACCTGCTTTTTTCCGCTATGTCTATGCTCTTTTAAAAATAAACCAACTCCGCCATACCTGACACTTATTTATCCGCTGTCAGCAATCCCTTGCAAGAGTCGTTAGGAAAAATAAATCATGTTAGCAAACTTATTTGGACAGTTCAAGACGGTTCAGTGATTTCGGAAATGCGGACAATGTTTCTCAGGCAAAAGGGACTTCTTTAGAATTTATTCAAGTGTAGCAAGCATTGGGAGAAGCACTGGCTGTCGCAAAGCTTTGCAGGAGCTCTGATTGTAATGCAGTAGTGCGTTGCATGACTGGGGTTTGAACAACAGCTGAGTCATGTAGGCCACCGTCATCCTCAGCAAAGCAAGTTGCCTACATTCTCAGTGGAAGTTGTGAAGTGATTAATGTCCTCCTCCGAGCGCGGTGATGCAGCATCGCTTATACTTCCGCAAAGACACTTTTGGAGACTTCCTTCACACTGCATTGAAATATTTGCCAGAAGCTCATGTAATATAACTGCTCATGCTGGGTTTGGACATTGTCTCTCAGTTTTTGTTAGACTCTGGAGGGCTATAGATTTCATGTTCAGGTTTCTCATAGTCCATCTGGCATCTTTAGAGGATTGTGGTGTACCATGTACATTTAGAAATTGGTGAACTTCATCCGATTGAGATTTAGATTCAGAATGTTGTCAGCTACCGTCATATTTGGACAGAATTCTGTCATCTAGAGTCGAGTTCAGACAGAATTTCGTCAGCTGTAGTCAGATCTAGTTAGAATTTTGTCACCTACAGTCGGGTTCATATAGAAGTTTGCCAGCTACAGTCAGGTTCATGTGGAATTTTGTTGGCTACAGTTGAGTTCAGACAGAATTTTGTCATGTATAGTCAGGTTCAGGTAGAAATTTGGTAGAATCTTGCTGGCTTCAGTTGGCTTTGGACAGAATTTTGCCGGCTACAGTCCTTAGATTCGATTAATTTTAGCACATGTACCCCTGAAAATCTCATGTGTGAGACGAGCAATGGTAGATGGACTTGTTTTATTGGATGCTGGCTAATAAGAGCATAAACTGCTCTTCGAAAAAAAAATTAAAAAATCAAAAAGCCTGTTAAAAGAGTACCAAAGATCACAAATATGGGTACCTCCCTCAGTCGAAGCAGAACAAAAGCTGTGCTGTGTCCGCAGAACGGCGGATCACTAGACTGGAGAATACAGAGGAAATGCCAGGTCTGCCTCTGAGCAATCTGCTCAGTTCAAGGTCACTGCTTTCCCCGGTGTCCAGAAGACAACCCACACACACACACACACATTCTTACAGAGTCTAGCTAAAACATTTGGCATATGCACAGGAAACGAAGCAGACTCTGGAAGTCAGATCATATATGTCGCCCTAATGTGCTCCTACTGTGCGCACTCCTGTAGATTCTCCCAAAATGTACATCTTTAGTTCAGGACACCATGTTCAATTTTGCTGGATGTGTTTTCAGGGCCCTGAGCAATTTTGGATGCATCCTGAATCTGGAAACACAATTAAGACAAGTATAACCATGTTTGCGATTGGAGTGCGTTTGGAACCGCCGTGATCCGGAGGTGGTGCATGGATAAATGCAAAATGGCCTACCCATTGTGCTCCATCCACAGTTTTCAATTTCTTTTCCATCTCTTTCTTGATAAAGAAGTTATTTTGAGCCGTATGCACAAGCGTTGAAAAAGCCTTAGGAACCCGAAAAAATGAAAAGTACAGTTGTCATATCGCTCCTGAATGGATTTTAACCCATGTCTTTTTTTTCCTACTCTTGGTTTATAAGCATAACTTGCCATCTTTTTTTTTTTTTTTTTGTTAATCTAAGCATAGAGTGTAGGGTTCTGGTCCTGGAGGGCTGGTGCTGGACACTACAGTTTAGTAGTTCCCCTACTCAGACACACCCACTAAACATGGCAATTAACAGGTGAGTTGAACCAGGTGTGTTTGAGGAGTGGAATCGCCAAAATGTGTAGGACACAGCCCCCCATATGCCCCCCATATGTCCCCCATATGTCCCCCCTCCCCAACATGGTGCAGAAACTACATTTCTGTTCTGGCGCCACACCAGCCAAATTAAAACTTTTGAATATCCTGCATCCTGCAGAGACACACGATCAGATTAATATATAGATGCAGTAGCTCCATTTAAAAAGGGCAAGGGTAAACATGCTGTGTCGAGATTAGACCGTGGTTGTAATGTTTTGGCCGATTGGTGTATGTATCCATTCTTGCACTGACGCATATACTGATGCACTGGTCCGTCCATACTTGCGTGCATTGGTGGTATACACATCGGCCCATCATCACCACTAATGTTATGTGCTGCATAGAGGATAGCTAATGATAATGGAGTTACTAATTGGAAGGCGTTTACTGCTGACACAAACAGCGCTCATACTGATTACAGGCGCAATTTGCAAAGTTCCACCTCCAAGGCAAAATCACAGAAATAATTAATTACTCTCGGAGGACTCTCCTTTTCCTTTCCAAACCAGGTTTTGCTCACTTTGTAATCATGCTCGTAAAACAGGAAAGGTTGGGTTGACCTGAAATCTGCCGGTTAATTAGTATGAAGCCTCTTTTTTTTTATCCTTTTTTTTTATTTATTTATTTTTTTTAAGCAAAGTAGATTGAAATATTTGCTTGTGGCCCATTAGTATTAATTTCAGCATAAACGTATTTGATAGAAAAGTTGCTCCTAGTGAATCCAATTAGGTCGGGAGGAGAAACTAGTATCCATTCTGGAGTAATTAAGATGGCTGCAGGTGGCATACTAATGTTCGGTATGTTCTACAAGTTCACTTGAGTTCAGAAAGTGAAGCATTTCTGACCAAACAAACTTCGGTTGTTTTCCTCACCCACTCTTGAAAAATGTAGACGTTGAATATCATTAACCCTCTTAGGAGGACGATGATGTGATTGTATGGGATTTATATAACGGTTACTCTCTGAGAGTAACTGGGATTTATATAACGGTTACTCTCTGAGAGGAGCGGTCCAGCACTGGATGTTAACACGTCGCCAGGTAAAACACGTTTGTGCCATCTGATGGTAAATACACAAGCATGCCTGAAATCTTTTCAATGAAAATGTTCCTTCGGCAAATGCCGAGGAATGAGCATAATGTAACACTGAATTAATTCAGGTATTCAATAAGCTGGGAGTTATGAGAAGGCCCCAGAACTGCATTACCCCGTGAGATCTCAGAGAATGCTGTGTGTGACTGTGGTCCTCTTAACCTCCGATGGTTCCCGCCTTGGTAGAGATGGGTCAGGAGCTGGGAAAGTGTAAGCCCACTTGTTCTCACCACCACCCACCCACCCTTAATGTAGCGTGATGGGTTGGAGCTTTGCATCTTAATGACGCGGGGGGGCTGAGCGCACGTGTGTTTGCGGATTTCCCACAAGAGGGTCTCACTTGTTTGCATGTTCACACTGTACAGCAACCGACTGGAGGCGGATACGGCCTATCACTTACATATAGAGGCCATTATTATACACCATGTTTTAATAGCTGGCCGTGAGCAAAAAACACGTGTAGAGATCAGGAGGGAGATATTATAAAGTTGAATATTAGCCCTTTAAACCTTTGGGCTCATATTTGTCTCCAGAGATAATTATAGATTGTTTTAACAATGTTTGATTTTGTATTTTATTTTTCATTTTTGAAAGTGGAGATGTTTTGTCGCAAGTGGGAACAAAACTACACTTTCAGTCCATTCCACATTTGAAAGAGATTTTTTTTTGTGGTTATTTTGTGTATTATTTTACACCATGTGTTACTAGCTGGTCAATAATTTGGCTTCTGGCGAATCATCTGAACTGATCATGAATTTAGTTTTGACGTTAGTATTGATTTGTCAATGGCGAGGAGGGGCTGGCCTATAGTTTCGATTTGTTGACGGGGGTTTCTTTACCTTTATAAATACATAACACATAAGTGTGATTAAATCCACACCCCTGTATGCCCTAAAGACTTCTTCAGCTTAAATACAAAAATATGCAAGGTCAGTTTATATACAAAAAATATGCTTAATGTTAAGGGCCCATATCATAGAAAGCCAAGTTGTCCCTGTTTTGTTATAAATTAAAGAGCTTCATATAGTAGATTAACTTTTAAAAGACAGTCAATTCATTCTGAATGAGGGCACGATATAGAACAGCCAGTCAGTGCAGAGGTCATTTACATATAACAGTTTCAAAGGCACACTAACCAAAAATAATATAATTCTAAGAGATACAGAAAGGTTGGAATAGGATGTAGAAATGAAATGTGACTGTCTTTGGTATAAAAAAAAAATAACATGCAGAGATCAGGAGGGAGATATTATAAAGTTGAATATTAACCCCTTAAACTTAAATAATGTTTGATTTTATTTTTTTCATTTTGGAAAGTGGAGATGTTTTGTGGGAAGTGGGAACTAAACTAAACTTTCAGTCCATTCCACATTTGAAAGAGATTTTTTTTTATTATGATTCCAGTCTGAAGAAAAGGTTATTTTGTGTATGGCTTTTTTTCTACTGAAAGAAAAAGAGTCTTTGAAATTGCTGTTTTTGCCATTGTTTGGTGTTGAGAAAACAAATCAGAAGTGCGGGCTCACTTTTTGGTGTGAAATGAAGTCCATCTGTTAACTGTGTATTCTCAACTTAATTGTTTGAACTGTATTACATGTTCTGACCTGTTGACCTTCTGACCTGTTCTCACAAGTGAGCTAGACGGCTTGTCTTCTTCCGAGCTCAGCGCTCTTTTGTCCCGTCATGACTGTAGAAGCTTCTGGCTAGCGTGTAATGTCATCACGTATCGATTCACACTGCTTTATGTAGTTGATGGACAAAAGCTATCTATCTATTGAGTCTGCTGTCCTTTCCCTCCGCAAGCTGCTTTTGTTTGTTTGTTTGTCTGTTTCACTGTTTACTTCTGTTTTCCCCAAGGCGAAAAGACTGCCCACAATAGACTGTATTAGGCCGTGGACAATGGGGGAGTAAATAGAAGAATTTAAATGTGTGTGTGTGTGAGTGTGTGTGTGTGTGTATGGCATCCCATTCGTCCTCTGCCATCACCTTGAACCAGTGCAGGGGCTGCTGACAGTGAAATAATGCAATAGAGCAACACTGTGAGACAAAAAAAAAAAAAAAATCCACAGGGTTTGTTTCATACTATGGTATGAATATAACTATAAATAGGGCTCTAAGCTGGAAACCAGAAACACTACTTTGCCTAGAACAGCAGCAAAACCAAATCTGTTATTTGTCAACAGTGCGATTTTTAATCCTTAATTATGGCCCCTATCATGGAATGAAAATATTGAGGAATACGTATTCAGGATACAAAAATGAAGCATCTGTGAGTGCAGAAATGAAGCATAGAATACAGTAACTTTTGAAATGTTTAAGGTTAATATCCACCTTAAAATACTATCCTTAAAACAACTTCATGGATCATCAGTGCGTGTTTATCTATTTACAACCACACTCTACTTAGACCAACTCAACAAACGGCTTCTTTTCAAACACCAGAGTTTATGCCTGAGTTTAGGCTAAAGCCTGAGTAGGCTGATAAAGCAGGTCTCCTCAGTCGTGGACATGCTTAGGATCTTCGGTAAGCCTAAAAAACTGTCCGACTTTACCTGAAAAATAAGCAAAAAGCACGGCCTAATTGAGTTCCAGTGTCTATGGCCCAGTTTCCCAGACAGGGATTAAGACTAGTCCTGGACTATATTTCTCCTTCAGTGGAAAATCTCCATTCATGATACTGTTTAGTGCAGGACTAAGTTTAATCCCTAACACACGTACAGTTTTAACACACTTAAAGTTCAGAGGCCTGTGACAACTCGCCAAGCACAAAACACTTGAGTATACTTTAATGGGGGCCTCTTGCAGTATTTATCAAATAGCGCCCCACTTCTGCGAGAGTCAATTGTCCTGAATGGGAGGTGATGAGAGAAACGTATCTTTTCACACTGAACTTCATTCAAAAGGGAATTCTTGATGAAGCAAGAATAATTATATAAAGAAAGTGATGTCCAGTAACAATGAGAAACTGTGTAAATTAAGCAAACATTGCAGCAGGCAAGATTTCCGCTGTGCATTATTATGGTGTTTGTAGTTTGTCTGATGGCAAGGACATCAGCGATGAATTTATAACTGCAAAAAGTTACTTCTTGTTCTGTTATCACATTGCATGGTTTGTTTTTATTAAACTACATCATTCGCGTGGATGAATGTATAGATGTAAACGTAACTACCAGTTATGAGCTAATAAAAGATATTTAAAGATCCCTGGTCTAAAAAATATATTTTACCTAAAACGCTATTTTTAGGGAAAAGATATTTATATAATGCCAATTCAGTACTTGGCATTTTATAACATTTTTTTCTGGTAATTTTAGTGCACAATACCTATTTAACATAAACATGAATTATAAAATGACAAAAGCTTTTGCGTAGTATGTTAAACCTCAAGCTAAGAAGCCCACCACAAATATTACACTTTAATGCAGACAAGACAAAAAGTTTGGGCGCCCTGTTCAATTCCAGTTGATTTCATCCATGCCAAGAATATCCATCTTCCACAGTAATTCGTCATTGGTTGATTCATAGCATTATATCTGTGTAATAAATTCAGTAAAATGAGATACAGATGCATGAGAGTTTAAAGGAAACCCCAACATAAAGTATTGGGCCACCTAGTCCAACCTTCAACCTCACACCTGGTCATAGACGCTACATGTCTCTGGAACTGTACTGGAAAGATAGAAGACCATTCTTTTAAAAATGCTCCCTCAGTTGGTGTTTTGATCGACAATAAATTTATCCACTTTTTGTAGCTGGAACAGCCTCTAAATCTTCCTTAAAATTTCTGTGCAGGAACATTGCCGTGTGGATTTGACTGCATTGAGCGCCAAGGTCAGATATTGATGTTGGGTGAGTTCTGGCTCAAAAACACCAAAGTGATTGGATGTAGCTCTTTCACCCCATATAGTTCCACTGCTCCCCAACCCAGTGCCGCGGGAGGACTGGGAGTTCTCCACTTCTAGCCCAGACGTCCCCAACCACGGGCCGTGGTTGTCATTTGGTCCTGGGCAGCACAGAAGGACAGAATAAAAATATTTTATTGATTATCCTAGACCAAGAGACTGTTTTATTTTGAAAAACGCTCGTCTCGGTCACGTGAAAATTTAGCCCACAAGCTAGCAAAAATGAGTAAAAAACAAACGTCTTTGTTTTTAGTATCTGTACCGGTCTGTGAAAATATTGTTTTACATGAAACTGGTCCGTAGCGCATAAAAAGGTTGGGGGCCGCTGTTCTAGCCAATACCTGGCATTAGGCATGGCGACCTTGGGCTCACGTTCCAGAGCGTCCCATTCTGTTAACTATGCTTTTTATAGGGAGTTGACACAAGCTGTGTGTGCGTGTATAGAACTGAACACCTGTGTGAGCAGCAGGTGCACCTTATAAAGTAGTTGCATTCACATATTAGAAAGAGTTTCTTTTGGACAGTGTATCTGTGCTATCATAACCTCTGGTGAGCAATTATGAGCCTTCCTTCAGAGCAACTTACTGATCACACAAACAGTACAGTTCCATAGCCTATAACTGTATAAGCACGTCCTTATCAGTATCAACACAGCTGCTGGGCCTAACAGCTTTCCAAACTCTCATTTTATTAGACGAGGCCTGTGTAAAGATTATGTAAAAGGAATGGAATCAACCAATTTTGACATGTTGCTCCCACCAGTTGAAAATAACTCGAATACAGGAATATTCTCTTTACTGTTACAATGTATGTACTTGAGCCCGAGGCCTGATTCCTACCTTTTTAATCTACTAGTAAGTAAGCATCAACGCTCTCGCTACCATGTCCGTCCAACATTTCTTGTCCTTCCTGCTGCATTGCAGAAGCACACCCCCACCCCTCCACCCCCCAAGCCCCTGAGATTGCTCGGTTATCACCGCAAGGAGATTTATTTCTGTCTCACATTTGGATGTGCAGTGGCAGCTCTCCAGCATGTTGCTGCGAGGGCTATTGTTCTGAGGCCCAGAGAAGAGACAGCAACCGGAATAACACTGGAAAAAAAGAGAACAAGGGGGTGAGGAGGAAGAGGAGTGGCAGGAGAAAGAGGAGGAGTGGAGGAGGAGGAGGACGAGGAGGAGGAAGAAGACGAATTGGGGCTGGACGCCAAAAGCCTGGGGATTTTAATCGCTTTATGCTGCATTATGGTCTGCGGCCCACGTCGAAAAAAGCCCTGTGTTATCCGCTTGTGCGCAAGGATTAAAATGTGCTTGCGAGGCCCCCGGGGCTCCTTTCAGCCAAACTTGGGCCCTTGCTGCGTGGCCCCGTCCTTCAGAACCAGTCACATGCAATCAGACGAACGTCTTGCTCCCGGTCCTGAAATCGGGCTGTTTACTTTATGTAAGCCGTTGGCATTCGGCATAGCCGGAACAAGCTGACCTCCGTCAGACTGGATTGACATTAAGTGATATTAGAGGCCCACAAAAAGGAATTTTTTGGGAATAAAATGTGCATTTATTGATCTTTTATTGCTATATCGGACCATCCATGACATATCCCATATCCAAATCTATTCACTTTTTTTTTTCATTTACACTATTTGATATTTAATAATGAATGCGATACATTAACATTCAACCAAGCTAAGAACACCTCCTTACTCCTGTTGAATTACTAGTTTGGATATAAAAAGTTTGTCAAGCTGGTGAAAGTATTGTAGTTGTAGGGCTGACCAATATATATTGCCATGTTTCAGACCAGTATCCTGAATGCGGTTTATTACACAATTTTTCTTCCAGTAATTAACGTTCCAGGCATTTTACCGGCCAAAACAAAAACCTTTTTCCTTTATAGCTTGAACAGTGAATGCAATGTGTCGGATGGCTTGTTGTTCTGTTGTCGTTTATGCTCGTAGAATGCATGGATGGTTGCTTCTTATTAAACTACGTCATCCACATGGATGTGTAGATGTAAATGTAGCTAATAGAAGACATTTAAGACCACAGGTCTGAAGAATATCATTTTCCTAAATTTTAACTCCACACACACTCGGCACACTTGGCAGTTTATAATGTCTTTTTGCTAATTTTAGTGCACAATATTTAAAGTGTAAAGCAAGTACAGTGTAATTTGACCATTCTGTCATACATGAACACACCACAGCACACAGTGTGAGCAGCACGAAATTCTTAACCCATTTAACCCATTCACTAAGTGAAGCAGTGGGCAGCCAGGAACACAGCGCCTGGGGAGCAGTGTGTGGGGGACGGTATCAAAGGTATCTCAGTGGTGTCACTAGCAGTCTTGGGATTTGAACCCACGGCTTTCTGATCGAACCACTAGGCGACATAAACATTAATTATAAAATGTCCAAAACGTTTGCCCAATATCTTCCACATCAACCTAAGAAGTTGCAAGCTATGGTTTTGACTTTAGCCGACCTAAAATATTACACTTCAACCCAGACAAAACAAAAAGTTTGGGCACCCTGTTCTATTCCAGTTGATTTCATCCATGCCAAGAATATCCATTCATCACTATATCCATTCATCAGGTATTCATCACTGGCTGATTCTTAGCATTATAATCCTCTGTGTAATAAATTCAGTAAAATGAGATACAGATGCGTGACAGTTTACAGGAAACACCAACATAAAGTATTGGGCCACCTGGTCCAACCTTCAACCTTGTCATAGACGCTACATGTCTCTGGAACTGTACTGGAAAGATAGAAGACCATTTTTTTTTTAAGATGTTCCCTCAGTTGGTGTTTTGATGATGGTAGTGACATCATGTCCATATTCATCAAACCATTCAGTGACCCCTCATGCCCCATGGAAGGGGGCATTGCTACTCTCATCATGAGAATGTTTCATCCCAGGAGAAAGGTGGTCAGTCAGAATAACTTTGTATTGGTTTACAGTGACCCTTTCCCCCCTAAGGGGACAAGTGGACCCAAAACATGCCAACAAAATTCTTCCCACGGCACAGCCGAGCCACTGGACCTCCTCACTGTGGGGTCAGGTACCATTTCTTGCTGTATGCCAAGGAAGCACTCGCCCACTTGTGGAGAACATGGTGAAGGATGACTAATCTGACTGTGATCCGACCTTTTTTCCACATCTCTGTAGACCAGCGCCACTGACCTCTCAGATGTGCACTCGTCTTTGTAATGAAGAGGTTTATGCACTCCAGCCTTACTAGAATATCTCTCTCTGTAGCTGTGGATGGGCTGTTCACGCTGACACAGTCTGATCACGTCCTTCATTGATATTCTCAGTTGCTCTTGCATTTTGCACTAATGTAAAGGTATGTACACAATGTACACTTTCAGCCACAATTTCTGGCCCTGTTTATCTGTCAGATCTTTCTCAAAGATTTAAATGCAGCCAGTTGAGCAGTCTAAAGCTCCTGCCATTCACGCTCTAGTAATGAATCCTCTTCCAAAAGTGATTTTCACTTGCTACCTTGATCCAGGTTAACTGGGATTATTCAACATTCTAGCATTTTATACATGCATAGAATGGTAGGATGTTAACTGCTTGTAATATATAAGAAGAGAAAGAGGATGGTCAAGTCACCTTCAGAATGTGTGTCGGAGAGAGAGTCTGTGATGTCTTCGATATGGCGGCCGCAAAGCGACAAAAAGTGAAGAAAAACAAGTAGTAAACACACAGCACACTCATAAACAGATTTAAAGCTACAGCTCAGGGCAGTTATTTAAAAAAATGTGTGTCACTGCGGTTTAATTATAAACGTAATCGGCTTGTAAAGGTGTCTTTGCGTCAACTAAAAATGCCTTGGTCAGAGACTGAGAGTTCACATACCCCCGAAGAGGTCCAGCGGTACTGAATCAGAAGATTGGCAGTTCGAATCCACTGTGTGACACGATTTCTTCAACGCAAACTTTTTTTTGGTCCTTAAAACCAATGTTTGTCTCTAAACACTGGTTTTATTGCAACCACGCAATCGCACTTCACGTTTTCTCATGGAAATGCATCGAGTTTAATTGTGTAGTACAACTGTCTAGAAGCATCTGTGCTCGTGTTTCTCCACTCATGCATTCGTTTTTTTCCTGTAATTTGTCAGCCTCCTGTAACATGGATATTGTTTGCAAATACACATCCCCATAACCCAGGAGATCGCACGACCTTGTTGTTCGGAGCTCTGCCGGAGTGGTCCGTCCCTATTAAACCAGGGAGAACGTGGCTAACCTTGTCATGTATGGTTAAGGTGCCGCTTCAATTTCCGCTGTCAGCTGTCCATAATTCAAAAGGGTCTGCCGCTGAGGAAGCACACCGGGTCTTTAGCATCCTATCTCTGTCTGCATAATCAAAGGCAAAGGTCAACCAAGATGCCCTCCCAGCCCCCCTACACCCCCCTAAACTGCATGCCCTTGAACACTGATGCTGCTATTTACACTGACAATCTGGACCTGAGCTGGAAAAAAACACCCCTGGTTCACATCTAAATACAGTCGCTCTTTTATTGGGGTCATAAATCTGGGCCTCAAGTTTGCAGCGTTTTTAAAAGGGGGCCCGTAATTCTTGTCTGAGTGGAGAGCTGGTAAATATTAAATCCAAAGTGCTCTGTGCGGTAATAACAAGGCTAATTTATGCTGATGTTGTACCGTAAACTCTTTACGAAGGCTGTCAGCGATTGCCCACATTATGGCCTCAGCTAGGGCACCCGTAAATAATCCCAAAACAGTTAAGGTGAACGTCAAAAGCAAACAACAGCCCCAAGCAACAAGTGACCCCAGATTTTTATGGATCTGCTTTGACATGCAGCTGCACCACCTTGTTACCTTTTTAAATCCCCCATTTTTCCTTTAAGATCTTCACAACACAGGGCTTTGAAGAGCACAGTGTCCCTTGTCCACCTTCTGAGGCCTTATTATTCTGAGGTCGTCTTACACATTTTTCAGGTGTAGTTCGTCTACTGAAGGTTAGGCTGACTTTATGTGCCAAAACAGTTTTTCTTCATTTTTACCATCTTCTTATCGTGAAGAATTAAATTGTTTCTTGAACAAACAAACAATTAAACTGTTCATGAATTTTCCTGGTCTCTTAAGGTCTGATAACTCAGTTGCAGTGGTTTAGACTACTTTAGTGGTTTAGACTACTGTAAGATGAATGGACCGTTATATATAAATGCCTTCATGATTATAACATCACAGCCATGATGAATATAAAATGGTCTGGTTTTTCAGATATTGGGTCATTTTTCTGCTGCATGATACCAACTCACTTGACCCAGTTTTCTAGGTGAATCTAGTACATAGTACCTGGTACCTGCTCTGTTGAGATTCCAAGCAAGTTGAGTAGGCATCAAAATGTGATGTAAAAATACTGCAGATAACTGAATACGGAGAAAATCATCACAATTATGCAAAAGACCATCCCTTCGTATTCTCCATCCTACTGTGTTTATCTCATTGAACACGATGTCACAACAGTTTCTTGCAGTGTCACCAGTTATGTTGAGAGTTGTAGTTGAAAAAGAACGACGTACCAGATACTGAAGAGCGAGTTCGGTACAGCGGGTACCGTGTCATAGATAAGCCCATAAGGTCTGTAAGCTTTGAGACTTGTAGATACCAGATACCGAAAAGTGAGATACCGAACCAGATACCATACCAGATACCAAAAAGTGAGTAGAGCTGAGTACAGCAGGTACTGTGTCGAATACTGTGCCTTAGCAAAGCAACTTAAGTTCCCATAAGAACTGTAACCTTTGAGACTTGCACTGGTACATTAAGTATAGAGGACGGTAGAAAAATGTCCAGTTTCTGAGATATGGGCTCTTAAATCTTCATTTTTAGAGCGGTATTTTGCTTGCAAGAGGCAAAAAGCCTCACTTTTAAGCACTGACCTTTAAAAGCATTTATTGTTTCATTTTAAGAGGGTGGGTAAAGAAAGGATCGAATTGTCCTTGCTCTGTCTCCCTAAACGGGATGGGAGATTAGCATTCTTTTCTAGCCACAGTTAGCCAGATTGATTTGCAGTTTAATACCTCTGGTTATAGGAGGGGAGAGTCAAGGGTCAGTGGATGCAGGAACAGGCTGTGAAGTGAAGTTTCAGCTGACAAAGCACAGCTGGGTGTCTTCCCCATTTTCCCATAAGTCCAAGCAGTGGCCCCTCATTAGAGACATGGGGAAACCGACGAGTGTGCACATTTAGCTTTTCTTTCATGTAAGTTCTTCCGCTCAGATAACGCTGCAATTAGTGTAGTCTTGTGTGGTCAACCAAAACGTGCTCTAGCCTTTGGTATGCTAGCTCCTATTTGCTAACTTACGTAAACTTGAAATACTCTACCTTGTCCTGTTGTCTCTCCTTTTTTTGGTCATTCTGAACCAGACTGGTAGTGTTCGCTTGTAGGAGCTAGCATGTAGCACATAGCAAGAACATGAGCTTTACAAAAAGTTTTGGTTCAATCGCAATCTGAACCCAAATATCCTTGAAAATCTCATGTTATTCCTAATTGTATGCTAGCTCCTTCATGCTAGCTTCCACCTACTTGAAATACTCTTACCTTGTTCCATTGCCTGTCTTATGTTTGACTGTTTTGAACCAAACTGATTCGAATGGTAATACTAGCATGTAGGAGCTAGCAAGAACATGAGCTGTTCAAGGAAATTTTAGTTCAGTTGCTGAACAAAGCAAGACTATGCTAACTAAAGCATCTAAAACCAAACTTCCTTGAAAAGCTTGTTAATGTGAGCTCCTACATGCTAGCTTCCACATACTTGAAATGCATAAGCTCGTTATGCTGCCTTATTGTTGACCACTAGAAATGCTAATGCTAGCCTTATTAGCCAGGCTTCTATTTATCTGATAGACAACAGTTTTCATTTCCACAAGCAACTGTTTGACTTCTGTTCTCTTTTGTATGCTTGCATTTGCGTACGTTTGCTGTCAGCATATATACAGTTGTATTTTGCCACTTGGCCCTATGACCGTGATTATTTTGTGTTGGTTCTTACAAAGGAGCTTCTGACTATGTCTTCTGAGTGCATTAGCATATCTACCCAGTTGTGACAGCACCTTTTAACCTCACCATTTTTCATGCGACAGTGAAACCTGATTTTGATCAATGAGGTGTCTATGAAAATTGTTTACATTGGATGAAGAACAGCACAGCTTGGTGGGGATAGCACCTTTGTTTACTTCTCTAGGGAATGCTTTTTTTACTCTTTGAGCTTTGGATCTGTAGCATGTCGTCTCACCCACACTCATTAAAATAAAAGTGCCAAAAAGAGTTCTTTAGACCGAACAGAGCTGGTCAAACGTTTTGGAACTAAGTGCAATGTTTGTGATGGGGTAGGGGCCAAAAAAAACAATACTGTATATAAATAAAGAGGTGAGACAGAGTTTTTAAACATCTTCCACAGAAACCAAATGTTATTGCACTTTTGTTCATATAGCTGTACTTTAAAAGTAAAAGTGCACAACACACTACTTTTGAATGAATTATTTAATTTTGCATATAACAACCCAGAACACTGCAAACACTTTAAACAAATAAGGAGCTTTTTAACAGCAGTGTTCCCTTTAAACACAGTTACACAGTTACAGTTCAAATGTTTCTTGTAAATCTCAACGTAAACATTAATGTAATCGAATCAAATATAAAATCAAAGCTATTTGCCACTGTAGGGCATTCACGTTTTATCTAGTTTGTTATAGAAAAACAAGTTACCCTCAGAGTTCAGAGCATGGAGAGCAGAACCATTATAGCAGCTGCAAAGGGGGATCGACTCCATATGTACCTGAATGCAGTGTCATTAAAGTCCCTGTTGGTCAGATGTTTCATTACTTTTGTCCATATAATAGATGTATATTAATTCATTTTTAAGAATGTGTATTTTAAACTCAAAACTCTAAATGTGCATTAAAATTCCACATTTAAGATTATTCCCTGTAGAGAGGGAATCTGAAATTTGATGAGGCCCTAAACTTTTGCAGGATTTGTAGGAGAAAAATGTTCTCTCTTTGGTTGAGAGGGTGGAGTTAGGGTAATTTCTTGAGAGCCAAAATCAAACTGTTACGTTCTTTCTGAAACTGGATTTGCAGTGGTGTTAAAAATAACCAGTTGTATGTGACAAATAGGAGTATATTATTCAAACACACTTCTAGTGTGCCATGTAGCTAGCAGTCAAAATAGACACGAAGCTTCAAGCATGTTGACCATGCATTGCTTTTGTCTTCATTCTTATAACACTTAACGACTACACTTCTACACTACACTTGTACTGCTGGTATAAACAAGATACCTTAACAAGACAGAAACACTTTGGAAGCAGCAGCGTCGTGTTGTAGAAATGGAGTGATTACAGCCTCTCATCACTAATGCACTTCTTTTAGCTGTGCTCTCAAGGTAAAATGAAAGAGACACACTGATAAAGGTTTCTCACAACTCACTCATTATTCAAGTTGTAGCAAAGACGTTTATTAAAACACTATTCAGCTAATTGCTTTTTGTAAATTTCCAACCACAGTCTGAAAATATATCTGCATTGACTTGGTTTAATCATCAGAAACAGACTAAAACAAAACATGACATTACAACCCAAGGAGAAGGTTTTAGGTCCTGAAAATCCTCACATTGTTATTATTATTATTATTATTATTATTTATTATTATTATTATTATTATTATTACTGTTGTTTTTGTTGTTGTTGTTATTACATTCATTTGGTAAACACTTTTATCCAAAGCGATTTACAGTCTTACAAAGTGAGTTTACATTCTTAGATTAGGTCTGAAACTGTGTTAAACATATCACACTGAAGAATGTGGTTTTACAGCTGTTTCCATTTATTGTTGGATGTTACTTCTACTTCAAAGAGGTAAAATAACAATCTTTATTGTGGTAATCAAACTAAAGAAAAGGAAGATAAAGTTTCTGCATTAAACACACCTACAGGCATTTGTGTTTCCAACTAAGTAGTTTGAAGATGCGTTGAGATGCGTTGCTTTAATGTGTGCTTTGATTTGACTTTGAAAAAATATGTAAAATATATGTAATTTTTTTTTTTACATTAAATAAATAAAACTATATGAAAATTAAACAAAAGATACCAATCACACATACATCAGCACATGCTTATCCGTATTTTACATATTCATCAGGAGCCCATCCTGGGGTATACATACAGGTGCGAGGCAGGGACTCACCCTGGGTGGGATGCTAGCCCACTGCAGGGAATACACACACATACACACACACACACACACACGCACACACACACACGCACACACACACACACACACATCCCTATGGTCAATTTAGAATCCCCAATTCACCTGACATGTCTTTGGACTGTGGGAGAAACCCGGAGATCCTGGAGGAAACCCACGCCACCGCAAGGAGAACATGCAAACTCCACACACACACAAGGCCAGGACCCGGATTCGAACCCCCAACCCTGGTGGTGTCACACGTCTGCACCACTGTGGGGCCCTAATCTAATTAAAAAGTAGATTATACATTGCAGAGAAAAATGTACTTTTCCAAGAACCACACATCCAAGCCAGGAAACTTTAATATTACCATATCTTAGCACCTTGCCTCAAATCCAAAAATCAACATTCTTTTCTGGCGTTTGTAAAATGTTAAAAATGTTCTGATTTCATTTAATTAAACTCTTGCTATCAGTGGTTCTTAACATGTTTTATAAGTGCAAACTCTTAATGGGCGCAAACATCACTCCCGCCCACACACCCACCTACACGTGGAGCGTCATGCAGTGCTGGTAGAAAATAATTTCCCCTCCTGCCTCCTACACCTGGCAGTGTTTTATATCACTTAATAGCACGTTTGTTTTTGTTTTTCTTTTGGATTCAGAATCGCATTACCTCCTCTTGACCCGATGATCTCAGGTTAAGAAGTGCTGCGTAAATCAGTAGCGTGGTCGATTATTGCCGGTCGTTTTACAAGCCGAATCAATTCACGCGATGCAAGTCTCGTGGTACTTTCTCTGGTTGAATTCAAATAGGAATGGAAATGCGAGGTCCGAATCGGGCGAAATGCCAGCGCTTTTTCCAGCGCACCAATTATCATCCCACTCATGCGACGGAAAACATAAGTTCCATTCCGTGCACATTAGGGTGTCCATGTAGATAGCAAGGTTAGTGAATTTAATCAATGCGGAGGGGTTTATTAAACTGAAGCTCGCTGCCGTTCCCCCCTGGGAGGGCCGCTCACTTTATTAAAACACGTTTGTGTTTTCTCATCACAAAATATTTCCTTTTTTTTTTTTTTTTTTTTTTTTTTGAGACTGAATATAAATGCAAATTAATGATGTATCTGCAAGCCACCGTTATGTCAGTTGGCAAAATCAAAAACAGCGGTGGAATAATATTTTGCATACAGTATCAGCGAGAACAATATGTACATAGGCGGAATGAAAACTGCCGAAAGTTGTTTCAGTGTAATTGCGTGCTTTTATTTGCATTTCAAAAGAGCCATGCAGACTGGGAGAGACTGTCCGGAGTTATTAATACTGAAATAATAACACTCTCACGACTCTCATTACTGATCCTTTCTACTCTCTCATAGGTTGGGAGAGCAATTTTGATCCACAAATGCGCATTTTCTCCTTTGAATTGAGATCGTGTGCTGAAGACAAGGTCTATATATGCATGTGCACTTTTTGTTGGTTGTTTTCGAGAGACGCCGGGCTGAGTGTGCTTTAGGAAGTTCCTCTCCTGTGCAGATATCCTCTATTTTTGACATCTACGGCCTGAGCAGACGTGTTTAGGAACAGGGCACCACTGGTCTTGAATTATTTTTCAAGATCTGAATCCTTTTTTCAAGGACCCCTGCCGTGGGCAATTATTAGAAATAAAAGACTGTAAACATTGTAAACAAGTTTCAAAATATACCATTTAATCCTCAAACATTGAAATAAAGACGCAAAAAATGTCAATATTTCTTTTATGTCATGAATACCATTTATCATTTGCCCGTATCCACCTGCGCAGCAGTTTAGCCCCGCCCATTCTCACTGAAGTGATAAAGAGTGGCTGCATCCCAAACTGCATACTGCCACACTAAGTAGTGTCTCAAAATAGTGCACAACTACTAAAGCTGCATTCAGTAATGTTGTAGTGTGTGGTTTGGGACTACTATAAATAAAAAACAATTGTGCAGCCACTCACAAAAGATCTCATTTGCATATATCTACTGTTTTTTGTCAATGTCTGTCACACCATTTTGTGTGTGTGTGTATATATATCCACAATGTATCCTCAATCTTTATTTATATATCCACTCTACATATATACATACATATCGTCACTGTCTGGTGGAATCCTCGCTTGTTGTTTTTTTTTCCATAAATCGATATTATTGATCAGTCTCCACGTGGGTCTGTAAAATTGAGAAATGATTAACCAATGAAAAGTGTTGAAGATAGTTATACCAATTTTAATGACACAGTATTCATTTATTTAGAATATACAGAGTTTTTTGAGTTTCCTGAAAAATAGCCGTTTTGGACGGATGAGGTTTCTGCCCGACAGCGACGACATGCTCATTATGTACATACATACTTATCTAAGTTTACATATAGTTTACACACACACACACACACACACCCACACACACACACACACACACACACACATATATATATATCTTCTTCCAGTACATGTGCACATATTTTTATTTTTATCCTATTTTTATATTCCTAGATTGTATAGAGCACATTTGTATTTTTATTCTACTTTATTCTATTCTGTTGTTTTTAATTGTTCCTGCTCTTTGTTTCTGTCCACTTTCTGCCATGACAATGCAAGTTTCCCACTTGTGGGACTAATAAAGGTTTATCTTATCTTATCTGATCTTATATCAGTCTTACTGGCACAGCAACAAAAAGAGCCTAATAAAATGCAGGTAAAATGCAGGCTGTGGGCCCTAGGAGGGACTGGGTCGAACAAATAAATAAATAAAGCCGCCTGTCCGTGATCATATTGTTCAGAGCCTAGTAATAGGTTGCTTTGGAGCATGTAATCATTGTGTGTTTAGCTTCAGAGAGAGAGGCCTGTTTGTGCGAAGGAAGAGCTGAGTGCTTTGAGTCATGTTCTCCCGTTCTGCCGTGTATTTACCTTAACACCATTTTAAAAAGTCCATTGTTATTTGTTATCATCACCATGGCAACATGGCTTTCTCTCCCACGTCATTGAAATCCACTTCTCATGTGTCATTTGCTTCAAACAAGCAAACATTTCCTTCAGAGGGGCCCTGTGATGGGTACTTTCGTCCTAAGATGCTTTGTGAGGACCGGAAATGCCAAACAGACCCTCGGAGTGGTCACCTGTTGGCAATGTGATAACCGTCCGCTGGTGGATTTGTGACACTCGAATGATTGTAAATGATTTTGACGTAATCGGTCGCTCCAACAGTTCTTCCACCAAACAATGTAGTTCTTTAGGCTCTGGTTGCCAAGCAATGTAGCGATCAAAGATTATTCCATAGAGGGATGGACTATATGATCATATTTGATGATCACACATGCAGTCGACATCATTATCAGCCTGCAGGTTATAAATGAAATGGGTTACTTTTGAGCCATGTGTGAGAAGTTAGTGGGCTGAGAAAAGCGTCGTTTGTGAGATGAGCTGCAGTACATTTTGAACATTTGCGCGGTTCCTGAACCCAGAATGCATCTTTTCCACGGAGTAACACTACGAAATCAGACGCCCTAATTTTACCCCTTAAAATGACCTTCATTTTGACCTTAATTTCCCATGCAGGAAATGAAGGAAAACTAAAGGGAAAAGTGCACAGGTTAAAGGTGATTAAGAGATAAAACTACTGAATTTTCCTTACTATATATACATGTCAAATACGTCAGAGATGTGTTCAGGGCCCAGACCATTCAGTGACTTGTACAGTGTGGGCAATGTGGGAAAAAGTTTAAGTATAAGATTAGGATGAGATCAAACAAGTCACGAAAAGAACATAAATCAATGCAGCCTTGCCATTAATTAACTGACGTTTAAGTCGTTAATATGTGTCTTTTAAAAAGAATACGTTGTATTTCACAAAAACTTTGTTAGGATTTGGTTTGAGTCCATCTGTATAGCTGAATTTGAGTTCAAGTGTAGACCTGCATTTGAGTCCATTTGTAGTCCTGCGTTTGTGACGCATTGTTACTGTTTTTTTTTAGGCACTGTGATATGTGGTACATTTTTTTAAGGAGCAAAAATAGCTGCGCACTAGCAGAGCAGTGGGTGTTTTTCTGTGGAAAAAAATACATTTTATTGCACAAAATATTATGGTTTGCTTGGGTTTCCTCTGTAGACCTTCATTCGAGTCCATCTTTCATGGGGTAGCTGGTAGCCTAGTGTTTAGGGCGTTCGCCCTGCGATCAGGAAGTCGTGGGTTCAATTCCCAAGACTGCTAGTGGCACCACTGAGGTACCCTCGAGTGAGGGACCGTCTCCACACACTGCTCCCCGGGGGCTGTGTTCCTGGCTGCCCACTGCTTCACTTGGTGAATGGGTTAAGTGCAGAGAAAGAATTTCATGCTGTTCACACTGTGTGCTGTGTTCACATATGACAGAATGATCACTTTCACTTCACTTCATCTGTAGACCTGCAATCCATGTGTAGACCTGCATTTGAGTCGCGTTGTAGCTGTTGTCATTATTTTAGGCATCACTGTGATATGTGGCATATTTTTTTAAGGAGTGAAAAGAGCTGCGCGGCAGCAGAGCAGCGCCGTATTTTTCTGCGTGTGGGGGTGAAGTGTTGTTATGATGGCCACGTGTCAGAGGTTGGCAGCACAGCCAATGCGGAGCTCCGCAAAATGACTGTCATTTTAATGACTTTGATAAGTCGTGCCTGCGAACAGCAAACAGCTCCTCGCCAGACACATTAGAAAGGTTAAAGCTTACATAACGGCTCCGGCTTCCAACCCGTCCCTTTCTTTTCCCGCCGCCTGCGTTTATCAGTTCGCCCCTCCTCGCGAGCACCGGAATGCCTTAATTTAATGAGACGGTGGCGTTGTCGTCTGCTTTAGATAAGTGAGATGGAAAGCGATTAATTAAAATTAGAAGAGGAGCAGGAATAGTATCAGATGGAGGCCATGCTGTCAGCACGCAGCGTTGGATGTTGGCGCTGCTGTCATTAAGAGTGAGCCTCACTGGGTTATTAGCGCTTCTCTCCACTAAACCATGATTAGCACTGTTAGCAAACCCCCCTTCAAACTGCTCAACAAAGACCCAGCGTTCTTAATTGGTTGATGTAATTATCAAAAAGTACACAGATGCTAACGGCCATGACTTCACTGTAGCAATTGATGCGGGGACTTCAGTGAATAGAGGTGGGATGAGAGGAGGGTTTCAATACTGAAGCCTTATCGGCTGACACTGATACTGATCGTTTTTTTTTTTCTTTAAAACCTCTAATGCCTTTCAAGTCATAATAAAATACAACAAATAAAAGTAATCAAACCTTTTATCCTTGATACTCTACGTGCCTATAGGGGGATCTTTCACATTTTTACCATGTAAAATTCAATTTGAGCATTTTGATTTAAAGCCTTTTTAAAGTCGCCTCATGGGAAGATGTTGCACGAAATGGTTATGAATGTGCTGGAGACATTATTTTACAATAGTTCCAAGATATTCGCCTAAAACATTTTTAAAATTCCCTATATTTAAAAAATCCATTCAAGAGACGCACGTCTTTTTCCCCCATAATCTTTGAAGTGTAGTGACTTTCTTCCCACCTTGTGAAAACATCTTGTGATTTTTGATGATGTCACCGTGCACCAGTGGGCGGGGACAATTCCATGATTTTACAAAAATGATCCATTAAGGGTTTTTTCAGGAATCTAAAGATATTCTCCTATGGCATTACTCCAGAGGATCCTTTCTGGCAGCTGAATGTTTGAGAGTGAAAGAGTGGTGTGTGGTTGCTGGTGACTCTAGGAAAATGAAACAAAAAAACCTTGGTCTATGGATGTTGGTGGCTGTTGGAAAGGGTACCTAATAAAAACCACTGATTGGCGATTGTTTATGACCATGCAGGCGCTTCTTCTAGGCCTCATATTTGAACATAATACCTGTAAGGATAGTGGTGAAAAACAAGCCCCCCCCCCAGGAATCCGAACAGCGGCACTCATTAGTGGGTGCTTTGCGACCCCAGGCGCCTCTGGGTGTCTGGCCAGTCAAGCTTGGATTCCTGCTTCCTTCGTAATTGCTTAGTCAATTTCACCTTGGGTTCACTGTGTTCCCTGCCACACTTGTGTTTTTTTTCCCCTGCTGGTCATTCACATTCCGGCACTTTAATTGGCTGCAGTGGAGCTTCTGTGCGCTCCTCTCTGTGCCTCACCCTGAACCGTGGGCCACGAGTCTGCGCTTTGTAAAATCACAATTCACCAGCTCAGCTTTAAACATTGAAGAATAAGAAGAAGGAGAAGAAGAAGGAGAAAAATGGCTTTGCACGACTTCTGTTAATGGAAGGGTTAAGTGCACTTTTTGGTAGCCCACAATGTGGATGCAAGAAACTATAGTCTAAGAGACTTTAACCTGTGAAGATGACTCTGAAGAAGAAGAAAAAGGTGAATTTGCTTGATGCCTCCCATTTGTGGAAGGGTTAAGCACATTCAGACTGATAGCTGAGATTCTGAGATGTGTAGCTTCGGTGAGGAAAGCTAATTTCATATGACTGTCTTGCTAAGCTAGTTTTTGTAATTACATGGATTTCTTCAGTTTTACAGCTGTAAAACGTACACAGCAGTTAAAATAGTTCCACAAACAAGCTCCCTTACACTCTTAATCTTGATATCAAATGCAATTAATTATCAAGCACTTTGAAGCTTCAGATGTCTGAAGCTTGTTTTTGCACTAAAGCTGCAAAGCTAATGTAACTAACAAGAAACTGAGACTTGTTTTTGCACTAAAGCTGCATAGCTAATGTAGCTAACAAGGAATTAAAGCTTGCACCAGGTTTCACTTACCATCGAAGTGAGATGTCAGGACTCCAAATGTTGTTTTTTTTTTGCCTGAATAGGGTTACGTTCTTTGCTAAATAGGCTAAAAACAGTCACATCATCCATTTTGAGAGCTGATTTTTTTTATTTATATTTTAAGAGAGCTGGAATGAAGACTCTTGTTATCTCATTGTCACTGTTGGTGCGATAAGAATGCCATGATCCTGCACCTATTATTATTACACGTCTGATTATGACCTTATTTGCACTTTAGGTATTATTATTAATGCAGCCAAAACATTATTGCTTATAATCCGAAGAGCATTAATAAAAGCACCTGATTATTTTTTCATTCTATTTCATCATGCTCTAGATTAACTGTTAAGAGCAACATGGGCATTTTTTCATGAATCCGCCGTTTCCCGGCTGCACTTATGAGTCTCGCTGAAAGACCTGCACTCGTGTGTGATGTAGGTACTTTAATAAGTACTTTGATGGGAGCAAGGACACAATTGATCCTCCCTGGCTCGCAGCGGCCTATTTGAAGCAGCCGAAGGTTCGGATGTAGGCAGAAGCAGGATTATAGTGTAAGCTTATTGTAAGATATTGCATTGAATGCATCATGTCTTACATTATTAATCCAACCAGCAGGCTGTTGTTGAAGCGCTGTAGTGTCTTATTCTGTCTTCGCCTCTGTCACCCAGGCCTTTTGGGGTATTTCATGGTCACGGCTGACAGTTTGGGCATGTTTTTTTTTCCTTCATGCGTCTCTTGTCTTGGCTCCATAGAACAGCTAGTGGGGAGAATTATTTGGTCCACTGCACTGGCGAGAGGCAACTTTCTCAGGATGCTTGCGAACTTGACAGACAACACCGTCCAGCGCCCACACAAACTATTTTCAGCCTATTGCTGAAATTCCATCTCCGACAGTGCTGTGTCCTGCTTGGGGATAAACAGCTCCCTTTAATGGCATCAGTGATCTGCCCAGTAACTTTAAAGTCCCCGTGGAGAGGTTGTGCAGACAAGGAGAGAAAAGTTTGCTTGAATCATGTGGAGGACTTAGCAATGACCTGTCCTTGGTTTAATCCACCAACTGGCATAAGCAAAATGGGTTTTGTTGCATTTGTTAGGGCTTAACCAGGATATTGTTTGTCCTGAAATGTTCTAGTATAAGGGCAGGCCCATCTCCAACAAACCATGTTTTGTATGTTATTTTTTCTCCTCTTTGTCATTTCATGCACCGAACATGTAATCATTCATTTTTGACAGAACCATTTTCCAGTCTCTCTTTCTTCCTGTAGAATCACACAAGTCGTTACTGTACCTTTAAGGCTCATATGTGTAATGGGGTGGCGGCCTAGTGATAGGATACTTGCCTCTAGACCAAGAGGTCATTGGTTCGAACCCTACCTTCAGCGTACCAACACTGGGTTCCTGAGTAAGACCCTTAACCCCAAGTTGCTCCAGGGAGACTGCCCCCTGTAGTTAGAGAATGGAAGTGCAGTAAATGCAAATGTAAATGTGATTTACTTGCTTTGATTGACTGCTCTGTTTTCTGCCTCATTCAGAAAACAGTATGAAGGCTGAAACACTCCTTATAACATCTGCATGAATGGGCAGGGCTAAACAGCCGGGCAGAAATTGTGTATATACTGATGCTGGGCAACGGTTAACATTTTTAATCGCGATTAATCACATGGTTTTCTGCGATTAATTGCGATTAATCACATTGTTATACGCAAAATTAAATAATTGATTCAAAAGTAGTGTATTGCGCACTTTTAATTTTAAAGCACTGCTATATGAAGAAAAGTACAATAACATTTGGTTTGCAAACAAATAAGGAGCTTTTGAACAGCAGTTTTCCCTTTAACACAGTTACACAGTTACAGTTCAAATATTTCTGTAAATGTCAACTTAAACATTAATGTAATAAAACCAAAGCCACTGCAGGGCATTCACGTTTTATCTAGTTTGTTAAAACAAGTTCCCGAGCAAGGGGGAGTAGAAACATTAATGCAGCTCTTAAAGGGGACCAGCTCCATATGAAAGTCTGTGTATCTGAATGCAGTGTCATTAAAGTCCCTATCTGTGTAATGGTCAGGTGTCCCATTACTTCTGTCCATATAATGGGACGCCTGACTGCCAAACTGATTAGAAGGCGCTTCACAGTGCAAATCGATAATACATATTGTGAAAGCAACCCAAGAGTATCTCAAGTAAAAGAAATTGGATATTCTTCAATGGTAAAGTCAATCACGTGACCTCAGCCCAGCAGAGCAGCTTTACAGTTATGGACAAAAGTAATGGGACGCCTGACCACTGCAAACTCCAGCCAGACTTAGAGCTGCGGGCTCCGCAGACCTGAGCACAAAAAACACCCAACTTTCAAAATAAAATGATTAAAAAAAAAATAATAATAATTGTAGGCGTTCAGTAAATAATGCGTTAACATGATAATAATGCGTTAATATACCCAGCACTAGTGTATATGTAAATGTATTTGTTCATGTGACATTAATTCAAAATCCTTAAATCACTGATATCACTCAGGCCACTGTTGTATATCTTGTCTTCTGCACTAGTGTTTTTTATGTATGTTCTGTGATCAGGTCCTGTGCTGCTACTACACTACCTTACCCAATTAGTGCCTCCCTCTTTCAGCTTATTTGCCCTGCCTCCTCGGCCAGACTGCTTCCTGTACAGCTTAGCCTGAGCACAATGCTTTTCATTAACTGATGCCACAGCATGATTCCAAGTGGGCAAAAGTGCTACTGCTCATCAGGAAAGTGTCATTTGCTCAGTTTCTCTCCATTAAATTGGCTTGTTTAATGAGTTCAGTGGATTAGCCAAAAAGACTCAACCTCAATATCTGAACTGAAAACCACTTATTTTATCATTTGTGTATAAAAATCCTTAGTGTGCTGTGGCACTTGTGATGATTTAACATTTTACTTCACTACTTTGCCTGTCTGTGTCCCTCATTCATGTGTAACTCGAGATACATCTGGATATTTTCATTCAGTAGGAATGTATTTCATGAACGTCCAGGTTTTTCATTACATCGAACGGCTAGACCATTTAATAAACTCAGTTTCCTTATATTGTGTAGGTCCCCTTCGTGCCTCATGCTAAAACTCTTGATCAGGTTGAGTTCTAAGCGGTTTGGAGGCCAAGTCAATAACTTGAACTTCTTGTCATGTTCCTCATGCCATTTCTGATCAATATTTGGGGTGTAGCAGGGAGCATCATCCTGCGGACAGTCCACTCCCATAAAACAACCTCCAAAAAAACACATTTCCAAGAAGGGGTGTACTTAGTCTGCAGCAATGTTTAGGGAGGTGGCACATTCATAGGAATACCAGGGCATCAATGTTGCCTAGAGCATCACACTCTCTTTCTCTGCCAGCTTGCCTTGTTCCCATAGCTCATCCTGGTGCTATCTCTTCCTGAGGTAAGCAATGCACACACACGGTTATTCCCATGAAGTGATTCATCAGACCAGGCCACCTTCTTCCATTGCTGCAAGGTCCTATTCTGCTGCTCATGTGCCCATTGTGGATGCTTTTGATGATGGGAAGGTGTCAGCATGGGCACTCTGAACAGTCTGCAGCTATGCAGGCCCATATGCAGTAAGCTGTGATGCACTATTCTGACACTTTTCTATCTTAGCCAGCACAACATTTTCTGCAAATTGTGCTATTGTAGCTCTTCTGTGGCATCAGACAATATGGGCTGTGATCTCCACAAGCATTAGTAGGTCTTACGCATCAGTGACCATGTAAGGACTAGCCCTGGACTGGACACGGGTACAACCAGACAACCCTCTCTGGACACCCACTCTGGATTTTCACTCCATTCCTTAACGAGGAGATCAGGATCTAGGCATACTAGGCATAGGGGCATAAATAGACCCAAGGGTGCGAAGTATACTGAGCCGTGCCTAGTTACTGAGCATATTCCTTGTTTTCTTGACTGTGTTGATTCTCCATGCTTCTCTGACCACTGTTCTGGACTTTGGATCACTCTTTTGCCTTGTGGACTTGTCCTTGACTGCTTGTTATTGGATTTACTGGTTTTGGACTCATTTGCTACATTTCTGGATTTTTGCCCTTTGTCTTTGCAAGCTTTTTCTTGTGTTAAACCTCCTATTTTTGTCCTGTGCATTTGGGTCCATATCTGTGTTCATTACAAACCCTGTCACTGGTTGTCATGTCTTGGACCACTTTTGGTGGGTATTAACCACTTGCATACGGAGAACACCCCATGAGACCTGCCGTTTTGGAGATGCTCTGACCCTAGCATTCTGAATTTGGCTCTGGCAAAGTCGCTCAGATCCTTACAATTGTCCTACTTTTCCTACATCTTGTCACGAGAGGAGGCAGAAAGCAGAGTCGAGAGCCCAATGTAGCGTGATGGAAGAGCCCAAATGCACGAGAGAGCCGGTTAAACATGCGGTTAGTCTAAGAACGCTCCGAGCGGAGTAGAGATTCCCACCAAAGGAACCTTCGTTCTCAAACACACACACAGA
>JBBPCX010000141.1:18629927-18648002 GCA_037974365.1 Hydrocynus forskahlii | reverse complement strand
GACTTCCTGCTTAAATACTGTTGACGTGAGTCATTTCCGAGACCGATTGACTTCACGTGATCTGGTGTGTGTGACACATCTAACACATCAACTTCAAGAACCCCATGCCTTGACAGGATCATCAAATCACTGTTATTCACTTCAGTTTCCAGTGGTTTTAATGTTGTGGCTGAGTGGTGTACACATGAGACACATTTCCAGAACTTAAATGAAACCTTGGGTTTCTTTGTGATCTCCCAGAATATTATACTCCTGCCCTTGCAGAGATTTTTACTGTATGGCCACCAAAGCATGACAAAGGTGTTTGAACAATGGATCGGTGAAGTCCAAGTGTTCTGCAAAATCTCCCAGCCTGAATAGCTTCGGCAGGAGTTTTTCTGATGGCCTCAGAAATCTCCTTTGACTGAAAAATGGCTTTGAAATGTGGTGAAGACTTAGATAGTGAAGACTCCCACAAATGTTTTAACTGTGACTCTAAATATAGCACTTGTTACAAATGTATTAACTAATAAATAATACAGTACACAATATACTAGTATTTTTGGAAGATTTTAATAATGCAGTTTAAATTCTGTATTGTAGTAATAGGTTCATTTATGTAACTACAGCGTTTACTTTAATTGTCTGTTAAATTATATTATAACAATTATCTAATCTCAACATAGTAAAACGGCATTAAGCTGTCAAAGGTGTGATGCCCCTCGTGTCACTGGGGTGGTACCCTCAAGAGAACATCTTCAGTTCCTTTAGATAAGGAACACACGTTGCATTGACTCCTCACAAACTGACGACAAGCTTTTTGGGTTTTTTTTCATATTTGAAAATTTGAGGTTATGAAAAGGCATAAATATACCCATTTCGTCCTCCCTCTCCTACAGTTGGATCTTAAGGACCATGTTCACGGCACCTTGATTAGCAAAACTGAATCCATACTGCACCCTTTTTCCCCACACTCTACAATTATTTATGTGCTATAATTATAAAATTATATAACTATGACATTTGGTGATTAACAGCTTTAAAGGCGTGTCTGCTTGTCTTCCTGTCCTTTCATTTATTACATATAGCGAATGAAATGCCTGTTCTGAGGAGAAGTCAGAGGCTTTAGATGGAAGAAGAGTCTCAGGCTGTCCGTGGTCAGTTCATGTCCTGACAGACAGGTTAGACTGGTGATTGCGTTCAGTGTTTTCATCTTTAAAGCACGTTTTAAAAAGCACTCAGAAAACTGGAGAAGACCCTCACCTTTATAACTGCCGTCATCTAAAGTCTGAACCAAAGCCACGAGGCCTGTGTGGCTGGCCAGCAAGACTTTTCATGTCGGCATTTATATGTAGATGTGGAACAGAAACGTGGACTTGATTAAAAATCAGCTTTGAATAGGAGGTCTCGAAATGGGTCGGCACGTCTAATATCTGAAATATAAATGCTCTCTTTCACAGCTCACAAAGCTTTATGCTTAAGTTTTAATCAGACTTTAAATCGCACCGTTTAATTTGCAGCACTTATCAGGCCCTTTACCTGCACCCATTCTTATCGCACGCTTTATGAATCCCAGACCCCGTGTTCAAATCCAAGAACCGTATGCCAAGGAAATATCCGCACAGAAGATCTGCTCATTGTTCTCTCCTGTTTGAACTGGTTTCACAATGTAACTTTCACCCTGCGAGTTATGAAAAGATTGAAGAGTTTGCGTCCTATGGCTTAAGCAATCGCACACCTTCCTCCTCGTTCACTCGCTGGTAGTTATTATGAAAGCCCGGTTAGAGGGAGAAGTCTGTCTTGGTGGAGGTGCACTAATAGCAACTTGTATTGTTGATTTAGGGCTGATTTAAATGAATAGGCCAATGTTTCTATCACTGAAATTAAAGAAGAAAGAAGACCATCTTTCTGGTGTTTGAGTCATATTTCCAGCATATGTGGTACAGCTACTATAACCCTGAAGAACTGGGCATGTTTAAGACACGCTGACTTAAAACATAAATGCCTTTACAATGGATGTGACCCGGTTTCATATTCTGTGTTGAGGAATGAAGAAGAAAGTGAAGGGTGGTGAGTGGTGGGACTGGTTAATAATCGAGCCATTGCTTGTTATGTTGGTATTTGGCTCTCAATTTAGTATTTATATAAGGTATGGCCCTAGATCGGAGTCAGGTACTGGCACTACCAGCCAAGCCTCTCCAGATAAACACTGAGGAGTTGCACACAGCCCCATAACAAGGAGATCAGGTTCACCTGAGTACTAGGCCTAGGGTGTAAAGACCTAAGGGACATTCCACCAGTATACTAAGCCCTGCCTAGTTACTGAGCGTTTCCCTGGTTTCTTGACTGTGTTTCTTAGACCCCTGTTCTGGATTTCTGATTTCTTCTTTTGCCTTGTGGACTTGTCTTTGACTGCTTCTGATTGGGTTTACTGGTTTTCAGACTCTCTTGCTACGTTTTTGGACGTTGCCTCTTGTCTTTGCGTACTGTATCTTTAATTAAACCTCCATTCTTTATACTCTGCAATTTGTGTTCGTTACAATTCAGGCATTCCATCGGCCATTTAAGCTAAAAGAGCAAAGATGCATAAGAAATATCAATGACACGTTGAGAAAAAAAAAAAGTTTAGTACAAGTAGTGCAGTGAGAGGGTAGTATACCAGGGAGGCATGACAAGTTTGACAGTACCTCAGACCTGTTTGGCATGGTGAGCTCTGGCCATGCTTAAGAGCCAGGGAGGCTGCTGCTGCCCTCATGGTCATTTTCATGCTGACAAGTCTTGACACCAGTCTTACTGTCAGAAAATAAAAATCTTGATGGTAGTACCAACACACAGATAGCAGTGCTACCTGTAGTTTTTGTTGTTGTTTTTGTTCACTTAATCTTCAGTGGCTGAGGGTAGGATATCTGCCTCCAGACCAAGGAAGTCGCTTTGGATAAAAGCGTCTGCTAAATGCCATAAATGTTTTAATCCATTTTTGTCATTGTTTTCCATCATTAGAATATTTTTTAAATATCTTGAACATTTGTATTCAACCGACGAAGACGCTGACTTTGTGCTGGATCACAGGACATACATCACTTGACGTTAGGGTAATATATTACCATGTACCAGCCAAATATATGAAATGATGCCCAGACAGCCAGTTCTAGGCTTAAAGGGTTAAAGTGTAATTCCGACTGCTCACACCTTCCTGTTGTATTTTGCAATTCTAATCCCTGCCTCTTTCACTCGCAAATACAAACGACACTTTTGGAGGATGCGCGTGAAGGATGCGGCGGGTTCCAAAGTCGAGGGTTGTTAATCATTCTCGCTCGCATTCGGCCGAAAGTCCGTCTGAAAGCAAGCCGCTTGCTGCTCTTGAGGATTTTAGGGCTGATTTTTTTTTTGTTTTTGAAGAATGGTTGAGGTTATGTCTGATTAATACATGGCTCTGCTCATGCTGACATAAAGCAAATGAAAGCAGGGCTGACCTGATAGCAGAGCCATGATGTATTAGCGAGCCAGAGAACAAGAAATTGACATGGAAATTTCTTGACCTTCTGCAGGGATTGTGCATTTTTCAGTCAAGGATCTGGTGCTGAAGTGGCTGCCATCTTTTAGACCGAACTTGGGTTTTAGTGTGGTTTTTATGTGCTTGGCTTGAATGTTGTGATCCAGAAACTTTTATTTAGAATGAAGGTTTCCAACCCTGTCCTGAAAGGTTACCACTGTCCTGAGCATAGAGCTTCATTCGAGTGTTGATTTGACACACCTGATCCGTTGGCCAAGGTCTTCATGAGTGTTCGGGTGTACCAGGTGTACTGAGATTTAGAATGTGAGTTGGAACTAATGCCTGGAAGCAGGCAGAGATTTTTTTTTCTTTGAGTTTAAAAAATATTACTATTCTCCTTCTTTACAAGAAGTGTCAGGAGCATCTGAATGACAGTCATGCAGACATTAATGGTG
This sequence comes from Hydrocynus forskahlii, assembly GCA_037974365.1. Lineage (NCBI taxonomy): Eukaryota > Metazoa > Chordata > Actinopteri > Characiformes > Alestidae > Hydrocynus > Hydrocynus forskahlii. The sequence continues at coordinate 18,644,075 of JBBPCX010000141.1, read as the reverse complement.
CCATCCACTGCCAACGATGCATCTCAAGTCTGAAACTGAAGTAACTTGGGACGTGCCAGGATTATCACTGAAATGTATAATTTTGTGTATTGTTTACATCATTAATGTACCAGTTTGGTAAACTTGAAAGTGTGCCGTTTTATAGCTTTAAAGTGTTCATTATTAGTCTTTGGTTTTAAACATTTTCTGTACAATATTTCTTAAGAAAATAACACATTTTCATGTTGTTAAACATGGCATTGGTGGGGATCCAACTCATGGTTTGCATCCACTTGCACTTTTTCTTGGCTAACGAGTAATATGGCAGCTAAGCTCTTTTTGCATAAAGTTGCCATATTTGAGATGAACCTCATTCGAAGTGAAAAGAATATGGCCAGACAAAGTTACAAGTTGTTGGCGTACCACCGTGGTCCTCCCGCCGCCCCCACTACTGGCAACAAGGTTTAGATGGTTGTGCCTCTTGGGAGCCCCCCTATTGTGTTGGCTTTCACAAGTTTAATACTCTTTCCAGAGTCTTAGCAACTGTTACACATCCATTATTGTTGGAAGAATTGTTATCCTCCTTCAGTTTCACCTATGCATCATGTTTTTGTATAACTTTTCATGCGTAATTATTGAGCATCTCTTATAGATAGTCCAAAGAGCCGCTGCTTTTCCATGAATCACAGGGCACATTTCCCCATTTACTGCTCTCCCAAGTTCACTGATTATGACCTATGAGATTGCAGCGGGAAAATGATAATCAATCCCTGCATCCCCATGTGAAGGATCACGTTTCAGCGAATCAATTAGGCCATGTGTTGGGGGACATATGCTACGTCTCAAGTGTCTCTAACGGAACACATTCGCACGCACGAATGCACACACGCCAGCCTCGTGTTAATTCATTTGTGTGATGGAGGAGTCGGCGCGCAGCCGTTGTCACGAATCCGTTAGCTATGACGGATAACCCTCGGCACTCCAGCTAGAACTGTATTTTTCACCCGATACCCCTCTGCTATGGCGTTTCGGCTTCTTGGCCCCACTCCCATAGAAATGTATGTAATATCTCACGAGCCCTCAATCACTTGAAAGGTCAAAGTGACAAAGTAATCAATGGGCCGTCGGGGACTGTTTAGGCAGGCCTCTGAGGCCAAGAAAAGACCACTTGGCTGCCGGCTTAATGCTCTCTGAGCTCCTTTCGCTCAGCCTATATCCTCGGCTGCTTGTCCACCTAATCTCATTTCCCTGACGACGCCGCGCTGACGGGCCTGCCATCGTAATAATTTATGTACACAAGCAAATGGGATCTCTTTGCTAATCTAAATCTCGCAACGCTTACGCCAGGGTTAAGTAAGTGTATCGAGCACACACCTTGAGATGAGTGTGTGTGAACATATGCGAATGTAGGAGGGGAAACGAAATTTAGGTCAGTACCTTACGCGAGGCTCTGTATTATTTTTTTTTCGCTCCACAGAAGAAGCATCAGATCAAATCCAAGATATTTCAATCACCCCAGCCTCGTTCCCATTTTATTCTCCATGCTGATCAGAAGAGATTGCCGTAAATAATTCATTCTTTGGCGTTTCTCCTATGGCGGTTGTATGCGTGTGCTTTTTCTCTTTCACTTCATGTGGAGAACGTATGTATAAAAGATCAAACCCAGCATGGCTTGTTTTCGCTCTCCTTATTTCATTGATCTGCCTTTGGTGTTGGAGGCGTTAGGAGATAAGAGGAAGTGGGTGGCACCATCACACCAAGGGTCAGACACCCAAGCTGAGCAGTCAGCTTGGAGGCTAGGTAGCTACTTTATACCTCTGCTACCTATTTACTGTTCAAACATTAGTGCTTCTGGGCTGCTCTGAGCATTTGTTCTGTATGTGTGGAGAACCAGGGTTGAATCCTCACTGGATCTACGCAAACTGTGAATTAGCCATTGCTTTTGTTCCCCATGATTATTTTGGACTATTTTAAGTCTTCCTTTGCCCATGTCCTCTTTGTCCTCTAGCCTGTTTGCCTACTCCTTATGTGGTTGATGTTTCTTTAGTGTTGTAGAAGTTTCGAGATTAGAGGAAAGATTACCGTTGAAAGCCAGAAAGCTCTTTACCATTCAAACACTGGTGAGAGAATGTTTGGAGAATTAGATTTGAATCCCCACTAGGATGGATCAGTCTTCACAAACTGCGAAACAGCCCTTTGTCCTCTAGGATTTCCTAGCCTGTTGTCTGACTTCTTATTTGGTCAATAAATCCCTGCTGTGGCGTCTTTGGTGTCTTTACAGACTTGTGAGGTGAATCCGTAGTTAAAAAGAGACAGCACCATCACCGTGAAGGCCGTGCAGAATATACAACTACTTTTTCCTCATATTTAGCCCAACTGGGTGAACATGAGATGATTGACCACAATAGACTAACTGGGAAAAATGAGAAAATGCCGCAGATAAAAAGCGAAGTTACTCTTTAACCTTTCAAAGTTGTTTCCCTGCCATACAGAAGTCACTTTCTGGGTTATAAGAGCACACATAGCTGATCTTAATTTAAAGAGAAGGCAGTCAGGTATAATAGGGTGGACAACGACTTGAGGGTAATGCCAAAAAAAAAAAATCATTATCATTGATGAAATGAATCAAATTATGAAATGTGCAACCCAACAGTGCCGCTGGAGTTTTTTGCTGCTAGGATACCTTTGAGTCCACCAACCAAAGATGTCCAGCTAGGAATTGACCACTGGTGATGGATTATATGATGACAAATACAAACTGTGCAGCATCAGAGGAACCTTCACCAATAATGTCACATCTGCAAGGTGGAGCAACAGGTTAGATGTATCTAATGAAATGAACAATGAGTGAAAAAGTAAAGTGGCCCCTCAAAGTCATGCACCACAGCACAGCACACCACACAATTTGAACAATTTGAAATTCTTTCTTTGCATTTGACCCATTCACCAAGTGAAGTGTGGGCATGGTACCTTGCTCAAGGGAACCTCAGTGATGACACTAGCAGTGTTGGGATTCGAACCCACAACCTTCTGATTGCAGGGGCAACAAAGTGGACGCAGTGTTTATAAAACATTGCGGGTCACACACAGCAGCACTTTTGAAATACTGTATACACTCACTATCCACTCTATTAGACACCTCTGACCTGGTTTGTGTATACGCCGCTCATTTCCTTGGACCTGTGAAAGTTTGACTAATTCAGGTGGCAGTTAATGCTGGCGCCAAATTACAGCGGAGACAGAGGCACCATGATCATTTATTTACTCCCACCTCCCGCTGGCAGATGCTGTTTAAAATAAGAATGACTCGCGTCAAGCTTCTGAGGTTTCCCGCTGCCACCTTTGACGATGTGCTGAAACCCATCTGGTCACATGGGCACGGCGGCTTCGCTTGACGCTGCCTTCCTTTGCCTGCTTTCTTTAAGCTCTGCTTTTTTTTTACTAGCCTCGTGCTTTTTAGCAGGGCCGATATAGGCGTCCGGTTCCTCTGATATTCTCTCTGTGTGGTGGTTTCTTTCGACTGCGACGAGATGAGCCTCCGATAACCGTTCGCCGTCCTGACACTTTTACTGTTTAGCCGCTACTGATCAGAAAATTGAATCTAAATAAGATTTCTCTATGAAAGCTACACGGGGCCGCTCTACATGATAAACGGTGGCGATAGATGCTGTAAAAGTGTTTCAATTAAAAACCCAAGATGCCATGGTTTCTGGTGCGTCGCTCATTTGCATGCAGATGGAAAAGGAGCCCCGTTTGTGGGCAAAGGTGGGTCCGTTGGTGCGTGGCAGGGCCTTCTGAGCCCCATTATCACAAGCAACAGGTTCTTTTTTCATCTTAGCCTGCTCCTAATAGTTCCCTGGTTTGGAAATAATGCCTGTTTATTTCTATCTCCATGATTTTGGACAACTCTGGCAACGCCCCCCTGCCTCTTTCACAGCCTGCAGAAACTATAAGTATTTAATCGCTCGTTATCAGAGTAAGGCCGAGTCACACGCAATCGCACACGTCCGACTCCATTAGTGTCAGTCAAACCCTTTGAGAGCGTCTGGCAGCTTCAGAATGATGATGAAATCTCAGCTCTGCCTTATTGATGTAGCAGTACTTCTGGGATCTTATTTACTTGCATACCCCTCTTACAAACAAATTTAATGAGATGATGTGTGCGCACGCGCCCTCGGCTTGTTTCTCAAAACACGGTCCCTCTTGTCTTGATGCGGCCGCTATCTGAACAAAGCTGAGTTATCAATGAGCTAAACTGACGCTTCGGTATCCTCCAGACGTGCCCGGTTTGATCTGTTCTGAAGTAAATGTAAAACCGGTGTAAGAGGTTATGTTTTGGGGGAAAATGGAATCAAAAGTGTTTACTGACCTTGAGGTGCGGTCTCTGCTTGTTAAATAATGATACTTTATTACTCTCCAGAAGGTCAATCCCATCGGCTCCAGTCCCGGGGCTGCCCTCTGCATCCCTACATTTTGTTCTGTTGTACCTTTGCAGCAATGTGCAATGTCAAAGCAATGCAATAAGGGCTTGATAGGGTTTTGGTGGCAGTCTAGTGAGAAAATGGAAGCCTTTTTATAATGTCATGGTCCTTATACTTGGTCCTTATACAATGTAATCCTGTGGTCTGAATCCATCCACGGTGTGATCAAATAACACAGGTAACACTTTACAACAGGACTCCCCACATAAAGGGTTTCTGTATTTACAATCAGGTTATTAATTAGGTTGTAGACAGTTTATAAATCATTAATAAACAGGTATGAACATGTTTTAACAATTGTTATAAACCGATGCAGTGTATATTGGGCAGGATGTCAGATCTTGCTAGTTGTTGAGCTTATCTTGTCTCTTTCTCAGACAGAATGTTAAAATTCAGACTTTATGATGGCTGCTGCTTGAAGGACATTGTTTTATTCATTTTCATAGATGACAGTATTTCACCCAGTGTCAGAAACTGCATGAGTAATTCTATCACAAATTACTTTACAGCCCAATACAGCGAAAGCTAAGTATGTGATGGTTCAGGCATGGATGCATGTCACTTATAGCGGTATGAGCTTCCCTTCCATACATTAGCCTCGTACCTCCAGTGCAAAAGTAATGAAGCAAACATCAAACACTAAACATGCCTTGGCTAGCTGACTTGGAAAATTGTGTATTTGAGGTTTTGCTGAACTATCACTTTTATAGACTTTCATTTATTAATGTAATTTGGGTTTAAGGGACTCTTAACATACATTTTCATTGAATTGTAGTTTTTTATTATTCCCCTTGTGGCCCACTTTGGAGGGTTTATATACCAAAAAAAGCATACATGACCATTTTCTCCCCCCTTTTCATCTCACATAATGAAACAGGCTGTTTTTGGTATTGCGCTTTTAAAACCTAAATGCAAATGAACCCTATTCTGATTTGCTTGTAATAGATGGTGCCTGTTTCTTATGACTGTCCAGGATTAAACACTTTGCATAACTTCAGGATGAAGGTGTTGGGTTAAAATGCTGTAGCCTCTCTATGAAAGCATCAGAATCACAATATGTACATGCAAAATTGACTTTATGGACTAGGGAGCGAATAGCAATGTTTGTGTGCCATAAAAAGTGAGGAAAAGTAGATTTCTGTGATGTGGGCTATTTAATAGTGTGTGTATATAGGAAAGTGAGTACACAGAGATGCATGTGTACATTTAGCTTCATAACTCTGAGTGTTTCTCCTCCGTTAGGAGCAGTTTTGGCGTTTGTACACGAGATGTCATAAGAAATTAGGCTGTAATATTGCCGAGATCATTCTGGGTGTATGCTTCTGAAAATTGTTGCCTTCGAGGCCTCGCGCTCGCATGTTGCCTTCCAGTCTGATTGCCTCTCCGAAAACAAACTCGCAGAGAGGTGGCGGGTTAGATTTAATTTGCAACACATTCCACTGATGTTTGTATCCTATAGGTTCACTAAGATGAGAGGGGGATGAAGAGAAGCTCCTTCACACCCTTTAATACTCTCCGGTGCGGGGAGGAGGCACTGTAAGAGGAGCATCAAGCTGATTACGAGCGCTGATCTAGGATCATCCCCCCATCCCAGTCCACCTAATCTCATTCATTACAATACGGCAGCAACAGCTGATCCTAGATCAGCAAGCCTAATGCAGAGGAGTTCCAAACTGAATTCCAAAAATGATCCTCCATCCTGGACTGCAAGCAGATGGTCATATTTCAAGCAGCAAAATGACAGACGTTGTACTTGTTTTGCTTGATGTTCGTTTTAGAACTGTGACCTAATGTATGACATACAGGGGGTCCTTGGGTTACGACAGTTGCGACATATGACGTTTCGAGTTTACATCGCTCACTTCCATAAAGACTTTAAAAAATTGATACATGAGTGTTTCAGCTTACGCCATTAGCCTCGTATTCACAGACTATGTGGTTGAACTAGTTTGGTTGCATGCGGCGGAAGAATACGCAGTAACGCGGCGTATGAGTGAGGGAGTATAGTACAGTGTACAAGTACGGTATATTTATTTTATGTCCTTTTCCTTTATCTGTGGCTTAGTTGTGTCACGGTGGTGTCTGGTGGTGGTTTTGTTCCTGTTTTGGTTCCTGTTTTGGTTCTGTTCTGCCTGTTTTTGGTTTCCTGTGTCCTGTTTTCTGTTCCCTGGGGTGGCCAGTAGGGGTCACCCCTAGTCTGTTGTATGTATGCCTGTGCCTCGCGTCACCTGTGTCCTGTTTCTGTTTAATTATCAGTTCCATGTGTTTCGTGTCCTGTCTGTGTTCCCTATTGGTTGTCCCAGTTTCTGTCCCCTATAAAGTCTGTCTTGTCTGTCTGTTCGGGGTGCAGGCATTAACACGGTTACACGGTTTTTGTATGCCTGGTTGTGTTTGTTTAAATAAAAAAACCACGGTGAAAGGAAAACCCTTCGACTCGGCAATGTCTCTGTGGTCGTCCTGGAGTTACGGTGCTCTCCCGGGCTGGTCCGGGTGCTGGTCGGAGGAGGAGGACAAAATCCTGCCGTTTGCGGCGCCGTAACAAGTTGTGTTTTTATGTTCTAGATTATGATTTTAGAACTGTGTTAGATCGGTAAGTGACTGAGGCTAGGATGTGTTTCCACTTGCACCAAAATTCGGAACGCAGCTGTGACGTAACGCAAGCACCCCCTGTATATTGTAACTTTGATAATCTCACCAATTAGGGATTCAATCCAACTAAAATAAGAGCTCACTTATCTACATATACCTAAATATCACAGAGGACAAAATCTGCTGTTCTGCTTATTGATCTTTTTTTTATTAGATTTCCAAGGGATCCGCTCATCTGAAAAGAGTGGTTAAAGTTTTCTGCAGCGTTTTGATTGGATCTGTTTAGACTGTGTTTTATATTGTTCTTCTCTCTGTTTCTCTGTGCGTCTGTGCAGTCGTGATAGAAGCAGTTTCCTCTGGGATCAATAAAGTTTTCTGCTTCTGTTTATTCTTGCACATATTTTAGCCTGCCTATAGAACAAGACACAGTATAGGATGGCCAATTAGAACTGGGATCATTTAAATACATTGGTCTTATCGGTCTTAAGGGTTAAAAAGAAGTCATGTGAAAGTAAATTATGGCAAAGTGAATTATTTTTCGACACAAAACTGTTGAAAGTGAACTGTAGTGAAAAAAGTAAGGAAAAGGTGAGTATATATACAGTAACCCCCCCGCGTATTCGCAGTTCAGCAGTCACGGCTTCAATCTCTCGCTGATTTTTTCTGAGAACCGAACTAATAATTGTTCGCAGAAACTAGATATCCTCCGCATTTTTTTGTTTTTGCTTTTGTGACATCCGGGCCTCGTCCGCCCAAACATAAACAACCAGCACGAGGGCGAGGGGGCGTGGCGAAGGAGGCCTGGGCGTCACAGCTTTTTTTGTGGTAATATATAATTTTTCATGCATTTTAGTGCTTTTGGTACCGTCCAGAGAACACAGAAAGCGCATCTTGGGATGGTGAAATATTGCTGTATTCAGAGGTGGGAGGTTTGAAAGTAGCCAATCCGAGAACATCATTTATTTCTCCTTGCTGCTGATTGGCTGCTGCCCTGTGAAGCATCTCATGTATCTCGAGTGTTTCTCCAAGTGTTCTTGTGTATTTCGCTTTGTTCTTAAAGCCCTGTATTTTATTACTGTAAATTAAATGAATTTATTACTGTATTTACCTGCTTATACCAAAGACCAAAGAAAATGCACATGCATGAAATACAGTGCAGTTTATACAGGGGTAACACTGCAGTTCAGTTCAGTGTTCAGTGTAAACTGTACAGTACAAATACGGGTATTTAGGGTTTACACTATAAAAATAGACATTTTTAAGCATTTTTGAGGTTTTTCATCACATGTTTGAGGTTTTTCACTATACGCGGGTGCTCTTGGAACTCTGAATTTGCCAAATTTGTCTAAATGGCCTGCATGCTGTAATGCCAGCACAGGTACATGTACCATATTGGAAAGTGCTGTCATGCTGGCTTAAATATTCACCTGCAGAGAGTTCAACTTGTGTCATCAACAAGAATGGCAGACTGTGGCAGCAAAGGGCCGCTTCCTGTTTAATCCTTTTAAGTGACCGCGCACAATGCCAGCCAAGACTTCAGACAACAATGGCTGTGTCCTTGGAAGGGCTGCATTGATTTCAGCATACACATTACGCATCTTCTGCATAAATAAAATGACTGAATCACTACATGTTTTTTCTCATGTTTAACCTTTTCGAAGTTGGTAGTTATGACTCTTTACTGACTGCCAACACAGTGCCGTAATTACGTTTAATTAGCCGAGCAAAACCAAAGAGTCCTTTGTTGGACTGTCTTGAAATATTAAGTTCTTCTTATATAAGTGTTTTCGGGTTTTTTTTGTTCTTTTATTCATCGCTTTCCAGTTTTTGCGAGGATTGCGGGGGTGTGATATTTAATATTTACAGGGACGCTGACACCATACATCGCTTGGCTCGAAAATGTATAGTGCAAGACCTAAAGCTGCTGTTGTATGAAAATAAACAGCTCATTGAACAACAGGGGCAGTTATGCTGGCATGATCTGAGGGTAGTGAAACAGCTTTCATTTCATAAACAGCCTCGTTTGGTTTGTTTATTCCACTTTATTTCATTATTTGAGTGATAGTTTGGATTAATCGGGGGTCCTGACTTCAAAGGAAAAAAAAAACAACAGCAGCAAATTGGGGAGAATCCTACCGTGGTTCTGGGTGATGAACAACATCATTAAATAACACTGCGCCAGAAACAGACTTTGGAATGAACTAAACAAAAAGCGATAGAGGTCATTTTGTGTTGGTGATGGTGATTTTATAATTGCAAAATAACTGCAAAAAATGTAACATCAAGGGGTCCACGCTGAAAATTTGAGAATGCAATTCAAAAAGTATCTTCACTCTCCAGTCCATATTGTCTGTCTATAAGAAAATACACTGCAAAAACAGCCCGTTTTCAGCTCATCGTGGTTGTGATGTCTCATTTGACAAACAAAAGCAACAAAAATAAATATCGTATGATAGTCCTAGAGTAGTGTTAGGTGATTACTTGGAACAGGGACTTGGCTTTGGAAACTGTTTGCACATGTTCCAGCTGCAGAAGCTTCAAAATGAAGTCTCATTAGTCAAAAGACAAAACACTGCAGCTCAATGAATCCTTGTTTGAAGGTAAAATGTGTCATTATGAATGTCCTTTGATAATCCCACTGTAATTTTTGGGTGATTAATTGGAAGTAACATTGGAACAGAAGCATCTGCATCAGGTTTGATTGAGGAAAGTCACATTTCTGTCCCAGCTGTAATTAACTTTTTTTTGTGTGACTCTCCTAACTAGTTCTGTCAAACTGGTAAAAGTCTGTCCTTGCATATTATCAGCAAACTTGTATCTCCAGAATGGTCACTTTTGAGTAGAAAGAAAAACATTCTGAACTTATAAAGGAAGTTAATTGTAAACTAGTTTCCAAGTCTTTTTAAGACCATTTCAAGTTTTCTGTTCCCCACGTACACTTTCACATAATGTCAAGGTCAGCTGATACTTTCCAAATACATAAAAAAAACAAAATATAAAGGTGATTTTCAGGTCATTTTAGCTCTTCTGTCGATTCTTCTTTTAATTGTTTAGATGTTGCGAGGGACATCTGGTGGTTTTTTTTTTTTGTTAATATTTCAGCGTTTTGATAGGGCAGTATCAGTACACTGGATGGCAGGTCACTGGAAAGACCTGTAGTGGTGGACAGTGGTGGAGAAATGCAGTGTCTTTTCTCGCTTTAATGCCATAATCCTTTAGAGCCCGGTCTATTCACTGTATACAAACGGTCCTATCGATTTGTGCTTCTGTTGTCTTGAACCATATGTTTACATTTGCTACTCGACGGCGTAGGTGCACGACCCACTCCGGCTTAGAGAAGCGTGCGGCCCACAAAGGGAAGAAAAGTGTGTTTTTTAATGTGCTCCTCTGTGCTTCTGTTGGCTGGGATTGCAGCGTTGGTCGATACTTATTTATGGGCTTGTCCATAAAACAGCATGATGGGATGCACTTTCTGACTCATGAGGTCATCGCAACACAGGAGCACCGAGACCGAGGCAATGACTGCTGCTGTATGTAGTGGCGTGAGCTGAGAAACTCTGCTCGGTCTCTTTGTCTGATGCTGAAAAACAGTATTTCCACAGGCTTCGAATGTTCCTGGTCTTCTAGATCAAAAGTTCATGCTCAGAAATGCCATTTCAAGCAATAAGCTAATGTAAGGGATTCTGTAGGGGAGAATTAGGAGAAAAGTCCCCCAGGACAGTATACATTTACAGATAAACCATATCTGTGTTCAGCCTTGCTGACTTTAAGATGAGGATGGTGATGATGAAGATGAGGATGATGAGGAGGAGGATGATGATAATGAGGAGGAGAATTAGGATGATGAGGAGGATAATGATGAGGAAGATGATGCTGATGATGGTAAGGATGATGCTGATGATGATGAGGATGATGCTGATGATGGTGAGGATGATGAGGAGGATGATGATGCTGATGATGGTAAGGATGATGATGAGGATGCTGATGATGGTGAGGATGCTGATGATGAGGATGATGCTGATGAAAGATGATGATGATGATGATGAGGATAAGGAGGAGGAGGATGAGGATGATGATGATGATGCTGCTGATGATGATGAGGATGATGAGGATAATGATATTGATGATAATGCTGATGAGGATGATGATGATGCTGCTGATGCTGATGATGATAAGGATGATGATGATGAGGATGCTGATGAGGAGAATGATGATGCTGATGATGGTGGGGATGCTGATGATGGTGAGGATCCTGATGATGAAGATGATGCTGATGATGAGGATGATGATACTGATGATAATGCTGATGAGGATGCTGCTGCTGCTGCTGCTGCTGATGATGATGATGATGATGCTGATGATGGTGAGGATGATGAGGAGGATGATGATGCTGATGATGGTAAAGATGAGGACAATGATACTGATGATAATACTGATGAGAATGATGCTGCTGCTGCTGCTGATGATGATGATGCTGATGATGACAAGGATGATGAGGAGGAGGAGGATTAGGAGGATGATGCTGATGATGGTGAGGATGATGAGGAGGATGATGAGGAGAATGATGATGCTGATGATGGTGTGGATGCTGATGGTGAGGATGCTGATGATGAAGTTGATGCTGATGATGAGGATGATGATACTGACGATAATACTGATGAGGATGCTGCTGCTGCTGCTGATGATGATGATGATGAAGATGATGATGCAGATGCACACCGTAGACTGGAACACCAGTTTTGTTTTACACAATGTGTGGGACAGCTGGAGTGCACCCACCAGTTTTCTTAACCATAATGATGATAACTTAATAATAAAAATTCAATACAAAACTATTCTATTTTAATAAGGAACTGAGTCCCTGAAAATGCACAATGAATGTTTATTTGCTGAATTTACTATATTTTAAAGAAGTGAAATGTGACCTGCACAAAAGTTATGACATGTATTATGACTAGCATGCAGATGTTTATTAGACAAATAAATATGTATATTCATTAAATGGTATTATTATTAGTTGTAGTAGAAGTAGTGCTAGTAGCAGTAATGTACTCGTAGGAGTAGTCGTCGTCATAGTCACAATAAAAATCAAATAGTTGTAATAACTAATTCATACACCTTGGATGGTCCTAATTTCGGGAGATGGAACAAAAAAATGTGGACTTTCTGAGAACTACTGTACAGTAGACTGAGATCCATGGATTTAATCAAAACTGTAGCATTTAAAGCAGCTAGCATGTTATCCTAATGCTAGATAGCCAGCCCACAGTTAACAGCTTTGTGAGGTTCCCCTTTCTTTTCTTTACTTTTCTGTCTTTTGAATATAAATGCATTGGTCATAGGCCCCACGGTGGTGCAGTGAGTAGCACTGTTGCCTCACACCTCCAGGGTTGGGGGTTTGAATTGGGGTCCTGGTCTTGTGTGTGTGTGTGGAGTTTGCATGTTCTCCTCATGGTGGCGCGAGTTTCCTCCGCTTTCTCCCACATTTTAAAGACGTGTGTCAGGTGAATTAGGGATTCTTAATTGACTGTAGGTGTGAGTGACTGGTATGTTTGTGTGTGTGTGTATGTGTGCGTGTGTGTGTGTGTGTGTGCGTGTGCACCCGTAGACCCTGGAATAGGCTCTATCCCTAACCATTGACATTCAGTGTCAGAAAATGATTCTGAATGAAAGGACAGGACAAGGGTGGAGCTTGAAATGAAACAAACAGAAATCACATGGAACTGGGAAATGAACACAGTGGGGGGTTACAGAGAGGGCCGGAACAGGGCAGGATTTATATAGACATGAATAGCATATATGGTTTTGACATAAATTTGAGCATGAATATTCAAATTCTAAACCTAACCTTTACTGTTGATAATTATGCAAGCTTCACTAGATGGTTTATTTGAGCATCCATACAGGACCTTCAGACCAAAGTGTGACCAAACTTTCTACTGCTCCAGATAAAAACACTGGATATGCCATCTGTCAGGGTGTTTAAGGTCACAAACATTTGCACTGAAATAATTTGTTCAATATTCCATAACCAGTTGGGCCAAACCAAGCGGCACAAAGGGCTCGGCCTATTCGTGTTTTTTTATGTATTCCATTTGATTCACCTCACAAGTAAATGCAAAAATGTGTAGAGCATGACTGGGATTGTAATAAACAATGTATTCAAGTCCTCATATGTGTTTCTTCTGCAAAATGAAAAAGCATCCTGCAGAGATGCCTTTGCATAACAATAACCGCATTTACTGAGGCTGTGTGTTTTTCAGCAACCCTCTGAACGTGTTCTCAGGTAAAGTCCGGGCATCCGAGGCTGTATGCGTGCGGTTTTCTGAATTAGTCTGCGGATTAAAGTATCTGAGGGTAAACGGCGTATCAAACTCGGAGCGGCCTCCTGGATTTGGACGATTACACGGCCGAGCAGCGGGCGGCGCGCTCAAGGTTACAGATAAGGATTAAACGCGCGACCCTCGCGTGACCCCTGCCAAAAACCCGCGTGAGCCGCCGCCTCCCTGGCCCTCTCGGGGAGCGGCGTGGAAAAACACATTAGATTACAAAGCTGATAAGTGATTACATGGGGGAACCAGGCATTCAGTATCACAAACACACAAGCCTACCTGTGAACACTCCCACACAAAAAGCCATTATCAGAACTGACGTGGCATTGGATTGATAACGCCAGCCATTAAGGACATGTAAATGATCATTAATTGGATCATTGCCGTGCGCACTAAACTAATTGCAGAGCTCTAACTCTTAATTGCGGAATGCTTGGATTCCGTTTAGAATGTTAATGGCCGGGACAGCTGGTGCACACACGCTTCTCTTCTATTTTTCTTTTTTTCTCTCTTTGTTTTTGGAATGTCTTCCGGGACAGCATCCAATACACAGTCAGGGTTCCGACGCGTGCCCAAATTTTGGTCTGTGCGTGTGTGTGTGTGTTCATGTGCATCCGAACGAGGCCGATCCTACGTGTGTGCCAGCGTGAGCAGCCCTGTGTGCGTGTTTGTGTGTTTCTATGCACCTGTGTGTGACTGTGTGTGTGTGTGTGTGTGTGTGTGTGTGTGAGTGAGAGAGAGAGAGAGAGAGAGAGAGAGAGAGAGAG
>JBBPCX010000141.1:18607785-18629827 GCA_037974365.1 Hydrocynus forskahlii | reverse complement strand
TCTTTTCTTTTTCTTTCCCTCTTACTCACGGCCCCTTTCTCTCTCTCTCTCTCTCTCTCTCTCTCTCTCTCTCTCTCCCTCTCCCTCCCCCCTCTTCCCTCCATATAGATATCTCTCTATTTTCTGTCACATACACAAACAGACAAACACACAGTCGGTCTATCTCCCTTCGCCCGCCGTTCTGTTTGCCCGCCGTTGCTCAGCAACAGTTTGCTCTCGGTTGAGTTTGGGATGACCTTCGGGTAGGGCCACATAAACAGATGTTTACATTGTGACCCCGCAGGAGAAGTTGTTCTTGGGGAAAACAAAGGATGGCTGAACTTGAAAAAATACAGAACGGTGCTGTCTGATTGGTTACAAGTTTTGTTTTCATGTGCCTTTGGTAACCCCAGTAAGAATGCCCTGCAAAGTAATGGCGGCAAACCGAACGAACCATAAAGCGCCGGGATCATCCGCAGTTGTACCTTCACCTCTCGCGATTCGCCGTCTTCCTCTCTGAAATGAGCTTCTATTTTCTTTCTTTCTTTCTTCATTTTTTTTTTTAGTTTTTTTGTCTATTAATCTTATTGCTCGACGTGTGAACGCAAGCCTCGCATATATTTGCATGATTTCCATCGCTGATTTGTTTAAATAATGCGCTCGCTGGCTTTTTGTAATGATAATAAGTCCTTGGCTTTGTACGAGCGATCCTCAAGTGCAGTTGCGGCTTACGTAACCCCTCAGTGTTTAGATTAAGTGCATATGGAAATAGATTTCTTCGCTGTATTACAGGGCATTGCCGCACACTCCTAAAGGCTTGAGAGGGAGCAGTGTTCTGCCGCAATAAGGAATACATTACCATCCTTTAATCACAACTGTGGGCCTGAGCGCAACAATGCTGCTAGCCTGTGTAGGCTTTTTTCTGCATGATCCATGATCATTTGGGAGCTAAAGGTCAAAAGCATGCATGAACGCATGGGTTAGCACTGGATGTATGGCAGCGAGCATGTGGTATATGATGATGAAGCTGTGTGTGGTCGAGAGAGTTTGCAAACTTCTACTTTTCTGTGTTTTCTGGAGAAAGGAACAAGTGAGAGTGTGGGGGTGTGTGCATATCAGCTCATTGCTCACATACAGTATGTACTTAGATGCAGTTTGTTCTCCTAAAGCGATCTCAGCCTGGTGGGCAAAGTGCTTTTTGCACTGTACTTGTAGTGATCTTCCATTCAGGGCCTATATTGTTGTTGTTTTTAAGCCTGGATTATTATTTGATACCAAAAAAGTTGTAAATATTAAATAGCAATAGTAGCAAATAGTAATAGTAAAAAGCAAAATGTCACATTGTGGTTAGCCACATTTTGTTTAACACTATCAACTATCAAGGTCCAGTTAAGGCTACTAGCTTTGCCAACACTTAACAACTGTGATGTTTAATAGGGTGGCGAGGTTGGTAACTTTGTGGCCTCACAACGAGGAGGTCCTGAGTCAATTCCTAGCTGGGGCAACCTTTCTGTGTGGGGCGACCCTGTGTGGGTTCTGTTGGGAGCTCTGGTTTCCTCCCATAGTCCAAAGATACAGATCTGTTGAATTGGAGATGCTAAATTGCTTCTAGGTGTGAGTGTTTGTCGGTGTGTTTTTCCTGTGATGTACTAGTGACCTGTCCAGCCTCTCGCCCAGTGTTGGGAGGGGCTCCAGTGACGATGGTTCTGATAAACATCATATAATAGATGTAATTTAATCATCATATAATTCATGTCATCATGTAATTTAGGAAAAAGTCATATATTTTTTTGACTAGATTCTCCTGCTGTGTGTCTAGCACCCTATGTTCTCCATGTTAACCCAGTTGCAACTCTATATGTATCTGAAGCTGATGTGTCTACCTTGTGTTTTGGTAAATTGTGTGGCTTTAGCAGATGATCTAAGTGGTGTTACCACCTGTACTCACAGCTATAATATTTTTTTCACCACCTTAAAATGTTCTTGCTGTCTATTTAAATGTTTCTACACCATTTGAACGCAGCAGTTGCCCTTTACATCGTGTGAAAGTTTCAAGATGAATGCTTCACCAAAAAGGGTCCAACATTTCTTCCTGTAAAGTTTCCATTTCGCCCTCTCTTTCTCTCTCGCCTTACACGGGTTCTCCTTTTTGTCATCTCATGTCACTAGTGAGTCACTTTATTCTCCTTTTTACAAGGACATAAGCTAATACTGGTGCAGCTGGTGGCCTAGTGGTTAGGGCATTCGCCCCTGCAATCAGGAAGTTGTGGGTTCAATTCCCAAGACTGCTAAGCACCCCTGAGGCACCCTGAGCAAGGTACAGGTCCCCACACACTGCTCCCTCGGCGTTGTGTTCCTGGCTGCCCGCTGCTTCACTTGGTGAATGGGTTAAATGCAGAGGAAGAATTCCGTGCTGTTCACACTGTGTGCTGTGGCGTGGTGTGTTCACGT
Organism: Hydrocynus forskahlii; assembly: GCA_037974365.1. Lineage (NCBI taxonomy): Eukaryota > Metazoa > Chordata > Actinopteri > Characiformes > Alestidae > Hydrocynus > Hydrocynus forskahlii. The sequence continues at coordinate 18,627,397 of JBBPCX010000141.1, read as the reverse complement.
ATGACAGCATTTTCACTTTGACTAATTCACAATGACGTGGCATCAGAGGTGCTATACGCTCCCTCTCTCCCTCTCTTATCTGTTGTAACAGCACTTATCTGTCTTTTGTTACGTGTCTAGCTATTCAAGCCAGGATCAATATGAGCTCATAAGAAGATTTTACTTGAACCCTGCTATATAACACTGACGTAAAATACCTTAAACATGCCATGACGTGATATACTTCCGTGAATTGCCATTAGAGATTGTATCTACTGTGAGACTGCCGTACTACTATTATTGCCAACTTTCATGACAGATGACTACAGCGCTTAATGTTACATTGTGCTAATTTGAGGTCATGACATCAAATATAGTGTCTGTTTTAACAAATCCCTGGTAGTGGAAACAGGGCGACGTCATGTTAATGGACATAATCTGTCAACTGGAGACATCTTCCATGACAGACAATTCATTTTCATTTTCTTTACAGCAAAATTTTTTTTGCTGCTTTGGTACATTCTGAAAGTAGGCGAAAATGCTTTATTTATCAACTTTTTGATGAGCGATGTTGAGCAGTTGTCACAAGCCCTGGTTCTGGAGCTCAACCTTCCTGAGAAGTCTAGTTTCAGCCCGCAATTTTCTACACCTGCTGTGACTAACGAAGATCTTCAGAAATCCCTGATTGGCCCTACTGTTAAGTAAGGGGACGGGATCAGCATGAAGCTAAACAAAGCAGGAAAATAGATCCAGGAGCGCTTGGTGATCTCTGGCGTAGCATATAGACTGTTAGAAAACAGCCCCTTGTATGAGAAAACGGGGGCAAAATACTACTGTAATGACAAAAAATGCTGTGTATTTACAATTACTTTCATAATTATGATTTGTCAGCTGTGTATCAAGCTTTATTTTGGGACCAATGTTTTGCTCCATCTTACTTTCAACATATGGTCTGTAAAATCATGGCAATGTATACTGTCTCCATGCTGTTCCACTCCAAAGGCACCTCACTATCTCAGTGCTGATGTATGTTAATGTATATATAAACCATTATAATGTTTAAGGGTAATAATGTATAATGTATGAACAGATAATGTGTGATGTTTCTATGTTATTTCAGTCGTCATGTGTGAATATGCTGTTTCCAGGTTGTCTTCATGCGCTCCACGCTGTCTTAGCAGTTGCTGTGAGGGTAGGTAGGGCTGAACAGCCTCCATGCGATTTGTGGGCCTTGCTGTCATCCCTGCACCTGGCTCAGTGTGTACCGTCTCTGAAGAAAGCTCTTTGTTCACGCACCTGCACTGAGAGCAGTTTGGAGTAGGAAACGTCAAAAATTTTAGAACCTTTGGCAACTGTCAGACACCAGGATAGCTCCTGAAGCTCCTGAAGGAGGAAGTTCCTCAGGAAAGAGGTTTTGGGCAGCCCAGTTTGCACTGGTTTGAGTGAATCTCAATACAGTCGAACCCACTAGCTGCTGTCGGAAAGCGTCTAGGTCCCTCTATTTTTATTTTTTATTACATACTAAATGACATGAGTCCTCTGCATTTAACACATTAACCTAAATGAAGCAGTTGGCGGTCAACAACGGCATGCAGGGAGCAGTGTGGGGCCACTGGGATTCACAGTCTTGGGATTCGAACCCATGACCATCTGATTGCAGGCGGTTATTAACCACTAGGACAGCAGCTTAGTCTAACTCCAAGACACACGCGAGCACACGCGCACACACGCGCACACACACACACACACACACCCCGTATTACTATATTGGAGGACATTCTATTCAATAGTTCACTGCACCTAACCTAACTAATCATACAGCTCTTTTGTTTTTTCTTGAAAGAAATTAAATTTGTGATGAGAACATTTCATTGCGAGGGCCATCAAAATGTCCAAACGTCTACAGATTTTCCAGTGTTCCTATCATTATGAGGTCATTTGGTTTCGCTTGGCTTATGTCCTGCACTCCTTCTCGATTACCTTTTTTCAGTTTTCAATCATAATGTCGGCAGGTTGGCTTTTGGCATGGGACCATAGGGTACACTTGCTAGCATAAAGTATGAACCCTATCAGCGAAACAAGTGCTAATCACTCCAAGGCCTCAGTATCACAGGTCAACAACTCCTATATTTCCAGAAGAGGGCTGTTTGAACCGCGTCTATATTCAGCAACATCTTAACTACGCTGTTGCCTTTGTTGGAGTGAGAGGGAGGTTGTCTCATATAGGTGATACATAGGCTGGTAAAGCGTTCCAATGGGGGTTTTATAGTGTTTACTTAAGCGCTCTCCGGCTGTGCGGATCTCATAATGGATTTGTGGGTAAATTAACAAGATGAATAGACACTTATTGTCAAAGGAATCTGACTGTTGATTACCATTCCTTTGAAGCAAGTATATGAATGTTGCGTACCGACGGCACAGAGGAATTGAGTACAGAGGCTTTCCCTGTAATCAGTGTATTGTTATAATGGATTTCTTCCTTTATTCTGGGTTGATGTCTTCAGCACCCTGACTTATTCCTTGGCTGTACATGAACACACGCATACACACTTGTGTTCCTGTCTGTGTGAGGTCTCTAATTGATTCTGTCACTAAACATTAAGCCTTAGCGTCAAGAAGAAGTCATTCTTCATTCAACAAACTAAAGATTTATATTTATATTGAGTCCTTACGTTCTCATAGTTGATGTTTCCATGTATCCAAATGTGTTCTTTTCTAGCAATGGTTGAGGGTTGAACAACCTTAATGATGTTTACACCACAAATGGGGGCTCAAATCTAACTCACCTCCAAGTCATGTGACTGAAGTCCACACTTCTGGTGAATGGTCCATTTGGAAATGGGATGGGATGCATTGAGAACAAGATATCAGGTTTGTGTGTAACTGGTATGTTGTTAAGAAATTGGATCTTTATGGGAGTTATAGGTGTTTCAGTATCATACTAATGATTGCTTGATTTAAAAAAAAACACACACAGGAAAAATACACTGTGACCTTTCAAGAAACAGAAAAAAATAATCTCATATTAATTACTAGATATTTTAACAAAAACTATCAATGGGATTTTTTTCATGTGTTTACAGGGAGTTTTCTGTTGCTGTCATTGAACACATTTGTGGTCATGGATAGGTCATTCTTGAATGGGTTGTGGTTTTCCTCTGCTGGTGATGAGAGCTCATCATGCTTTCATAGTTTTAATCCAGACTAGACACCTACCACATCTGTCAGTGCTGTTTTTCAGTCTTTCCAGTCATTTGGAACACTCTTCTGGTCATAATTAAGTGTGTCGTGTGCTCTGAATCGATGTTGCCTTTTGTCTTTTTCCGTGAGCCCCGGAAAACTCAGGCATTTCAGCATCACTAATTTGGAAATGCAAACATTGCCTTGTATTGTTTTCTTCCTGATTATCTTGTTGGAGGGGAAAATACCTTTGTGTCTCATTATCAGCCAGCCGGAATCTTATCACTTGTCAAAAAATGCTGCTTTATGTAAATGTTTCTGTTCACCAAAGCAACAGGGATTAACATAATAGCGTCGCATTAGCCACATCAGCTAAAACTAGACATTACATCATGCTTCCTGTGAAGGCTGTTAGAAAAGGAGAGTGTGTAGGGAATACTGAGACACTTCTATAAAAATTTAACTCTCAGTATTTTTACCATTGATATTTTACCATTGATTTTTTTTCCCTCATAATGAATGGTGGTTCTGTTGAGTCACTACAGAGGCAGTTTTCCATTTCAGCGTAAATGGTTTTCTCATGCCTTCAAATCCCTTCTGTTTTCTCTATTAATTCAGAGAAACTGTAATCTGTTGGATGGTTGCAGCAACATTTATGATCAAGCCTTTTCGGAGAATCAAAGCCTTCGATCAGATCCGATGACCTTATGAGTGTCGATGGCTTTGTTTTTTATTTTGCATGCTTTCAGAGATGAGCCTTCGCCTGCTTTGATAGATTTTCTAAGTATTCCTTCAATTCTATTCACTTGGTGTTGACTGACCAAATGGCGGGTCAGTACTGGGGGATAAAAAGAATATTAAAAAAAACTGCTCACATAAGACTATTGAGGAGTCATAAGCTCTGTTCGAATTCGCTACATATGACAGGACTGGTAGTAAGTATATTTTAGGGCTTGGACAATAAGCAGTTTGGAAGATGTGATAATTTAGGACAAAAGGATTGATAGTTAACAGTAAATTGTGATATTTTCAGTAGAGGGTTAAGCCTTGAGTATTTTTCATTGGTCAGTAAAACCCAGGACATTCCCTAGGATGAAAGTCCGTGTTTTACTGACCAAATATACATTCATTAGCCACATAACATTAAAACCACCTGCCAAGTATTCTGTGTGCACCCTCCATGTTGCTAAAACAGTTCTGACTCATTGAAGCTTGGACTCTACATGACCTCCAAAGGTGTGCTGTGGTATCCGAGACATTACAGGAGATCCTTTAGGTCCTGTAAGTGAGATGGGGCCTCCATGAATACATAGACTTTGTCCAGCTTGTTCCACAGATGCTCGTTCAGACTGGAAGCCAAGTCGACATCTAGAACTGTGATTCGTCAGACCAGGTCAAATTCTTCTGTTGCTCCATGGTCCAGTAGAGATTTTCACATACCCATTGTACTTGCTTTCAGGTCAAACACATAATGCAGTAGACATAAGACGCTGCGCAACATACAGAACAGTGCAAATAAAGAAGTATAAATAAGAGTAAGGTTTGACCAAACCTATCCAGAGTGTGTGGACAGCTCTGTACTATATACGGGGGTTTTAAGGTTATAACAGTCTCGATAAACGACGTTTCGAGTTTACAACGCTCACTCCCACTCGACTTACACCGTTTGCTGAACTGGTTTGGTTTCGCATGGCAGAAGAATACGCAGTAATGCGGCGTATGAGTGAGAGAGTTTTCCTTTTTCTGTGGCTTAATTGTTTTTTTATGATTTTACAACTGTGTTAGGATAGATAGGTGACTTAGCTAGGGTATGTTCCGACTAACACCGAAATTCGGGTTACATCACTGTCGAAAGAACGGATCTGTGTTGTAACTCGCAGACTCCCTGAATATTTATTTAGCTATAAGTAAAATATGCAATGGTTGCAAAAAATGTTGCATGTAGTAAAGAATAGTGCAAACGGTTTCAGTAATGGCCCAGGGTCAGCATGGGTACTCCGACCAGTCTGCGGCTAAGAAACACACAGCAAGCTACGATAATTAGCTTGGACTTTTTCAGGAACGTGTTTTATATTAGCACTTCTGTGTGAATGGACCAGAAGGGACAGCCCTCCCATGCACATCAATGGGCCATGACCCTGTCACTGGTTTAACAACTTTTGATAGATAGTACCCAGATAACACCATGTTATTGATTCAACATTGAATTTTGGTTAAATGCATTGATTTATGGTCAGTGTTGAATTGTCAACGTTGAAACCGAAACAATTTTTGGTCAGATTTTCAATACTGAACATATCAATGGTAACAAAACCTTAATTAAACACTGATATAAGGTGACTTGTTGAATCCATCCACAAATTATTGATTTTTCAATGTTGATTAGATGGCCTTCTCAATGAGCAAGATCAATGCTGGATCAACACTGAAGATCCTCTTTGTCAGATATGGAATCAATGTCATTTCAACGGATTTGTGCTATCTGGGTAACCACTACATATCAGGAACACTCCACAAGACCTGCCGTTTTGGAGATGCCCCGACCCTCTCGCCATCACGAATTGGCACTTTGTCAGAGTCAGACTCAGATCCTTGCACTCACCCATTTTCCCTGCTTCTAAAACATCAACTTCAAGAGCCGACTGTTTGCTTGCCGCCTAATATATTGCAGCCCCTGACAGGTGCCACTGATAGTGCTTATAATGTTGTGTCTGATCGGCAGATATATAATGTCTGGGCATGTTTCACACACACACATTCAAAAAAGCAATGGAAGCAACACATTAGGAAAACATCTCTCTGGAAAATGAATTTATAAAGCGAGGACATGAGAAAAAAAATCCCAGAATGACCCCAGGTAATGAACAGAGAACTGGGTTGCGGGAAATGGGGAAGTTCAGGGAACACAAACAGCGGAGGCCACTTTTTAAAGCAACCCTTGCTTATTGACCTCTCATTGTGTGTCCTGTTGTCTGCAATGTCCCATGGAGTGTGTTGCTGGTGAAAAAGCCCCGGACACTGTTGACATTTACCAAAGTGACACCACGCTGTTCCAGCAACCCCCGACCTGGAGGCTACTACACCAAACAAAGGCACCGCGCCAAAGTAAAGCCAGCGCTCTGCCCCCGCCGGCTTGTGCGCCACCAAGATGAGTGATAATGAGAGGTATTGTTCTAGAATTAATTGTGTGTGTTCTCATGCCCCTCTTACCCCCACCTGCACCTGCACACACACACACACACACACACACCACTCATCCTTCCATTTTCTACCACAGGAAGCCAAGAGAGAATGTTGCTAATTATGAATTTTAATAGGATTACCAGATCTCTAGCAATCTGCTATTTGAGGTATTGAAGAGATTAATGCATTCAGTGGGGACATGATTAATCAAACGACGTGATTCTTTGAGTTTTCTGTTCTTCGTTTTCCTTTTTTCTCTTAAGTTTTTTAAAATCAACACACTTTTTTATTATTTCTTTCAGTGGTGTCATATGCTCATCGTTGGCTGAATATGCCAACAGTGCATGTATTGGGGTTCAGAGTGGCTCGCTAATGACCTCATACCTCAAATGACCACGGAATGGCACATGGAATGGACCATGAACTTCTCCAGATGTTGGTAGTCGGCCATAACAGTATCCTAACATTGCAAAACTAGACCACGTATGCCTGAAAAAGAAGTCATAACTGAGTCATCATTTAGTTGATAGCTTAGCATTGAATTGTGAAAAGCACAATTCAACGTAAAACTTTCTATTTTCTTCAATAAAACAGATGCCCTCAAACTGCATCACAGTATACAAGGAGCACTGTAGTGTGTATCATCTGTGTGCTTCAATTCTGTAGGGGATTGTGGTCCTTTAATAGGGGGCTAGATAGTGGGTTTATTCAGAGGGAAAGTACAGGGACGACTTTTCCAGCAGAACATTGTCCAGAGCATCATACTGCCTCTGCTGGCTTGCCTTCTTTGTATGCTGAATCATGGTGCCATCTCTTTGCCAAGTATGCGATTTACACACCCAACCGTCCACATGATGTAAAAGAAAACATGTATCATCAGACCAGGCTACCTTCTTCCATTGTTCCATGGTCCAGTTCTGATGCTCATGCGTCCATTGTAGGTGTTTTCGGAAGTGGACGGGAGTCAGCATGGGCACTCTGACTGGTCTGCGGCCACACAGCCTCATGCACATCAAACTCCAATGCACTTTGTGTTGTGACACCTTTCAGTCGTGGCTCTCTCGTAGGATCAGAACAGAAGGGCTACCCTTCGATCCCCATGAACATCTGTAAGTCTTGACCCTCTCACTGGTTCATCAGTTGTCCTTTTTTGGACCACTTTTGGTAGGTGCTGACCACTGTGTACCAAGAACACCCCACGTGACCTGTCATTTTGGAGATACTTTATTCCAATTGTCTACCATCACAATTTGGCCCTTGTCGGATTTGACTTATTCTCTCCCATTTTTTCTGCTTCCAGCACATCAAGTTCAAGAACTGACTCTTTCTGCCTAGTCTATTCCACCCTTTGACAGGTGCCATTGTTACGAGATAATCAGTGTTATTCACTTCAACTGTCAGTGGTTTTAATGCTGTCACTGATTGATGTACATTTGGGACATGGAGCCACATTCTCAAAAGAAAAACAAGGGTATGTGTGTGCCTGAGAGACAGATTTACAATTATTTATCTTCTTATTTGGACTAAAATTTGCTGAATTGAAGAATCGCTTTGTGAAAGAAAAGTGTTTCTCGGGGCATATTTGCTCAGGGTTTTACAAGAGGCACATGACTTAAAGACATTTTCGTTCACTGCAGCTGCCGTCCCTCCGTTGGTTCCTTTGCTCATCTCCCATCTCTTTCCAGTATGGTAGACAGATATTGTTTTTTTTAAGCATGTGCAGTTTTAGTTGCTTCTGTAATTAATTTACTAATTCAAAGATTAGGTTGACAGCACAGTAGTTTGACAAGAAAAGATGAACGCGGTTGATGTTGATCTGAAGCATTGCTGCCATAGAGCTATGAGGCAAATTTAGCTAGCATGTTGAGGAGGCTTATAGCCCACCAGTTAGTGTGATACTAATTGCATGCCTCAACTACTCAACAAGGTTTGAGAGAAGTGTGATGAGGAGTTGAATCTTAATTATGCAATGCTCATGTTTGTCTCTGCATGCTCAAGGGTAAGCATAGCTTTCAGAGGCCATGACGTCAGCATCTCTACACCATGGCAGCGTGTCGCTTCTCGTCCTCTCAGAGCTTCAAGCACTGCTCGTCTTGAACCTCGGTTGCTCAGAAAAAGACCTGCAAGACTCTTTTCAGTCTTGGGCTCCAGCAGTGGAACGAACTCCCTGTTCTGATCAGATCTGTGGAGTCCCTCGCTGTCTTCAAGACTCACCTCTTCAAGGAGCACCTTGGTGACTAACCAGTCCTCTCGCTTATCTCTTATACATCTTTTCCTATATATTATAATACAAACCCTCGGGCATTTACCTTACTTGTGTATTAACCTCTGACTTTTTTCTTTTTGAGAGGGTTTGTTAAGGTGTGTAACTTGGCTAAAAGCAGATGCTGATTTTAGTTTAGCTTTACAGGTGTGAAGAACACACGTAGACTACTTAAGCACTGATGTACGTCGCTCTGTATAAGAGCGTCGGCTAAATGCCGTGAACGTAAATGTAAATGTCAGTCTGTGGAGCTATGCATGTGATTGGCTCTTCTGTAACTGCCTCTACTGATTGGCTCTTCAGTCGCGCTGGTGGCCAAAACGAGACCCAAACAGCCCTCAACCCATCCCTATCTGGTAATTCTTAGAGTGAGAGAGGAAAAACTCATTGCCAGATAACTTCACTTCCGATAACATAAGAATAACGTTAGTGCTGTTCTCAGTTGCTTTCAGTGGAACAGATTTCATGTCCCGCCTGTCGACTTTTGAGAGGGCAAGGGAGCAGACGTTCGTTTGCTCGAGCCAGTGGCTGTGGAAAACATCTGCAGCAGTGCTACGGACCATGACTTCACAGCATGCCCCCTGCTGGTGTTATGCTGGCAGTAATAACATTAAGAACTTCATCTATCTGTCGTTTTACCGCTGTAGAACGATTAGATGGAAAATAAGACATGAAGGCATGGAAAAATATAAAATATATTTTACAGGCTCAGCACCAATAATGTCAGCGTATCTTATATTATCCTCTCCTGGTATTGGTGAAGGAATTCCTATGCGAAGAAATGATATCCTTTGGCCACTTGGACTCCTGCACGGTTGAGTGTCGTCCAGCTGTCCTGGACACATCCCCAGTTTCAAGCTTGGCAAAGGAATGGCGAACTGTGTTTTACCCGGCACCTATATGTTCCCAGCCCTTGTGAAAATGGCCCACTAGGACAAAAGCTTTGGGACATATGACCATTACACCAACAAGGATTTTAATGACATTGAATTCAAATCCATAGACTTTAATATGGAGCTGGCCTCCCCTTTGCAGCTATAACAGCTTCCACTCTTCATGGAAGGCTTTTCACAAGATGTTGGAGTTTCTTTGGGAATTCGTGCCCATTCATTCTGTAGAGCATTTATGAGGTCAGGCACTGATGTTGGATGAGAATGCCTGGCTCGCCTTCTTCCACACCAAACTCATTCCAGCCATGTCTTTATGGAGCTCGCTTTGTGCACTGGGACACAGTCATGATGGAATAGAAAAGGTTCTTCCCCAAACTGGGTCCACAAAGTTGGAAGCATGGCGTTGTCCAAAACGTCTTGGTATGCTGAAGCATTAGGATTCACTGGAAGTAAGGGGCCTAACCCAAACCCTGAAAAACAGGTGTGTCCCAATAGATTTGTCCATATAGTGTACATTAGCTTGCAGAACTACAGAAGCAAATTGTTTTGGTTGATGAACTGCATTTAAAGAGAGTGGGTACAGTGTGTAAAATGAATTTTACTGCGAACTACCACTTTACATTTGAGAACAAGTGGGCGATTATGGTTCTGGGCTATGCCTGTGGATTTATTTGTGTGTTTGTGTGTATATGGACATTAGCTGCTCCACTGCTATTGTGTTTATTGTCTACTCCCTGTCTGCTTATTGCTTTTGACAGATCTACTATCCAACTCCCTCAGAGTCTGTCAGAGCCTTCCTCTAAGTGTGTGTGCTCATAGCTGAAAGCAGCTTTGTGCCTCAGCCCACCCCCCCACCCCCCCAGCTTCAGTTTCAGTGTTAGGCCTGGAGGGGGCGTCCCCTTTGGTTAGCTGCCCTCCGCTCTTCTCTGGGTCATTTTGCCCCGTCTGCCTGTCTTCTGCATGGATCACTTTGCCACTCCAGACAGGGAGGAGAGGGGCAGAAATTGGGTCGTTGGGTATTTAGAGCTGCAGGAATCGACCTTTGCGTCTCTGTTTGTTTTTCTTCTTTGTTCGTCCAAAGCAGTTGAAAAGATCTACACAATTGCATCTGCACTGATCAAACCACAAGAACTTAAATACATTTTTGCTTGTAATGGTATATTTTTTGTTTTACCTAGGTTTTTCTTAGTAAAGTCTGATGCTTAAGATGATGTCATAAGGCTTTCTCATATTTAATAATATGATTTCAACTCTGTATGATTTCAACACTTTATATATTTGCTGTAATACTTGTACTCACTTACTTGTATTTAGGCGGATTATGACTGCATTATCTTTCAGTACTTATTCCACTCCTGTTTGTCTATGCAAGGCTCTGTAGCTGTTTGGGAGGGGGGTGGCCAGGCCTCGTTGGGTCCCGGCCCACTCAAAGGGCGCCCTCTGTGGGTTGGCAGAGCCAGGGTAAGTGCTAATGTAACTCCAGGCCTGGTGAAAGTCCCTGTCCTAAGAAAACCTTGCATTATTTTGGTCTTGGCCTGTTCTCATTCTCAGTCTTCTCTTTCCTTTTTTACTTCTTCATGTCTTTGTTGTTGTTCTACATCTCCTTCTATTTCTTTTTTTTACTCTTGTTAATTAATGAATTAATTAATTTATGTATTTATTTATTTATCTATCTGTCTAATTATTTTTTTATCATTTGAAACCAGTTGCAACAACAACAACAAAAAAAACAACATTACTGGATGAATCAAATTGTTCTAAAAATACTTTAAATATTTTTCTTTGTTTTGGTTTATTTTCTAGCACAGTAACTGTTACATTAATGAACGACCCATAATCATATGGTTGGGAAGTGCCGTTCTTTAATGTTTTTAAGTCAAAAACAGTTTCATAGCTCTTTAGCCTATCATTTTATTCCCCATTAAATATCTGTGTCCTTCTTGAACAACATGCAATTTGCGGCAGTCACTACAGCTGAGTGTTATGAGCTGACTTGAAATGTTACGAGAATGCACCTGTACTTGTAAATCCACCCACAAAATTCAACCAGATGAAGAACTGACAGTAGCAAGACTCTTTTTAACTGGTTTTAACTTTATATTCTCTGTAACTGGATAAATTCTGAGAGCAGCCTGAGCAGGTTTGTATAAAATCAACGCACCAATGCTGTATTAACACTATATTTATAGACAGACCCTGAAGTCAAGTCTTTACAGAAGGAACTTCAGGTGAATTTCAGCTAAAACTGATGTGTGAATATACTCAACGTACTCAGAGTACATGCACTAAGTATCTCAAAGCATCAAGGGGTGTAGGCATAAGGAAGATAAAGTTAGTGTCCCAGAAGTTTCCTTATGATAATCTCTCTCTCTCTCTCTCTCTCTCTCTCTCTCTCTCTCTCTCTCTCTTTCTCCCCCCTCTCTCCATTGTCTCTCCTTCCCACCCTTAATTTATTTCCTTCCAACCCTATTTCCAAAACAGCTGGGACACTGTGGAAAGTGTAAATAATAAAGGGTGCAAATTATAAACCGTATATGTTAATGAAAATAGTACAAAGACAACCTATCAAACTGATCATTTTTATTGTTTTTTGAAAAATATGCTCATTTTGAATTTGATGCCAGCAACATATTCAAAAAAAAAAAAAAAGATAGGACAGGGCCATGTTTACCACTGTATTGCATCACCTCTTCTTTTAACAGCTCCCTGTAAATGTTTGGGAACTGAGGAGACCAATCTCTGTGGTTTTTGAAAGTGAAATGTTGTCCTATTTTTGCCTGATGAAAGATTTCAGCTGGTCAACAGTTTCGGGTCTCCTTTGTCGTATTCATGTCATGATGAGCCACATGACAGGCCTGGACTGCAGACAGGCCACATTAGCACCTGGACTCTTCCTCAGTGGAGCCAGGCTGCCTTCTCTGAAACTGATGTTGCCTGGATCACAGCTTGTGTTGCCCCAAAACCTGTATACAGGGGGTCCTCGGGTTACAACTGTCTCGACATACGACGTTTCGAGCTTACACTCATTCCCATTAAAACTTTTTAAAAATTGAGACGCGAGTGTTTCGGTGTACGCCGTTAGCCTCATACTTACGGACTACGTGGTTGAACTAGATGGTTGCGTGCGGTGGAAGAATACACAGTAACGTGTCGTATGAGTGAGGGAGCTGGCGTCCCTCAGTACAGTATATTTATGTCCTTTTTCTTTTTCTGTGACTTAGTTGCGTTTTTTATGTTCTAGATAATGATTTTAGAACTGTGTTGGGATCTGTAACTGAATTAGACTAGGGTGTGTTTCAACTAACACCAAAATTCGGGTTACATCACTGTTGTAGGAACAGAACTGTGTCATAACCCGAAGACCCCCTGTATATTGTTCAGCAGTAATGGTGCCTTTCCAAGCTACCTCTAATACAACCCCATACCATCATGAATGCTGGCTCTTGAACTGTGCGCTGATAAGCCGGATGGTCCCTCTCATCTTTAGCACAGAGGAAGAGACGTCCATGGTCCAAAAAACGAATTTCAGTTTTTTATTAGTCAGGCCACAGGATGGTATTCCACTTTAGTCAGTCCATCATAAATGAGCCTGGGCCTAGAGAAGCGTAGCATTTCTGGTTTGGTTTCTTATTTGCATGTTATAGTTTGAGTAGATTTAGTAGTGATGTCAGTGTGTTTTGGAAGTGCTCCTGAGCCCATGCAGAATCACGTCTGTTTTAATGCAGTGGCACCTAACTTCCTGACGATCACACCCAACCAGCACTGGGTTTTGGTCTTGCTCCCTTCATACAGGAATTTCTACAGATTCTCTGTTTGATATTTACCTTATATAATAAAATTTCCAAAGTCTTTCCAATTTTATGTTAAGGAACATTGTTCTCAATTTGCCCACACACTGTTTCACCTCTTCCTATCTTTGGAGAGCCTCCGCCTCTCTGGGATGCTCTTTTTACACCCAATCATGTACCTAACCTGTTGCCAATTTAAAAAGGCCTGCTGTCGTTTTCTTGTGCGAACGTCTGATGATGAATGGACCAATAGCAATGCTCCAAAAATTACTTTCTCCCTCTCTCTCTCTCTCTTTCTCTCTCTCTCTCTATTCACTGTTATTTGTATAGCGCGTTTCATAATAGTTACTGTTACAAAGTTGCTTTATGGAGCTCTGGGCCTGGGCTCTATTGAGCAAGCCAATGGTGACGTTAACAGGGAGAAAAATTAGCCATGAAAAGACCTTGAAAAAAGAAATAAGACTCCAAAGGGAGGCACATTTCTGTGCTCTGGCTGGCACTGAAGATTGACTGTATGTGAAGAGATTAACAGTGAAGAAACTGGAACCAACTTCTACACCATTTTCAACAAAACCATGCTCACCGCTTACCCATGGGGGATTACAAGAGTTCAACATGTATCATAGATGCAGAACTATCTCAGACAAAGTATGGCACAGAATAGAGTTGTGCTGATTGTGTGAAAAATTTCAGTCATTTCCAGGCTTTATGTTACTGAACACTGCTGCAGCCACCCAAACACACACACACACACACACAGAGTGGCAACATGGGAAGAAGCTCATTACGTAACTTAATTATGGGAGCTGTGTTGAAGTCTGAGGACTGACTGCTTTGTTTTAGGTATGTCTCCGGTGTAGGTAAGGGAATAATTACACTACAGTGTCTTTCTTTACATATTAGATTAGAACTATCAAACTGGACCATAAGAGGTGTTATTTTAAGATTCAAGATTCAAGTTTAATGTGTTAATGCGTATCTGTGTTATTTACAGTGGTTTCCCACTTTCTGGACATTAGTGTTGATTATTTTTGTTTCTATAGGTCTTTATTGGGCAGTAGGTTGTTTCATGCGTATGTCTCATGGTCGGGGAGGGGTGGTGTTGGTCTAGTGGGTAGGATACCTGCCTCTGGACCAAGAGGTCATGCGTTCGAATCCTACCTTCAGCACACGACCACTGGGCCCCTTATGTAAATGTAAATGTGTCGCATAGTGGATAACACTGCCGTCCTCCTTACAGCAGACTGGGATTCGATCCCCTGCCTGGAAAGGAACACCCGATAGCGCACCTACACTGGTAACATAATTTATTTGTATGTCGCCCTGGATAAGAGTATCTGGCCAAATGCATCATGGAAATGTCTACATTATTTTCACATGAATATACCACAACAACACAATTTTGCCTTTCAGTCTACTTACTTTAGGAATAATTGTACTAATGTACAGTCAACCCCCACAAAGACGCAGTTCAGAGTTCGCAGCCTCATTCATTCACAGATTTTTTCTTACAACCTAAACTAATAATTGTTTACTCCCACAAATTTGCGGAAACAGCAGATATCCTCTGCATTTTTTCTTTTTTTTTGTTGCTTTTTTCATGGCAATATATAATTGTTCATGCATTTTAGGGCTAAATTATTAAGAAAAATAAATGACTAATTTTGTAACATAAAAATTAATTCAGCTACATTTCCATATAAGATATAACTGCATTAATTTTTGGTACTGCCGAGAGAACACAAAGCAAGTTTTGGTTTGATTGGAAATATGAATATAACAAGCTAGCTTTGTCAGTTTTGCAGTCACACATTTTGCCAGACCAATCAACATTCTCAACTGAAATATCATGTTTTGCTTTTATATAATAAAGTGTCAGTCTATGTTTTTGATAATGTTTCATGATAAAATAAAAAAACAGCTAACAGCTCCCTCGCAGTACCACAATCATCTACTAGGGGCGCAGTGGTTCACAGCTTGAGAAACTATAAGCAAGTATAAATATCTTTTTAAGTTGTCAGTGAACTAAAGCGATTTAGTTAAAGTTTAATACCAATGTCTCAGTTTTGTTTTATTTCATTTATTTTTGCTCCCTGAGATTCATATACTACATTTGTGTCATTTGCCAAAAACAGTCATTTATTATTTTATTTAGTATGAACTTTTTCCAACCTCACTTTACTGTGTTAATCAAATGATTTTTGTTACTATTCCTTTACATCTGATAAATATAAGGACTTTTCTGATTGACTGACTGCTTGCAAATGCAATCAAAACCCACTAGCTGGGTTCCTATTGTGACACAGTCAGTAACCCACCAACTGGGCTGCCCAGAAACTGCCGAGCACTGTAAATAACTTGATAAACAGGCTCTACCCAGCGTTTAGATAGAAAAAGAAACAGCCCAGCGGGGTTTGGAGTTATAAAAAACAGATAAAGCAGTAGTTGTGTTCCTTACGAGGTTCCCAGCAGACGCTGTGGCCCGAAAGCACTTCAGACTTACATGCAATGAGCCAGTGAGTGGAGATAACTTTAGTTTAATGGAAGGATAACCACATTGTCAGCACGAATCAGAATCAGAAACAGGCTGAATATTTTCACCCACGCACGGAATTTGTCTTCGGTTGCACCGTCGTTGACAAGAATAAGTAACACAGCACTGCTTCTGCACGGAAGTATGGGTTTTGAGAGCATATTTTGGGGCATATTTAGGGTTCACACTATAAAAATAGGCATTTTTAGCCATTTTTGTTAACACATTACAACCCACTATACGCGGGTGCTCTTGGAACATAACCCCAGCGATAAGCGGGGGTTTAATATATATAATTGTGTGTGTGTGTGTGCACAGTGTCTTCAAAATTGTCTTCAAATTCCTAGTAGCAGCAGACATGAATGAAATGCAATGACTCTCTTGCTGACTTTGTATCTGTGGCCGAAATGAGTGTGGAGAATTTGGGCAGGCATATGTATGATTGGTCACCAGGTGACCAATGATGGTGATCATTCTAGATGTTTTTTTTAATTCGCTGTGACAACAGTGATTAAGCCAAAGAAATATTACTAGTGGAAAATACATTAAAGACTGCTGGACTAGAGTATCTGGCAACACCAATGGCTGAGTCTGAGTCAAGTCTGAGTCTAAATATCAGTGAGTCCAAAATATGTCTGAGACCACAGAAAAAGCACCTTGAGGCCAGAGTGTCACATCAACCTGCTCATATGAAATGCTCTTTGATAATGTGAAACAGATTTGTGGATGCAGTTTAGGACACAGCACGATTTACTATGAGCTATAAAAATGAACTGACTTATTTCAGACCGCATCGAGACTGAGTGGTCGTGAAGGAGAACTGTCTGTTACAATTGTGCCAGTTTGGTTGTTGCCACACCATTCCTTTAAGAATGTTTCTGCTTCTCCTTACCGTTGCCTTGTTGAAAATGCATATTCTTTTCATATACATGTTAAAAAAACAAAAAAAACAAGAAAAAAAACCTTTTCATAATCACCACTTCATTGTCAGAAACAGTTAAACCAGGCAAAAATCACGGCATGTCTCTTTTTCCTCTGCCCTACTCTTTGGCTCCCTTTCTTTCTTTCTTTCTTTCTTTCTCGAACACACAAACACACAGAGCGCATTAAATATTTATTGTCGTGTTTTCTCCTCGAAGAGTAAATGAACGTTTTACACAGTTTCAAAGGGACTTTGAGCTCAATTAGGCCTCCAGACTGACTCCAGAAACAAAAGAGCCGAGATGTTTATTAGAAAAAATTTCTCTCCTTGATTCTAAAAGGGAAAATGAATCATTTCAGAGTCATTTTTATGAGAAAGCCTGAATATTTTAGGATGTGTTATGTCTCCAATTAAAAGCAGAAATTCATATATTTTTTCATCACTGTCTTTGATGCTTTTGTTTTATAAGAATTCATATAAGACTTAGCAGGGCTTCCTTGGGCTGTTCTGGCCTTGCTGTGGTGTTTGTTATTGGTATAGAACTTGTGTGGTGTGTAGGCACATTGTGAAAAGCCCTTTTTTATACACACTAAGGCAAGATAGTCAATACTGCTCACGTGCAGAGGCTTCTATGGGTTCTTTTTCTTTAGGCTTTTTCTTTACCTTTTGTACTTTGGACAGTCTTCCTTGCTTCTGCAATGTGAAAAAACTCAGTACTCAGTTTATAATGCTTCATATGTCTTAAACATTTCCATAACTTGTCTCTGTTTGACAGTTTTATTACATTTTATTACATGTTTTTGTGATGTTTTCTCTAGCTTGATTTTCGCATGACTCCAGTTTTGAACTTTTTTAATCTTCTCCAATTTAATTGACTCTAAATCATTGTGTGAAGGATTATTTTTACTGCAAAAGTCTACCATGTACAATATTGTGCAATGTTCTTACCGTGTGCTAAACATTACCATTATGTTCAATACCATGTGATATTTTCTGAATGGGGACCGAATCACTTGCAATATCTTGCGTGCAATAGTTTTCATGTACAGTACTACTACTTGGGTCAATATTACTTTTTCATTACCTAATATTACTACCGGTTTTCCAGTAAGTGCAATAACATACTCCAAACCACCATTTGTGTTGATAGTTTTTCAATCAACTGTGTTACTTATATATAATATTTATACTAAGCATTTATGTATAAAGCATAGTGTATTTTCAAATTGAGCTTTTTTTTTCTTTTCACGCAGATGTTTTTATTTTACATAACTTTATATTATATCGTTCTTGTCTCTGTGTTTCTTTGCAGTCATTATATATCATTAAATCATTAAAGTTTTCTGATTCTGACTCTGATTCCACCCACTAGCTAGGTTTCCCCCAATATGCTTGTTCCAAGTCATGTAAACCTCAAGCACATCTTTTGAAACTACAGGTAGCACAATATCATTAGACAGTTCATCATGCTTGGAGGAGAACACTAATCACACATTCTGTTTTGTCAAGTAAACGATGCCTGTGCTGGCTAGCATTGCACTGAGTGATGGTGGAGAGGGAGGGCCGCTGTACCCACACAGATTGAGCAATGTCAGTTATTCTGTGGCCAGTTATTCAGTGTCTGTAGCATCGCCATGGATCGAACTCGCAATCTTCCAACTGTAGTGCAAGCGATTTGGAGAACCCCTGTAATGGATTACATTTAAGTGAGCAAGCGAGCATGATCATCAGAGTACAAAACAACTTCACATTTAATTTTTACACATATTTAATACATACACACTGACAAGCAACTTCATTATGTACACCTAAGCTGTATTTACACTCATTGTCTATTTTATAAGCTCCACTTGGTGCACTTTGTAGTTTACAGTTATAGATTGTAGTCCATTTCTCTGCATCATTTGCCGTCTTTGAACATGAAAGTTAGCGTGTGTCCTGTATCTGCCAGGTACACCAACAGGCGAGACGTGTCTGGACAGTAATCAGGTATTCATTTTCACATGCCGTCACCATCCTCCACATTATTTTATTTTAGATTAGCATTTGAAGCCCAGTTGTTGACAATGATTGTTTTGTCTGTATATCTGTTTACCTTTAGCAAACAAGGCCTCAGTGTCCTAAAAAGTGTGTAACCTAATACTGCAAGTGTGTGTTAATGGTGGAAAAAAAAAAAAGATCTTTGAGTGTCTGAGACCTTGCTGCTGAAATTTCCAATAATAGTTTCATTTAACTTGATCTGTCCAGGGGAAAAATACCATGAGACACATTCAGTTTGTTTTTAGTGATTAAAATACAATTCACTTTTTGTGCAGTAACACAGCTTCTCAGACTCTAGAGAAGTCAGAGTATGCTGAAAGAAATAAATCTTGCTTGGAGGACTCCAGAAGAAGCGTAAAGAAAAAAAAGACATTTTCTTTGATTATTAAAAGAATACAGAGGGGCACACAGCTCAAGTGGTCAGAAGTCAGGAGTCAGAACTCAGAACCCAGGGGTAAAGGACTGAGAATGAATGTGTGTGTTCTACCCCCTCTTTCTTTGTTTGCTGCTTCGTTGGTCTGTTGGACCTCAGAGGACGAACCGAAGCCGTGATTCTCTCCTGGTTCAAGTGCTGGCCTGCTTTTCTGTGTTGAGGTACTGCTTCATAATTTAAGCCCCCCGGTGGCCTCCTCAAACCAGATGTCCAAATGTGGTGGACTCACAGAATATATGTGGTTTTAGAAGTTGGGCATCATCATATGTTTCTCCTTGTTAATAGCTCTTATTTGATCATGTTATAAAAGTGTAAATTCACACTTAAAGCTTTGGGATGTGGCATCACATGTTACTGGTCACTTCATTAGGTACATTGTTAATTGTTAACTGAAATGCATA
>JBBPCX010000141.1:18557152-18595357 GCA_037974365.1 Hydrocynus forskahlii | reverse complement strand
TTTTCCACAATGATGCCTCTTGTACATCGTCTTATTATCTTCTGGGAGATGCCTGTGTCATTTCCAATCAAGAAGAAGCTTGCTTGTTGAATACAAGTAACTAATTAAATGAATAATTCTGTAATAATGTAGTCATCTGCACTGTATGTCGTTTGTGCTGTAAATTATTATACTATTGCTCTTGTGGTTTTTTTGCACTCTTACTTGCAGCCCTGTCCTGCTCGCACTTGTATAGTCTTGTGTAGTTTCTGTTTTTGTTCTTTGTGTTGTAGCACAGTCCTGGAGGGACACTGTTCCATTTAACTGTGTACTTTGAATATGGCTGAAATGACAATAAACATTCTTGACTTTTCTGAGGAGTGTATAACTGTTGAGACATATTCCATTAAAACAAGCAATGGATTTCAAGGTCTTTTGCGCTCTTTTATTGCTCTGCATGATATTCTGCTTTTTTCTTCCACCTCAAACTATCCCGACTTAGTTCAAAAAGGAACCATCTGCAGTTTTGGCATATGCCATGCTCTTGACGCTGAATTTTTTTGGTGATTTTAAAGGTGTCGCAAAAGCTGCCTTTTGTATTCATTACCACTCAAAGAATGAGCTTTAGTTCTCTGTGGGACACATACTGAGCACAAGTGTTCTTTGCAATTAGCTGTTTTGGGGGAGGGGTGGAGCACATTATGTTCATTCTTACAATTAGTGCCTAACACAGAGGAGTGAATAAGTATTTTTGCGAGCATCTCTGGCATTGAGCTCCTATCACCACGCCTCCACACCACATGTTCTTCTCCTTCACAGTGTATGCGCCACTCAACACTGAGTACATATCAGATCAGCTCAGAGTGATGCTGGGGCAAGGATGCATCCCAGAAACCTGGCCTCAGGCTCTAGGCCTTAAACGATTCCCCATGCAAGTCGAGAAAAAGTGACAGAGTAGTGCATTTAAGTAGCTGAAGTCCTTTCACCCAAGTTAACTTTGTCTTTGCTAAGTAATTGTTTGCCTATTTGAGCTCTAAAGCTGCAGTCATGCTGGATTCTCCAGTGGGGTGGGGAGGACCAGCAGTGAAGCAAAATTAGCTACTACCAAGAATTTCCTGTTTGCATGATCACTTCCTTTCCCAGGACAATTTCACTTATGTTCAACATGACCGCAGCTTTAGAGGTGGCAATAATCAAGTCAAGTCAGGTCAAGCAAGTTGTCGTTTACCATTTTAAATATATATACAGTACACAGCGAAACGAAACAATGTTCCTCCAGGACCGTGGTGCAACACAAGAACAGAACACAAGCCTAAACGTGTGTGGGCAGGACAGGACTACACAGAGTGCAAAAAGAGAGAATGTGCAACCAATACAATATTACAGGACAACATACAGTGTAGCTGACAAAAGCAGTAATAGTACTAGTATGGATGACTATTACTAGTATTGTGACAGATTCTGTATTACAAAATGAATATTATTAACAAAATTATTAACAAAAGCATGCTCTAATTTTGTGCTACTTCTGTCTCATTGAAACAGCTGGATAGATTCTGTCAAAAGCACATCTTCTAAACTAATAAGAGAAGATCTAGTGCCATGCAAAAGTACTTAACCCACTCATGATACTTGTCTGGATTACTATCAGTATTTTACAGTCAGTATTTTATTGTATTTCATTTTGTTGCAGTCTAATATGCCCATTCTAGGTACATTCTTCATTCTTCATCTCACCTTCTGAAACTTCTAAAGTGTTTATGTTGCTCATTAAGCTCTTTAATTTGATTTTTAAAAATAAGGAAAATGTTTTCTCTCATTTGGGCTCATTAAACAGTTTTTATAATGATTATGAACCAAGCAAGAACCAGTCGTAAAATAATTTTGATTTTAAAAAATGACCTCTAAGTTTATTTTAGATAAAGCAGTTTTACCAGAACTGAACAAAGGAATTATTATTTTTTGTTCAGAGATGAATCAAACAGCAGGGAATGGTGGGAATGTCGCGTGGTTTGGAGCTCCATCATTTTAGTTGTGGTAAAGTGGGCAAATGAAAGGATTTTCCCCTCATGATAGGAGGTGCTAGGAAACACACAAACACAAGAGAGAGAGAGAGACAGAGCGAAAGTGAGTCAGAAAAAGAGGTGCTGGGGAAAACGAAACATGGATGATATTGATGGAGTCGGAGCAAATGAGGGCAGAGAAGGAAGAGCAAAGGGGCCGGGAGGTGCCGAAGCAGGACGTTGGTGAGAGAGCGAGGGAGATGGAGAGGGCGAGTGAGCGGGGTGGTCGCGGGCCGCGGCCTGTCTTTAAGGGAGGTTATTCTAGCGGTTAATCAAGACAGGCTGGTGTAATGTGGGCCTGCTGTGAGGGCTCACTGCGGGGGGGCAAGAGCCTCTGATTGCTCCTCTTTCATCAGCCTGTCAACTCTCAGGAGGATCGCAAACAAGCACGGTGACCTCCAGCATGAGAGGTCAAATCTCCCAGACACACACGCACACACACATACATGCACCTTCAAACTCTCACTGGCTCACTCTAGAAGTTAACTTTCAACGATGCATCTCCACTCATATGTTTCTTGCTGAAGACTCCATTAACATTAATTAAGAGCACAAAGCAATTAATGTGCTGGTGGTGAGGCTAATGGACCATAGCATTAATTACAGTACCTGATCCACATGCTTTATTTGTAATGATTTAAAGGAACAGTTTGGGAAGAAGCAGTGATGTGTCTAGGCGGGGGTCTAGGGTGGTATCAGGCCACACAGGAATTTCATTGGCCTGCCACAGGTCCTCCCCCCACTGAGGCATGTTTTTAATGGGTTCCTAAGTTGTCAATCCTGGACAGTAGGTATTATTCATTACTTTTTTAGGAAATTAGATTTCCTGCACTGTGTATATAGATTTTTTTTGTATTTTTTAAATTCTTATGCTATTTACTCGCTACTGCTTCACCCAAATACAGTATTTCCAATGCTAGGAGGGTGAATGTCAGCTGTTTTTGAACTGCTGTGAATACAGTGTCATTGGACACTAACTGCTTATTCTATTACGTCACTGAGGATTGAACTCGTGATCTCTTGATCTAGAGCCTGTAAAAGTTTCACAAAAGGATCTACGGTTGACTTAACAGATTACAAAGTTTCTGCAATGCGTGTTTTTGTGAATAAAAACACTAAAAATATTTTGATTGTACTTCTAATGAATGATGCTCAATACAAGCTGGCTATAATGATTTAGCTTATAAACCGAAAATATAATTGTTGTCTTACTAAACAAATCACATGTTCTACAACTGTTTTGAAGGCTCCATAATCAAAGACGCTTTAGAACACACAGAACAGACTGTGGAGTTGCGCCGACTATGCCCATGCTGACCCCATGGAGTCATCACTGGTCATCATGTGGGAAGAGATGGCACCAAGATGCGCTATGGGCAGAAGACATGCTGGTGTCTGCCACAGCCCACCGGTCGTGTGATGCTCTGGTCAACGTTCTGCTGGGAAGCCTCGGGTTGTAGATGTTACTTTGTCTCGGCCCACCTGTTAATACACTGTTCCCGACCAAGTTCACCCCTTCATGACAGTGAAATTCCCTAATGGCAGCGACCTTTCTCAGCAGGATAATGCACACTGCCACACAACAGAAACTCTTCAGGAATAGTTTAAGGAACATCACAAACATGTTGAGATGGTTTCCAGATTCTTCAGCTCTCAGTCCCATTGAGCACCTGTGGGATGCTCTGGACAAAGTAGTCTGATCCATGGAGGCCCCACCTCACAACTGACAGGACTTAAGGGATCTTTTGTAAACGTCTTGGTGTCAGATGCCACAGCCCACCTTTAGTAGTCTTATGGCGTCCATGCCTTAACAGGTCAAGGATGTTTTGGTGACTCAAGGGAGATGCAATATCTGGGAGTTGACATTTAAACCTACTGGTGTAGCTATAAATGCAGTTTATATTTAACCCTCAATGCAGAGAGATGTTTCTGTTCTATAACTTTTTTTTTATGGATAAAAATAAAATACCCCAAACTACTCCATTTGGATCTGGGGAAAATTGGGCATATTAGATTTTTTGCCAAACTGTTCCTTTAGGCTCCTTGAAGTTTCTGACAGAGCTGGGTAAAACTCACTGTGCTTTTGTGGATGTTGCACCCCCACCAGCCACTGTCACTGAGACGGTGAAGGAAGAGTCCGCGGGGACTCTCCGTCAAACGTCGCTCCAGCAGTCCCCCACTAAGCACGGAGGCCCTAGGTTATTGAGTGTGTTTGATAGTGTCAGCCTGGGCCAGCTCTGTAATCTGTCTCTTTTCACTCAGACCATTCTTTATTTGAAGTCTGTCGGTGCACTAGCTAGGTATGAGTTTCAATCCAACCACTGCGGATCTCCTTCAGGGGCTGGCATCTTTCACAAACGTCAACTGTTAATGATGAGCCGAATGGTTACTCCGAGGGAGGCGTCCGTGGGTAGCATCCTGGAGCTGGGACCACGCCATGTTTCGAAAGACAAATGTTCATTAGGGATTGATTTCAGTAATTGACCTATTGTGCCATTTATCATGTTTGGGTAATCAACAGGAAATTAAATCTAGAACAGTTGGGGGAGGATCAAAATACAGCAGATCAGGCTCGAAAAATTCCCTGGTTTCATCCAGGGCACAAATGCATACAAAGAATCACTTAAAAGCATGTTGAGCCCACCTATGCTAGTATGTTGAGATCCCTGTCCAGGTCCAGGTCTTAAAGATACATATGGTAATCTTATTTTTAAAGGAAACTGTACAGTTTTTACATTGTCTGCATAGTTTAATTGGTAAGATGTATACAAAGTCATTTAAAGTGGTTTGATGTGAAGTTCTCCACTCTAGAGAAACCTCAGGAGTCAGAAATGTTTACAGTGTTGGTGAATGGAACCAGACGTCAGAGTTTATTATGCTTTGTCACAAACAAATCACACAAAATCGTTATGAATGCACTTTCAGAAGCCTGAGACTGTTTTATGATAGATTTACAAAAAGATTTCAAAACATACTTTTTAAATACTTTTTTTTAAAACCTCAGAAGACCCATGCTGGTTCATTCGAGATGATAAATAAAATGCTTGTGTTGCATTTGCCTGACTCCTAGTTACTATCAGCATCATTTTAAAGAGACCAGCCTGTAAGTCTCTCCACAATGGGCCATGGCTTTGTTTCAGCGATCTCAATGATTGAAATATGCAGAAATCTCTCTATCTCATCCCTGATAATGTCCAAACTGAATTATGTGTAAATGAAGCTAGGGTCCACATGGTAATTTCTCAAGCCTTGATGCCTACAGTAGCTACACAAGCTATTTTTTGTGAACTTGCTCAGAGTTTCACCAATATCCAAACTTACTGGTCGCCCCCCGAAAGCTGATAATGATAAACAAATCAATTACTTCGAAGGAGCCTCTGTCCGTTGTTGTTTCTGAAGCCATTTGTCTGTTTTGGATTGATTTCACTTATTGACCAATTGTCCCATTTATCACGCATAGGTAATCAACAGAAGATTAAACAGCAGAACAGTTGGGGAGTATCAAAATACGTATCGGGACTGAAAAATTCCCCACCTTTATTTGTCTTTTTTTTACTCAAGTGTCACTAGTGCCACAGTCTTATTCTTCATTTACTCCCCATGCGGGCCCCTGTTCCACCGAAGTTGGCGGCTTGGTAAAACCGGCCTCCTCGAACCTCGCATCATACCAGCGTCGTGCATAGACAAGCTCTAATCAGCGAGTTGGCAGCGCGTGGATGGTTCGAGTCCCTGAATGTGCTCGCTCTCATTTGCTGGCAGGCGCCTAATATAGCGTGCGCTCACTCAGTGAGTCTCGGTTGTGCTTGCCGAAACAGCTTGCTCAGTAATTACAGCCTCATTATTGTTCTCGTCATAGCTTTGTCAGCTCAGCAGTAGATTGCGACCTCTGCTAGGCCTGTCCGCCCTGGCGTGTGCATGCCCTAGGTACCCAGCGAAAGCTGAATGCCTGAACCTATCGAGAATGCAGACGCGAGCTTTCTCTGCTTAATGTCTTCAATTAAGGTGCATTCAGGCCTAAATGATGATGATTCCAAAATGATGTCTAATGGCTGGTGTTCCGAGTTTCCTCAAAGTCGACTTGATGAAATCTCGGCTTGTGGACTGCTCTTGTCTGTTCCATTTCATTTCAGCTGTCCGACATTTTTCCTTGTTTGCAGGCAGATGTTCCATGTTTCTTAGGTGCTGACCACTTGATGGAAACATATGCAGGAACTATGTTAAAAGGATGCGCTCATAATAGCTCCGGCAAGGGTATAATTTAAACATCTAAGGTCAACTTCGCATCAGTTCATGAATTAATAAAGCAATTAATTAATGTTATACTTTCTATCACCATTTAAGAACCAGTTTTAACAGTCATTGTCAAGGATTTGGCCCCATTCCTCTTGTTCTTCTCTTTTTATTTGTCTTGTTATAACCTTAAAACTAGCATTTAATGTGTTCTTTGTTATATTATGAATGGATTTTTGACATCTGACCACTTTTTTTCTTCATATCAATAATATTGCAATATATTTATGCAGTTTCGGGATACATGATATACAGCTCTGGAAAAAAATTAAGAGACCACCGCAATTTATTTTTAAATCAGCATTTATGAGTATGACAACCACTCCATGCCAGTGTCTGTTAAATTCCTACACAAGCACCTCATTCTGCTGTATGAGGGACTGATTAGTGATCACCTGAATCACATCTTATTTAATGAGGAAAAGTATAAAAACACTGCTGTAATCAACACTCTCCTCTCTCAATAAGACCAGTAGGATAGTAAAACACTACTAGAAGTACATCAAAGGTAATTAGTGCCATTTTGTTTTAAAGTGAACAAGAGATTTGTTTTCTCTGAATTATTCAAGTTCAGTAATCACTGCATCATTTCTCCTATTTTGATGTTTTGTCATTTCCTTTAAAATGATTATTTAAAGAACAATATTTTATCTGGAAATTAGGAGAAATATTGTCAGCAGTTCTTAAAAACTAAGCAAAGCTGTTCAGTTTAATACTTATAGAACCTATAAAAGATAAAACCTGAGAAACTGAACATTTTTGCAGTGATCTCTTATTTTCCGGAGCTGTATGTCACATTATTTTGAAATGTCCCCTAAAGCACTTTATAAGTACTTGATTTAACCCTTTGGTGTATTTAATGTTTGTGATAGTCATTTACTTCATCTCATGCAGAACCACCCCCAGTACACTAAGTACATTCAACATATCGTCCAGTCCTAACACGTGCCCTCATGTATCCACCTCAAATCTCTAGTAGTTCTCAAAAAGTTACTTCCATCTTCAAGATACATCATCAGAAGGGAGTTATTCTTATCTTTAAACCAAATAATCTCACTCTTGGAGGTATTATGGCAACACTGTAGGAGGCAGCTAAGCATACTGACAGTAAATGTAGCAGTGGTTATCTTCTCATTATGGTTAGATTTGCCTCTTAAAGGCCAAGTGGGACACAAACTAACACAAATTTAAACAATGGAACACTTGAGGTTGCACTTTATAATGGCTGTGATTCATTTGCAATAGGTCATTACAGTTGTGTTCTATTATTATGATTATGCACAACCTAGAGTGTCATATTGCTTGTATATAAAAGTTCTATGAGCCAAAAAGGGTAAAGCAAAGAGGCCCAAAATTTTGTAGCAGATGGGATAATGTAAATTCCCTCTGCAAGAAAGCTGCACCTTCTGCATTATAGTTAGTGTTTTAAAAAATCTTCTAGTAACAATAACTCTCTTTAGCCAATCAGATTGTGCTGTAGGATCATACTGCTATATAATTGGAAGTCTTTCTGGAGAAATATTTGTCTTTAATTATTTATTTTTTACAAAAACTATTACGCAAAAGGTGCTAATTTTTTTTGCAGAGAGAGCTCACAATATTAAGACATTTGATTCCAAATTTTGGTCCATGGGAACATGAGGAGGTGAGCAAAAGCCTTTTCTGCCTGGACCTGTTTAACTACATACATATTTCACCTCACGTTGGGTTGGGCCTCCCGCTTCCCTTGTTCAGTACAAGTTGTTTGTCTGGGTCCTCATTGACTCTGCCTTGTTTGATCAGCATATATATTGTCCCAGAAAATGAGACCAGTCGGAGTCATCCGAGTCTTAGTCCAAGTGGAATCGACTCATTTACCTCCTGCCTACAGTTTGGCTAAATCAGACTAAATCAAATAATCTGCAGGAGTAAATTTCACTCTGTGGGTGTTCCTCTTTCTCATTTTACATTCAAAGCAATGCGACCTGTAGTTGATCAGAGGGTTGTTGTATCTCACCTGAATTAGAATCACCTCGTGCTTTCAGTGGCAACAAGTCTGAACTCTCTTTATTGATTGAAGAAAATCTCATTTCCTTCAATGAACATTCCATTACTGACTCCGCATCCTCTAACAGATGCTCAGAGACGTCCAATAGCCACTAAAAACAACATGGGGAATGTTTGAGTCACACATAGTGGTAGTAGCTTGTTGGGAGAAAGAGACGATTGTGAGGACTTTGACAAATGTTCTGAAGGGTTCCACAATCAGGTGGCAGGTTTGGGCATTTTGAGCTTGCTGGCATCTGTTGGTCAATTTTGGGTGGATGCACCTTAACCCTTAGAACAAGAGCAGCACGACAAATGGTAAATGGTCATCGTATGGCAAAACACCTCCTTATTTGGAAGTTCCCACGGTTTGTGTTGATGCTTGAGGTGTCAGACATCATTCTGAGCTTTGTTTGGCGATCCTGAGTCATGCAAAACCAAAGTTACTGTAATTTAAAAAAACACATAACAATAATAATCGCTACTGGGGTTTTAAAAAGGACGTCTCACGCAAATGAGCATAAATAACAAAAAAATGAGCAAATTTCTTTAATTTTAGGTCTTACAAACAAACAGAACAAATATATGACATTTGAGCCCGGGAGAACTTTCAGGATAGTCTCCGCCCATTAGCGGGTGGGGAAAACCCACAGGGCTCCAGGGAGGGGGTCCAGGGAGGGAGTCCGGGGAGGGGGTCCAGAGGGCGGCCGAGCGGTGGCGCGCCAATTGAAAAAACAAGCGTGTAGGAAAACAAACAGCAGTTTTGGACTATTTTTTCAATTGTCAATGAAAATTGCAGTTTGGCTAAAAATTGTTTATTAATGTTCTTATAAATGAATGATTCTCTTTATTTGTTATGTTCATGTTGAACAGCCACTGAAGGATGAACGTTCAGTCGATATCACTCTGCAACACACAGCCCCGAGAGGCTTATTTCTCATTAAAACAAATACAAAAACGCCCATGTCTTCTTCTGTTTTCTGGGCAGATCCTCTCACAAAGTCTATTTATCCAGACTCATTCCTCCATGTTCACACTCCTTCTTACTGCAGTTACACTGATGTAGTGTAGTGTTTTGCCCAGGTGGAGGAATGAACCCCAGTCTGCTACATGGAAGGCAGTGGTGTTACCCCCTATCCCAACCAATACGCTGCTGTTTTAAACTGGACACAATGTTGGTCCGCTTGGTTTAATGCAGTACAGAAACTACAGTCTTTTTTTAAGGTCACTGACTACATTCAGTGTTTAGGGCAGCTTGTTTATTACGGAAGCTTTTTTAAAGTGTGGAGGGGGGGACATACTGCTGGGGGTGACTGGGACGGAGGGTGTGTGTGAGCGGTATGATATGCTCATAGAAATTGCTGGGTGGATAAGTGGTGGCGGTGGTGGTGGTGGTGGGGGGGGGGTGCGCGAAACGAATGATTTTTAAAAAATATGTTGGGACACATCCCTCCCGATAAAATGGTTCTGGCGCACATGCTTAGAATTAAAAATGAAGAATTTTGCATTAGAATTAGAATTTTATTCATGTCCAGGTCCCAGCTGCATGGGAATTTGATATCAATATGTGTATGGGTTACGTCCAGTCCTCCATGTGCTCCCCAGGCTGCATTGCATGTCTCTTCCCTATGCCATTGACCAGTTTCTACAGTCCTCTCCAGACCAGCTTCTACCATCTTCTCCACTGTTTTTGGGGTTTTACCTGATGTGTGATTGAACTGTGCCATGTTCGTGATCACTGAGCCATAGAAAATATAAGCACCAGTCATGTTTCACAATGAGGGCCTGAGATGCAGACAAAATGAGGACCTAATGGTATTTCAGTTTTTACAGAAGGCTTGCTCTCAGTGCAGTCTGAAGTTGTAGAGAGGTATGTATGTAAAAGCTGTATGAAACAGGAGGTGCATCCATGTACAGAATCATCTTCCCACTGAGATCCCTGCCCAGGCCCATCTAACCAAATAATTCTTGATTTTTCCAGTAATCTTACCCTTACCCTCAACGTCTTATGTAACCTTTAAAAAATGTAAGATTTCAAAATGAGCTGTTACTACCCCATTCCATATATGTAAACTAACCTTCAAAAAAAGCCTGATTTTAATTCAGTGCATTTGTGGTGTCACAAAAAACAGCATATATGCATACATCCCACAAATGAGTCCATGTACCGTAAAATCTTGGACGAGAACCTCCTTCCCTTAGCCAGAACACTGAAGATGGGTTGTGGGTCTTCCAGCATCACAGTGACCCAAAACATACTGCCAAGGTAGCAAAGGAGTGGCTAAAGAAGAAGCACATTAAGGTCCTCGAGTGGCCAAGCCAGTCTCCAGACCTCAAATCTGTGGAGGAGCTGAAGCTTCAAGTTGCCAAGCAGCAGCCAAGAAACCTAAAGAGTTTCTGTAAAGAGGAGTGGGCCGAATCCCCTCCTGAGATGTGTGCAAACCTGGTGAACGACAAGAAGCATCATTGCTGTGCCAACAAGGGTTCCTCCACCCAGTACTAAGTCATGTTTTGCTTGGGTATCAAATACTTATTTTACTCAGTTAATGCAAATCAATTTGTAACTTTTATGTAACATGTTTTTTTTTTCTTGATTTTCGGTTGATATTCTGTTTCTCTCCATAAAAATGAAACTACCTCATAAATTAGAGACAGTTCATTTTTTTGAAAGTCAGCAAACATACAAATTCAGCATGGGATCAAATAATTATTTCTCCCACTGTACATATATTGTATGAATTAAATATGCCCTTTCTATGCGTTATATATGCCTTTTGTTTTTATTGACTGTGTCTAAATGGAGCTTATCAAGTAAACCAGCCCATTGACTAACTTGGTGATTAGCATGCTAAGTCCATGTCTGTAGCCTGGCTAGGTACTGCACCTATTTAGGCTAACTTAAGCAAATTTAAGAAGAGTTCCACCACCTGCCCGGTGTTCCAGTGTTACCCCAGGGTTTCTGACTGAACTCGAGACTTTTGCAGACACTTCCCGACCGCAATGAGCCGCTGCGTCAGTAAAAGAACGTTCTCATTCGTGATGTCACGACGAGGGCTAGAGATGCCGACAAAGGCGGTGCATGATGGAGGCGGCTCAGATAGTGAGCTTAGTCAAGCAGATGATTGGGGTTTGTGTCGGAGCCCTGGGGCCGATAGCAGCATCCCACTCTCTTGTAAAACGTCTTGGGGTCGCAGATACCTCCTCGGAACTTTTCATTTCTGGGGCACCCCGACCAGGCACGTGTACTGCGCTAATTAATATGGCCACTGCAGCGTGTAATTGGCCTTTTTATGAGCGCTCGACATGGTGGATTCAGCATCTCCGTAACTCAGGCTCGCCTCGGGGCAAAAGTTTTTACAGCCCTTTCCCCACTGCTTAATGATATCCCACCTGTGCTCTGAAGAAGGGCTTTGGAAAAGAGGAACACATGTAGGAATTGAAATGCCAACCTCTATTTACTCACTCTCTTCTTTTTCCTTCTACTGTTAATTCCTGTTTCTCCGAGCAGTTGCTCTGGCATTTACGGGAGCAGATCAGACCCGCAAACTTAATGGCGGGTATTTTTGGAACGGACAAGCAGGAAGACGAGCCACATGTCTGGGCACGGTACGGCCGACAGCATGCTTGGGTGCGCACACACACACACACACACACACACATACACATACACACATACACACACATACACACACACACACACACACACACACACACACACACACACATACACACACAAAACACATGCATATGATAAGAGAGATAGCCAGAGGAATCCAAATCAATCTGTTCGTCCTGTTTCTTCTCAGTACGCCTTGGTTCACCTCACACTCGTGGGAGTCAAGTGAAGCTCTTTTCAGATTTTCACTCCTTCAGAATTCACATTCTTTCTCAAGTAGTTCTCCATGGAGAGGTGGTGTAATGTCATTTTTATCTGTGGACATCTGATGTTGATGCTGATGACCGATTCTCACAAGATAAATCTATAAATGACAGGTGGGGATGGCTACTTAATTTACACACACTGCAAAAAAGAGCAGAAAAACTGTCAAGGCATTTAATTTAACCATTATTTTGTCTACTCTAATTATCTACCTTGAAAGAAGTTTGTCACTGGCATTGTCATTAGCTTTTCAATGCTCAGAGGTAGGACACGCCCACGTCCCCTACACTAACAAACCTAGAGCTGCTAGCAAACTAAGACTTTACCAGAGATGAAGTTAGTACTCCACCAGGGACCACCAGATTAGACCAGATTTGTAGTTGTTATCCTAAGGGCTCAGTGAAGAGGTGGGTCTTCAGTTGCCGGTTGAAAACAATGAGGATCTCAGCAGTTCTGATGGTCAGGAGAAGTTCATTCCACCACTTAGGACCAAAACTGAAAGAAGTCTTGATGCATGTCCTCAACTTTTGAGAAGAGACGGGTCAAGTTGGACTGTGCTTTATGCTTTAATACAGCACTTATTGGCCACAGAGAACACAAGTACCTCTTTCTTCAAGAGACTATTTTTACTATTTTTACTACTAATGTCGATTAATATAAGCTTATTTCAACAGGATCCGACCCCAGGGGTGACCCCTCCTGGCCGCCCCATGAAACAAAAACTCCCGAAAACCGAAATAACCCAAACCATGACAGTACCCCCCCCCTCTAAGACGCCCTCCGGGCGTCACCCCAACACCTACACCAAGACGGTGGCGGGGAGGGCGGAGGCAGAGGGAAGCCTCCCATGGGCCCCCGCTTGTCACCCAGAGTTCCCAGGGGCTTCTTCCCCCGAAGCCCCATCTTGTCCTCCTGTGTGGAGCCCCTCTCCGGGAGCTCCCAGGTGTCCATGTCGGCGCCCTGGAACGCGGCGGCCTCCATGTCGTCCGAGCTGCTCGCGACCGCAGCGTCCGCGCTGCTCACGACCACAGCGTCCACGCTGCTTGGAGGTGCCGCGTGCTCGCTCTCAGCGAGGCTCCGGCGTGGAGCCGGCACTGGTCTAGGGCGCGCGAGCGCCATCTCGTCGCCTGGAGGTGCAGAGGGAACGGGGACCGGAGCTGGAATCGAGGGGGCCGCTGCCCCTCTCAAGCGTTTCAGACCCTCCTGCAGGGCCTGGCTCAGGACCTCCAGCCGACGTTGCTCGCTCCCCCGAGACGCCACCAGCCCGCTGCTCTGAAGCGCGGGTGCCTCACAGACCGGGAGCCGTCTGCGAGGCGCTGGCACAGTTCTTACTGGCGTCTCGGTTTGCGGCGCTGCGGGACGAGGGAGAGTCACCTCTCGACTCGAGGGCAGAGCTGCTGGGTCACGCCGCAAGGCGTTGGCGGGGGGTACCCCATGCTCAGGGCTCCTCGGCTCCTGGAGGAGGACCAGGAGAGTCCCCGACTCACCAGTCACGGGGCTCAATGCCCGCTTCCTCCTCGCCGACACGGGTACCTCCCACCAGGTGTCACAGCCAGCAGCTCGGTCTCGAGCGATCAGTGCGGAGAGCCCGCGGAGGAACCTCTCTTGCTCCTCTCGCTCGCCGAGGGCCCGTCTACAGACAGGCCCTCCACACTCCCCTCTCTCCCCGACCGCAGAGCCTGTTTGTTTGGGTGGTTTCATTCTGTTGCGGGACGGCGGGTCCAGGGACCAGACAGGGGGAGCTCTGTGGCTCCGCCGAGACCAGAATGCCATTACACTGACACAGAAGCAGGTTGCACCACACCGTGACTTTATTCCCAGACGTTGAGACGTTTTGACGTGCAGACGTACAGACATTCAATGAAACCACGCCAGACAGAAACACAAGGCCGAATATAAAGCACAAGCACAAACACAGGGACCAATGACAGACAAGAAGGAAAACAAGATGCACGTGAAATACATTTCTCAAATCCGACCCCAGGGGTGATCCCTACTGGCCACCCCATGAAACAAAAACTCCCGAAAACCGACATACCCCAAACCGTGACACATATACACTATTTATACACTATTTTCTTTGGGGGAGGGTATTTTCCAATTCAGTTACATCCATTTGAATACTGTTTTGTGAGCTACCAGGTAGAAGTAATTTCTTTAAATTGCATGACATGTCTGCAAACCTGTATGGGTTAATGTTAATATTTATTATTAGGTAACTATTATAAAACTAATATGTAAGTTGTTGAATATGTAATATGTATGTTGAGTAGCAGGCCCACATTCAGACCTTCTATGAAGAGGCCAGGGAATCCTAAGATGTTACATAGTGATACATGTTTTTTTTATGATAATGATGTTGCTGTCTTAAAATCATACATCGCTAATGTGGCATGTAATTCGACACCACTATGTAGTAGGTGGTACCGACAAAGCAATCAAGGTGAATTACATCCTTGCTGGGAAAACGTTTGTGGCACTCAGTGTTTCACGCTGTGATTTTATAGTGATTTCTATAGATTTGTTTATTTATTTTTTCAAACTTCCATTTGGATAATGCACTCTACGGCAGGCCGGGCTCCCCAGTTAAGTCCATTTGGGTTTCAAAACAGCATGCTGCATCGCTTAACAGCCAGAAAGTCCATAATGAAGTACTTTATTATTGATTTTTAAATTTGTCTTTCTTGTTGCGTTCCCTTTCATGATGCGAAAAAAAAAAAATGAGGGAAATAAAAAGAAAAGCCCTTCGCTTTGATATCCATCCAGAAAAACACAGGCATCTGGGAGATGCAAAAGAACAAAACAGCATTTGAATTGCTTTTCCCTTTGAAAATTCCCTCTCAAGTTCTTTCGCCGTGAAAGTCGACTAAACTATAAGTCGAGGCGAAAGTTTTCATCTCCAGCCTCGCTGAAGTCCGCTAAGGGGGGTGCATTTTTTTTTGGAGGGTTGGTGGGCTCGTCTGGGATTGACCGTCCGCCGCGTGGTTGACGGCCTGGGACAGGGAGGGGTTATCTGGACTGTTCGGAGTGTTTTTTGCGGAATGAGTGTGGGCAACAGCAGCGGGAAGGCGGCGGGGTAGATTGCTTTGGCACGGGCTGACGCGACGCCTCTGTTGGGCCAAATAAATTCTGCGAGTGTTAAGCTGCTGCTGCATGTATTCCTGTGATAAGCCGATCATAAATGGAGGGATTTATGATAGCGTATTAAGAAGCTGAATTTGTTCATTCAGCTATTATTGAGGATATAAAAGGCAGAGAGAAAGAGACAGAGGGAGAGAGAGAGAGAGAGAGAGAGAAGGCAGTTGTTTGAATTTTTACACCTTTTTTTTTAAAATAAAACAGCAGCAGGAGGTTGCGTTTGACAAGGGGGGAAATGGCTTAGGTTGATTTGAAACCCTTTTAAATTTTAAGGCTAAAACCGGTTAAAAGTTATCGTCGTCGGACAAAAAAGAAAATGATCCAGATTTCAGAAATCATCTTTCTTTTTTCTGCAGACGAGCAGGGTAATGGAATTCTGAATGTAATCCGTCACTTTGGGATTACGTCAGACTGCAAGGGAGGACACACAAAATCACACACACACATACAGACACACACACACACCTCTATTTGTTCATCTGTTACAATCAGGACTGCTGGCTTGTGATTTAAATTGCCTTTTGTGTTTATATTTCTGTTCACTTTTATATTTCCCATTCCCACGTGATGTGAAGTCAAATGACAGTCTAAAATAAGCACGGAAATAAATCATATACCTCCACTATTCTCGAACGCCCGCTATCTCTGACTGTTCTGGCACCTTGGCGTAACTGAACCATGGAGACGTATTTAAAGCAGCCATATTTTTGAACCTTGTCAGTAGATGAGCAATGTTCTTGGAGCAGTTTGCATTGAATCAGTACTATGACAAAAATCCAGGTAGAAATCCAGCCTCCTATTAGTGCCTTATATCAGAGAATAGTGAGCTCGGCGTGTCTTAAATGTGGTTTTAAGCAATCCAGAGTGTGGCTAATCTTAATTTTTAACAGTCTACTTTCCGGAGCCAAAATTAGAGGTGATTCTTGCCTAGCTGAGTGTATTTCAGGGGAGAGGGTAATTAAACTTAGATGAAGGCCGGTCTACATGGGCTTGAGCTTAATAAATTAAAGGATGGTGGATGTCCACCACATAGAACATCATTTGTTAGTAACGTGGTGCACGTCGGCCGGTCCAGGTTTGTGTGGTTATTTTTTGCGCGTGGAAGATAAATCTGAACAAACTGGGGAAAGTGTGCAGGCTGTTCTTAGGTGGATTTCTTTTGAGCATGCTTTCAGTTCTACTACACGTTTAGAGCATGCCAAGATGAGTAAGATCCTCGCGGCTCGCCCACTGTTCACTCATCCCTCCATTTCCGACTTCATCGGGGTCCGTGTGAGATGTAAAGCTTAAAACATTTGTCCGAGCCTGACAGGACTGGGTTTGTTCAGGTTTGGAGATCATTTCTCAAATCTAGATCAGGGCCCAGATTGGGTTCAGAATTCTTTTTGAACTCCTCAGAGCTCGTTTTGATCAGCCTTCCCTGCATGTAACCACTTCTCCTTCCTAACTTTTGGAACCTGAACCAGGTGTTGGCCTGGAATGCTTGAGACACACGTGTCGCTGGCAGCATGAGAACAGTGTATTAGGTCAGCATGAGAACAGTGTATTAGTTCATTTACGTTTGTAGAAGGATATTGTTCAAAGGCTTTGATTGATGAGTTTTATTAAGTGGAATGTACACGTTTAATACCTGGTAGCTGGGCTATTCATTTTGAAAATGATCAGTGATCTGATGACAGCTGTCATTGATTCTACAAGGTAACTTAACAAGGTAATTTAGGAAGAGTTTAATTCGGTCTCCAGTTGGTAGAGGTTGGACTCCTGTTGTTTAGGCAGAATTGTGGTAGGCTATAGTTGGGTTTTGGACAGAAATGTACTATTCTAATTTAATTTAATTTATTAACCCTTATAGTTACATGTGAACACACCACAGCACAGCACACAGTGTGAACAATGTGAAATTCTTTCTCTTCATTTAACCCTTTTACCAAGTGAAGCAGGGGGCTGCCACCAATGAGGGGCGCTTGGGGAGCAGCGTGTGGGGATGGTACCTTGCTCAAGGATACCTCAGAGATGACACTAGCAGTGGTGGGATTCAAACCCACAACCCTCTGATTGCAGAGCCAACCCCAAAACCACTAGGCCACCAGCTACCATAGTAGCCTCGTTTCAAGTGACTTTTAATCAGATTTTACCAGGCCTACAGAACTGTTATGGTCTGCAGTCAGGTTCAGACAAAACTGAGGTGTTCTAAAGTCAGAATTATAGTTGTCTACAGTCAGATTCAGACAGAATGATATACAGTTTATTGGAACAGAATTATGGGGTGTATCGTCA
The DNA here is from genome assembly GCA_037974365.1 of Hydrocynus forskahlii. Taxonomy (NCBI): domain Eukaryota; kingdom Metazoa; phylum Chordata; class Actinopteri; order Characiformes; family Alestidae; genus Hydrocynus; species Hydrocynus forskahlii. Next base: position 18,577,705 of record JBBPCX010000141.1, on the reverse strand, counting down.
GGTAGGAACAGAATTGTGGTGGTCTGCAGTCAGGTTCAGACAAAACTGTGGTGTTCTACAGTCTGGTTGGAACAAAACTGTGGTGTTCTACAGTCTGGTTGGAACAAAACTGTGGTGGTCTACAGCTGGGTTCAGACAGAACTGTTGTGGTCTACAGCTGGGTTCAGACAGAACTGTTGTGGTCTACAGCCAGGTTCAGATAGAACTGTTGTGGTCTACAGTCAGTTTCAGACATAACTGTAGTGGTCTACAGTGAGAATGGAACAGAATTGTGGGGTCTGTAGTCAGGTAGGAACAAAACTGTGGTGGTCAGCAAGAGGGTTCAAACAGAACTGTGATGGTCTACATTCGGATTTGAATACAATTGTGGAAATGTCTTGTCAGCTTCATACAGAATTGTGGGGTCTGCGGTCAGGTTTAGACAGAATTGTGGTGGCCTACTGTTGGGTTTAGACAGAAGTCTGAGACCATATTTTCTGGTTTGCACTGAAATTTGTTAGGTTATACAGTTGGCCTGCAGCCAGGTTTGAACAGAACTATGGTGGTCTACAGTCAGCTTCGAACAGAATTGTGATGATAGTCTACATTTGGGTGGAGAAAAATGTGTGGGTATGTTGTCTATTGATTTTTATCAGGCTCTACAGCTGGCCTACAGTCGGATTCGGACAGAGTTCTGTGGTCCCCAGTGGGTTTGGACAGAATTTTGCCGGCCTGCTGTCGGGTTTGCCCAGAATTCTGATAAGCCGCAGTTTTGTTTGGACCAAATTTGGTGGGGATACATTCTAATTTGAACTAATTTTTGTTGGGCTTCACAGTTGGGTTCAGACAGATTCTTGGCGGCCTACAGTCTGAATTCTGTTGCGCCGTGGATTACTTTGCACTTTATCATGAAATAACCACCAGGAGAGTGCTGTCAGTTTCAGCTTGTTTACTGTATATAGGCAGAAAGACAGACTGAACTAACTGCCTGCAAAAGACTGTGTTTCTAAAGGCAGTTAGAGATATTAGCTGAACAGATGGGGAAAAAAACAGTTTAACTCAATTTAATGTACACCTGTGGCAGAAAATAAGCTTGTCCATTGACAAATAAAGTTGTTGGCCACGTTAATATAAATCCATTGTTTAGGGGAAAGGAGTGGGTTCTTATTGAGGTTTGTGTTTTTAAAAACTTCTTCCCCCACTGCTTATTTCATGACTCAAGTGTCACTCTCTTAAAACAGCTGAAGTGACACTTAAAATGATGCGGACTGGACCAGATAAGGGTAATGGAATTGAGAGTAAATCCCCTCTGAGCGTTGTTAGAGGCTATCAATCCACCGTTTAATTTCCTCACTCTCTCTTGCTCAATATTTCTCCTTCCATTCACGGCAGGTTTTTCCAGGTTCTCCTCTCTACCTGGGCTGCGAATCATTAACTGTCATAGAGCAGTTAATATTCAACGTTATAAGAAAAAGGTTCTTTTTGAGGGATCCCACAGAGGCACCGTTTTTGGTTTCCAAACGAATCTATCGAAAAAAATCTCAATTGAAGCAACTCCATTAAAAGGTGATTCCTCTATGGCATCGCTCCCATCAGTCCTTTTTGCTCTCCTTATATTTAACAACATGTGCCTGAACAGGACTGGCTGTGTGCGGTCAAGCCCCTGCTCTTCACTCAAAATCAATACTGCACTTTTTCAGAGATGCTCTAAATGCTTAATATGCCACTTGACAAAACCTTTGTAGAGTTTTTAGAGTGTCAAAGAATAAAACAGTAAAATAATGCTCAAATAAAGAGTTTGAATAATGACTACATTAAAATGGCTACATTGTTACTGCATGTAAATAAAATGAATGCTGTTTTGATGTATCCTGATGTCCAAAGGTAATTTATGTGAAATTACAATCATTTGAATGTAAATATAATATACAGTAATATAGTACACAGTTGCAAAATATGTTCTTGTTTTGTGGGGGAAGGGGAGGCAGAAGTTATTCACAAACTGCTAAAAGAGAACATATGGGTACATTGTAGCTTCTTTTAGTGAGGTGCTTCTAGGCTGAAATGTGCAACTGAAGAAGGACTTTCATCAGTTACAGTCAGTTGGTCATATATTGTGCATTTTATGTCTCAAATTTGAATATATTTGAATATATTTCACACTTCACATACATACATAGTGTATGTTTTGTTTTGTTTCAAAAGTATATTTTACATACTTGTAAACAACAATTCAAATTGTATACCACATATGTTTTGGACACTTTTAAACATATTTCAATGTGAACAAAAATGCACTCATATATTCAATACGCACCCCATATATTTTGGACACCTTGAAATATGTTCCAAAGTGAACAACACCACAAACATATTACCGTGTATTTACAATATATTCCACACATGTTTTGAACACTTGAAACTTTATTTTAGTTTTTTTTTTTCTTTTCTGTATGGTATTTAGTGGAACATTTATTTGAACGGAGTCTGTTTTTGGTTCTTGCAACAAGAACAGTTCACTTGACTATACATTACATTGCATATGTACAGGATATCACAGTAAATACATTGTATATTCATTTTCATACATTAAAATATATATATATATATATATATATATATGAACTGCCCCCACAAAAAAAAACTGCTGAAATCTGTGCACAGCAATTACCACAAATTTTTTGGGGGTCATAAAACTAGCCCGTCGTGCTATTAATATAGCTAATAGTGAATTATGATAATGGGCAATAGCAAGTGAATACTTATAGCATGTCTCTGCTTATCTTTTAGTGTCCCATCAGGAACTGTTTCGCCGAAAATGAAGTTGTTACAAACAGAGATAACGAGGCAGAGAAGGATAAGCTGTAATAGCGGCTATTCTTGTAAAACGCTTTATAGGGACGTTAGACGTGGTAGTGGATGTAATTGCTGCTGCTTTGTGTGGAGCACTGTTAAAGTGCCAGGATTAACTTCGCTAATGTGACGGAGTGACGGCTCCTTTTTGCCTAATTGACAAAGGGGTCCCTCCGAGGGGGAGCGCGCAGACTCCCTCCACTTTGATGCAATCTCGTTAGCGGGATATTTCGGATCCTTCTTGTTTTAAAAGGGGCCGGCGCGGGAAGCGATGATTTCCATATGTTCTTGAGAAATGAGGCTCAGCGATGACGGCCTCTGTTCTCCCGGCCTTAGGTGATATTTCAGTTCTTGCTGTCCCTGGACGGACTGTTTATACGAAGACGGTGCGGGGCCGACTATGAATTCACACTATGAAGATAATGGCTTACAGTGGCTTCAGAACTGTTCAGAAATAGCTTTTTTTCCTTCTTTGCACCTCCTTTCTTTCTGCCAAGGAACGATTGTATTTGTCAGTGATGGACTGGAGTTATTGTGCTGGATGTGCGGCTTCTGTTGGCCGACGTGTCTCTTAAGCTGCTGAAAGGGCGCTGCAGACACACAAAGGCGCTGTCGATGCGCCTAGCGCAGGAACCGTAATAGAAGCCTTTGTAAGCTGCTGTGCTCACGTTGGACATGTCCCTCACCTGAACTCAGAACAGGTTTGAAAAGGGGGCTCTTTTTTTTACTTTTCTAACAAAGCCTGCTTTCAACGTTTGCTGTTTTATGCACCAAAATCAGTCACAGTTCATTTTTACATAGTCATTTTCTAACCTATTTCTATCACTTATAATTAAACAAGCTCTTACACCTGTCTGGGATGAGGACCATGCTTCACTGCCAATACATAAACCACTAAAAGCCTAAAGATAGCAGCTTTTAGCATGCCTGACTTCATGAATATGCAATTTTAGGGGCGTGGGAGTGTTCAGGTGCAATAATAAAGGAGGAGGGGATGTAAATTAACATATTGGAGCAATTGACTGACGTGAACTGATCCAGAAGTAGAGCAGCAAGCCATGACAGGCCAAGTAAGGACGCTTAAGGCTCATACGCATGAAGCAGAATGGAGTAAAACCTCCTTACCTGCACTCATTTCACTATAACACACAGCCTCACATGACTTGTTGCTCTTATAAAACATAAATTATGATCAAATACACCATTTTCATGAAATAGTGTTGTATTATTAATACTCACAAAAACATTTGCTTGAAAAAATCTAAATCAATAGTTGTGGTACTGCAGAACTTTTTATCATTTAATAATAAACATCTCGTTAACACAGCAAAATCATTGCTTAATATGTGGCATTTGCTGATCGATTTTTGCTTCCAATTAGCACCTTTTTGTGATTTCCAGTCTTAAATTAGCACCAAGCTCTTTTCCTAGCTATATCTCTTTTCCCACGCTGGAGCTGAACATCTAACAGAACCTTACTGCCCACATAGTGCATGTATGTAGGACTTAAAATGAAAATACCCCCGTTTGGATGCTTTGGAAGACATTTGCTTCCTGACATCCAAGAATAACATTTGTTTTTTTCCTATTTTCCACTCTAGTAACCTTACTACAGACTGCCTGCAGCAACAACACTCTGCACATGAATGGATGGGGCTAACTGCTATAAGCTCTCATGCCTTCATAGGTGTGACATCACAACCATTTTAAAACAGGCAGTTTTTTCAGCTTTGGTTCCATGTATGGACTATTTGGACTGGATAGACTGTATGGACTGCATTGACTGCATGGACGGTATAGATGGTATGGACTGTATGGACTATATAGACTGTATGGACTATATAGACTGTATGGACTATATAAACTGTATGGACTGTATGGACTATATAGACTGTATGGAATATATAGACTGTATGGACTGTATAGACTGTATTGACTGTATGGACTGTATAGACTGTATGGACTGTATTGACTGTATGGACTGTATAGACTGTATGGACTGCATGGACTGTATGGACAGTATGGACTGTATGGACTGTTTCGACGGTATGGACGGTATTGACTGTATGGACTATATCGACCATATGGACTGTCCAGCCTGTATGGACTGTATAGACTGTACGGACTGTATTGACGGTATGGACTCTATCGACCGTATGGACTGTATCAACCGTATGGACTGTATAGACTGTATGGACTGTATAAATGGTATGAACTGTATAGACTGTATAGACTGTATGGACTGTATGGACTGGGACTAAATGGTACGTTTGGAGACATCTACGTTGAAGGTAAATTCAGGTTCTCGTGATATGGGCCTTACCTCAGCCTGACCCCTGAGGGAGGGGGCGGTGCATTAACCTCTTTATAAATCCTCCATCTTTTAATATTTGATAATGAGTTAACTGAAAGTGTGACCTGGGTAATTACTGGGCGAGGATGCAACAGCGGCGGATGGCGAGTGGAGGCATGTGGGCTAATGGCAGTGACAGGTCCAGTTAGTGGTGTTTTATGGCTGGGGGGAGTGGGTGGGGGCAGGCGGTTGCTGGCTGAGGGCGAGATGCCCGGAGGGAGAGAGGATCAGGGCCGAGTGCTGGTCATTAGGATGGTCAACAGCTGCTGGGCTCTTGGCATGCTGACAGGACCGGCTGACCCCGTGACCTTTCCTATGCAGGGAGCATGTAAATGAGGGAGAGGAGTAGCGTCTGGACCTGTCTTAAACTCTTTCTCCCCACTGAACACTCTCTTTTTCTCTCTCTCGCTCGCTCTCTCTGTCTGTGGCTTTCTTTCCCTTTCATCTACTCTTTTTGTTCTTTCTTTCTTTCTTTCTTTCTTTCTTTCTCTTTTTCTATGCCTATTTCTTACTGTTTGTACCTGTTTCTCTACATTACCCTCTCCCTGTGGTCAGTTTGTATCCATCCTATCTGTCTGTCTGTCTGTCTATCTGTCTATCTATCTGTACATCTGTCCATCCATCCATCCACCCATCCGTCCATCCACCCATTTCCATCTCTTTTCTATTCTTTTTACACAACCTCCTCTCTTTCGCTCTCTCAAATTCAGCTCAGGTTAGTTCAGCTTTACTTTATTAGAATGAATGTTGCATTTCATTGACAGCAACAAATGCAGAAAATAGAAAACAAAATGTTTATTTTAAATATGTTTATTTATTTAGCGAATCATCAACAAAGAAAGGGCAAAATGTTAAGTTAAAATTATTATGAATTTGCAATGTATTTTTAAAATAATAAGTCTCGATGCTTGCCCTTTAGATTGACACAGACCTTGTCTAGTTGTCTCTGCTCCTTGACTGCCTGTCTGTGTGTGGTGTGGTTGCTGCTTTGTGAATTAGTGAGGTGGTCCTGCTGTGGCTTTAATTCATGGTGTGGCGTAATGAGCGAGCGCAGTAATGGACGCGCAGGCCCCAGCGCACTGTGTAATTATGAACTCTCCGATTAGCTGTGTGTTTCACACTGGCCACTACAGATGAGCGCAACCATTCTGGGCTACACATACACAAATACAAACACACACACTGTCGCACATAGCCCACTTCCTGTGTAAGCTGCATTTACCCCAGAGCTGGCCAATTAATTCTCTGTATAGGAGCTGTGTGTGTGTGTGTGTGTTGTGTGTGTGTGTTGTGTGTGTATGAATGAGAGACAATGAGAGAGATAAAATGAGTGTGCATTTGTGTAGAAGCCCATGCAGAAATATGCACATCTGCATTACGTTAATATACATTGTGTGTGTGTGTGTGTGTGAGAGAGAGAGAGAGAGAGAGAGAGAGTTCTTTTGAGTGTGCTCGTGTTTGTAGAAGCCCATATGAAAATACGTTGGATGTGTGTCTGTGTGTGTGTGTGCGTGTGTGTGTGCATGTGTGGGCGTGTGTGTGTGTGTGTGTGCATGTGTGCAGTGTACAATTGTAGGACAGTATTAATATGTAGTGTATGTGAGAGTGACTGTTTCAGCAGCACAAGTGGCTGTGAGCACAGGCTGCTGTTTCGGGCTGTATCTGCTGGGGTCAGTGGAGTCCGGCAGCAGTCAGGGAGGTTAATGGCTTCCACGTGTGTTAGAGCAGTCAGCGGTGGAGCGTCTGGGTAATTGTGAGTGGGCGCGCTGGACAGATCACCACTGATAATGTCCAACATGCATTACGGAGGACGTGCAATTTACTGTGTGATCCACTCATTTCAGCATGGGGGCAGTTTGAATGTGCGCGCGTGTGCATGTGCGTGCGTGTGTGTGTGTACTGGAGAGGGTGTGTAGTTCAGCAAACGCATCAGAACGCATTGTGACATGCAGAGGGGAGGCGAGCCATGCTAGCGTGCCGGAGTTGACAGGGTGTGTGTGTGTGACAGGCTGGCTCCCAGTGTAGTGATCTTAGAACTCATGTTCATTCCCTAGCAGCTCCATCCAGCTCTCTGACAGTGTGTGCCATGTTGCTCTAATGTAACATCTCCAGGCAGATGTGTGCTCCATCAGAGCGTCAAGCATCAGGAAGAACTATTTTGGTGTTTTCCCCGCTCTAACCCGGCTTGCAGTGCTTATGCATAAGTAGCCTTGGGGGAATTACTCAAAAACATACACCAATATCAATCACTCATTACTTCTCTCAAACTTTAATGGGATTGTTTTACATTTAGGAGACCAGTTTTTCCAAATTTCTGCCTAATTAAATCATTTGCATGGTAAAAAAAAAACACTCCAGTTGGTTAAAGAAAGAGGTTTAATGTGAAATACTTGAGAAACGAACAGAATTCAGAGGTGCTAAATGGAACCAGACGTCTGAGGGGTTCATGTCCCTCACAAATATCTTAGATGAAGTGGTTGTGAATACCTTGCTAGGCACCTGATGTCTTGTTTCGCCTGATATGTGTTTTTTAAACCCGTCTGTGGTCAAGGGGTACATGCAAGGTGCAAAATAACTAATAATTTGCCTGCAAATTTGCCCTTTGATGCACAATTTCCCACTCGAAACATATTCGGCCTGGAACTCTGCAGAGCAAAATTGCTCATTGTGGGCAATGCTGGTGAAATGAATGTTATTTTGCTCGGACAGATTCGCGAGTGTGACTGGGCCTTGAGGCAGATTAGCCAGGGTGAAGCTCTGCCTGATGACTGGCTCTCTCCTGTCTCAGCGTGGCAGCGCCAGCGGCTCGTCCGTGATGGAGCGTCCGCGCTGAACACCGCTGTTTGTTTCCCAGTAATAAAGGCCTGTGCTGAACATAATGGCAGAGTGTATGAAAGTTGAGGAATGGAGGAGCAGCAGGGTTGTGTGTTGTAAACACGTCTGTGTTTTATCTGGCTTGTATTGTTTGTTTTAGAAAGCACAGGAGACCCTGGGGCCTGGGGAAGGGTTCTGTTTCTCTTCCTTTCTCTCTCTCTCTCACTCTCTCTCGCTCGCTCTCTCTTTCGGGAGCAGCGCTTCCCTTTGTGTGCAATTGAATGGGAATGTGTTCCTATTGTGGCGCCCCTCTGCAAGCCCACCTGTGTATGTGTGTATGTATGTGCCTGTGTGTGTGTGTGTGTGTATGCAGCTGTGTGCGCTGTGATGATTCCCGTTCGCTTTGTTCGGGCAGACATGGCTTCAGGCCACACGCCTGCGCTCGCACACACAAACATGTGCTCCGTGGCGGGTGCAGGTAAATCCACAGGAACCGCCCGGTAGGCAGAAATTGGATTTTGCTCTGGCCTCGGGCACCCGGCGCCTCTGTGCATCACGCGCCCTCAGGTGGCTCCTGCGCTTGAAGCCAACTACAGCAGAGGCTGGGGTCACTGTGAGTGATGTGTGTCTTGGTGCGTGTGTGAAGGAGCCTGTGTGTGTGTCTTTGTGTGTGTGTGTGAGTGTGTGTGTCTGCACAGGCATGCTATCACTTGGACTTGTGGCTTTCAAACAGAAGGTCCATCTGTGCAAGGTCAAGAAAAACAAAGACAGGACTCAGAGATGGGTAGGAGGGAGGAAAGGTCAGTGGAAGGAGGCCAACGATGACAGATGTTTTTTCTTTCACCATTTTCTGCTGTTTATATCCACACTGAGGAGCAGGAACATTATGACCACTCAGATGAAATGAGTAGTCTTGTTCCAGCTGCACATGTTGTAACTAGGTGATGCAGCGAGACCACAAAAGCACAAGGGCAAGCCCAACTCGGAATGCCCTAAATAAACCAAATTAACGGCTCGGAGAAGTCTCGTCAAAGTCCCGACTTGAACCCTATAAGGATGAGCTAAAATCCCTCCATAGATATGTGAAAGACAATTATTGGAAGCAATTGCTTGCTTGCTGCTGGGCAATTACTATTTCACAAGGGTGCGATAGGTGTTTCATAACACACAGAGGCTAAAAGTAGAACAAATGCTGGCACAAGCAGCTGTTCAGAGCACTTTATGGACCTCATGTTTGTTTGTCAAAGCCTGGGGGATGAAAAACTGCTTACCATTCCACTTTACATTGATCCAGTGGGACCCTCTCTCCACCATCCTGTCCACTGTTTCATTTACTTGTCCCTGACGTAAATGAAACCTGTCATTTAAATTGATGCCTTTTGATCACTTGGCTGTTAAGACTGTTGCAGCTTCTCTGGCAAGTGAATTGCTGCACACTATGCATTATGCAGTTCTCCAAAGCTCCAAAATTGCACCGCATAAAGCTTAGAATACGTCTTGGGCCCTTTGTTGAACTTTAATGAAAGTCTTAGCCCAATTCTACTCTGCTGGCATTTAGGGTCTTTAAAAAAAGTTTACACTTAGATAATAAGCAGGTTTGAAATTATCAATGAATATTATTTTTATATCATTTAAAACCACAAATTGCATTTTCCAATTGCATATCCAGTAAGGCAGTTTCCATTTGCACCAGAGGGGGCAACAAAGCCTTAAGACCTTTACACAGTCACAGTTTTGCACATGCCAAACAAAAAGCAAGTCAGGTTTAGAGACCATAAACAAAACATTACCTTTAATACTGGCCACCAAATACACAAATTATGGGCACTGTGATGTCTCACGTTGTGTAGCAGAATGGGCCAGTTCCCAGTGTCTGTGTCTGAGTTAATTCATGAATCAGTGTAATTTTCTTTTGAAGATCTCACATTCTCAGTATTTAGAAAATGACATAAACTAGATGTAAAGGTTTCAGAAAATTAAATTAATAATAAAAAAAGTCTACTTGGGTGAAAAGTCCTCATAAGAACTGCACATTAAACCATAATTCAGCTCAAACTATACTATTGCTGAGGGTGTTTTCACTGTGAGCCAGCACAGCTGACACTTACATGGCAACTGCTGCATGTGTAAGATAAGTAAAGGACTAGAGTTCAGGATAATGGATCAGATTATGAACATAAAGCTGAGGGTTCCCAGATGACCTTAAATATTAGTTCATAGCTGTGTCTTGTCATCAAAATAGTTGCAAGTATATTAATACTTAATTATACTTAATCGAAATGGAAATAAGAATTTCACCCTGCTGCCAAAAGCTAAGAATCACTTAATGCTAAAGAGTTGAGAAGGTTGAAGAAACAATGGCCATTATCGAAACAAACAACAGATAGTGTGTTTATGAGACAGAGAAAGAGAGAGAGAGATAAAGAGAGAGAGAGAGAGGGAGAGAAAGAGAGAGAGGGAGAGAATGATGGAGTACCTGAAGTGCAGGCAGACCCCTGGATAGCACAGATGCATGATAAAGACAGACTAGAGAGCTAGACCACCCAGGCCTACAGCTGCTACTACAACACACACACATACAAACACACACACACACACACACACACACACTCACAAACACACACACACACACACACACTCTCTCTCTCTCTCTCTCACACACACACACACCCAGAGAGAGAGAGAGCCCTTCATTATGCACCACACAAACACAATTACCATAGGCTAATTGCTGTTAATTGAAGACAGCTAAGCTGGAAAGGATTTGTGTGTGTGTGTGTCTGATGTGTGTGTGTGTGTGGAAGGTGTTTGGGGAAGACTGAGCTTCACTTAGTGTTAGTGCTGTCAAAGTTAATAACATGCTAACGCGATAAATTATTAATGCCACTGCATTTTTTTAGTGCTGTTAACGTATTTTCCTAGTTTGACCCTTAAACAGACTGAAGTCTAGCTGCTTGTGCACTATATGTTACCATAGAATCTGCGATTGTATCCCTCTTGCGTTTGAAGCCATTGGTTTTGAATGGCTTTCGAAGAGAGGTCTACAGTGCCATTAATGGCTACACAGGGCAATGTTCACATGGATAAATCAACAAGCACCAAACTTACAAAAGCAACAGCAAACAAGACCTTTGAAGGTGTGCTGTGGTATCTGGCATCAAAAAGTTAACAAGTAGAGTTGGGGCCTCCATGGATCTGGCCATCACGTCCCACAGGTGATCAAATTAAGATCTGAGGAATTTAGTGACCAGGTCAACATTTTGATCTTTTCGTCAAGATCCTTGAACCGTTCCTGAACATTTTTTGCATTGTCCTGCTGAAAGAGGCCATGATCTTGCTGAAAGAGGCCAAGTGAATACAGAGGCATGAAAGGGTGTACTTGCTATACTACAGTGTTAAGGTGGGTGATATGTTTTAAAGTGAGATCCACATGAATGCCAGGAGCAAAGGTTTTCCAGTATAACCTTGCCCAGAGCATCACACTGTCTCCCCTGGACTGCCTTCCTCCCTTTGTGCATTCTTTTACCACCTCTTCCCCAGATAAGCAATGCACACGCACACCAGACATTACTATGATGTAAAAGAAATTCTGATTCATCAGGCTGGGCCACCTTCTGCCATTTCACCATGGTCCAGTTCTGATGCTCATTTACCCATTATAGGCACTTTTGGCTGTGGACAGATATCAGCATTTGGAACATGTAGCCTCTCTTGCTAAAAATGATAAACTGTGTTCGCTCTATGAAAATCACATCATGATTTCTTCTATAGTTCTGAGTTTCACAGCTTTTAAATAGAACTTTGACTAAATAAGTCAAATGTCATGAATCGTGAGAAAGTGATGTGATTAATGATGCTTACTTATGTTAATTGTTTGACAGCACCCATTTATAGATTATCATATAAAATAAAATAATTGTTTAAACCTAACCGCACCCTTGACCTCAGTCGCTACAAAGAAACACACACCCTGCACATAAACACAGTGTACTAGTCAGACGCTGATCAGACATGTCGGTGATAACTTTGAGCGATGCTCCAGCCCTGAATTTTAAAAGCTTGTTTTTGTTCAGGCCTGAAAAAGAAATCTGATAAAGATTTAACTGTCATGCTTTGACAGCTGTGCATTTGTGTGTGTTTCTGTGTGTGTGTGTGTGTGTGTGTGTGTGTAGATATGAGCGTATGTGTGGCGTAGCAGGGTGCAATTATTAAATTGGCTCTTCTTGGAAATTTCTCTTTGCGCTTGCAGGGGCCAGAATACAGGAAGACTAAGGGATGGGAAAGTCCAGACATGGCAAGCCTGACAACTTCAAACACAGGAAAACACAGAACAGAGAGAAAGAAACACCAAACATATCTCAGGATCACCTGCCAAGCTACAACAGCGCTTTACAAGGAGATGCTTTACAATGATGTGGTCTGAGATATAGTAGACAGTAGGTGGTTGACATGTAAGAAATGGGAGAAATGAGACCTGAGCAACTTTGACTAGGACCAGATCACCATGGCCAGACAACTGGGCCAGAGCATATACAAAACAGCAAGGCTTGTTGGTTCTCAGTGGTGAGTACCTACTGACAGTGTTCCATGGAAGGGCAAACCTCAAACCCGCAACAGGGTGAAGGAGACTCAAATAATGATCAATTTGAGAGGGTAGCGATGGCTGTCATATCTGGTCTGAATCAACAACACTGGGGTTGAAGTCACCAAACTTTCTTATGCTTGTTATGAGAGGAATATGTCACAACACACAATGCATTTACATTTACAGCATTTAGCAGACGCTTTTATCCAAAGCGACTTCCATTCCCTAACTACAGGGGGCAGTCTCTCTGAGGCAACTTGGGGTTAAGGGTCTTGCTCAGGAACCCAGAGGTGGTGCGTTGAAGGTAGGATTCGAACTCGTGACCTCTTGGTCCAGAGGCAAGTATCCTACTGACTAGGCCACCACCACCCATTTGTCGGACTAATAAAGGTTTATCTTATCTTATCTTAAATACACATATCTGTGGGTCTGTGTAGCTACAGAACAGTCAGAGTGCCCATGTTGACCCCTTGCCTGCCTAAGAAAGCACCTCTTATGGAAACTGGATTTTGGAGCAGTGGAAGAAGGTTGCCTGGCCTGAATCCTTGGATGGCCATGCGCATATGCACTGTTTACCTGAGGAAGTGATTGTGCTGAAATACATATATTGGCATACAAATACAGATGTCTATTTTTTGTATTAATTGTTAAGTGTACTTTTATTTTATCTAGTTGTGTTGTGTAGCTTTCAATCTGTTGTTTTGCTGCTCTTACCTCTGTACTGTCCACTTTCTGCCGTAACAATGCAGATTTCATTTACATTTACGGTATTTAGCAGACTCTTTTATCCGAAGCGACTTCCACTCCCTAACTACAGGGGGCAGTCTCCTTGGAGCAACTTGGGGTTAAAAGTCTTGCTCAGGAACCCAGTGGTGGTGTGTTGAAGGTAGGATTCGAACTTGTGACCTCTTGGTCCAGAGGCAAGTATCCTACACACAAGGCCACCACCACCCATTTGTGGGACTAATAAAGGTTTATCTTATCTTACCTTAAATACACTGTGGAAAGAAGACAAGCTGATGGAGGGAGCAGGATGCTCTGGGAAATGTTCTGCGGAGAGACACTTTCATGACAATGTCAATTTGATATGTGCCACCTAACTAAACATTGTTATGGGAATGGTTTGAAGAACATGATGAAGAGTTCTAGGTGTTGCCTTTCCCCTCCAAATTCCCCAGATCCCCAGAGTCTTTGAGATGTGCTGGAAGTCCAGTCCACAATGGCTCCACCAGTGTCTTTGTGCCAGACATCACAGGGCAGCCTTTTCTAGAGTCCATAGTTTAGTGGGTCAGACGTTATGGTGGCATGTGGATGAACTCCAGCATAACTGGCAGGTAGTAATAATATTTTGTCTCATTGGTACATGTAGAATTTAGAACAGAAAAGTTATAAACAGGTGTTCATAATCATTAGGACCAAAATCAGACTCTCAAAGGAGTGGGAGGCTTAGAATATTTGCATACAGTTGTAAACCATTGCACTTGTAGTGTTATGTAGTCTGTTTGCTGGATTCAGCTTAACCTGTGGCCTGTGCAAATATATATATATATATTTATTTTTATAGCGCAGCAGAAAATAGAAACTGTAAAAAGCTGGAAATCGTGGTGTCAGCGTGTTTCCAGTTCCCGATGTGTGTCAAGTGGCTCTGTATCTCCCTTGGTTTTCATATCTAACCTTCAAGAGGAGATGCTAACCTTGCCTGTCTCCCTCAGCTTATTCAAGTTGCATTCACTTCTGCAAATATGAACGCTAAGTGCTTTATCCTTTCAAAAAAGGAAGCAGCCAGGTCCGTTCCTCTCTGCTCTCACTCTCTGTTTCCCACCAATTTAAACCCAGAGACGCTAATAATTTTCTTTGGAAGGATATGAATTACTTCTTTGGTACTCTTTGAACTTTTCAGACAAAGCAATTAATGCAAATTTCTTGCAACTGCAAGCAGGACGATGGCCACTGCAAAGAGAGTGGCTATTTTGTCCTTTCCATCTTTCTTCTTTTAACATGGAAATGAAAAAACAAAACAAAACAACAGTTTACCTTGCACCTTTTACTTTGTGTGTGTGTGTGTGTGTGGGTGGATGAGTGGGCTTAGCAACTGTTGCTTAAATAACCTTTTGAACTCAATTTCCCGCTCTGGTTATACACAGTTTAAATGGCTGTTCTTTTATGATATGTTCTGTATCAGTCATTATCTTGGCTCAAAATTTTTGTCAGGATCTTATTAGATACTCAAGGCTTATTTGACTACCAGTCTGGAATAATTAAGCAAAATGTAAGAAGGTAGAATGTTCTGAGATATACACCGTGGCAGACCTAGGAAGGCATATATGCGGGAGTTGTTGGGTACACAATCATTACAGTCATCTATGATATGTGCTGGTAAATATAAAAGTCTGACCAGTCACAGTGGAGAGATGTGGCGACGGTCATTATTCATGAGGAAAGCAGATGGTCAGCTGCGTCTCTGTGTGGTGGGCTGTGCTGGAAGCCAGCGGTGATGTTCAGGGGTGGAGAAACCAGCTGGAGCTTCCGCCGGATGCTTTGGTCCCTCTTGTCTTCTACAGTTCTCCTGTGGGGAGGACTGTGGTGTAAAGTTGCCCGCTACACTGGAGGATGATTCATGCTCACAAACAATAGCTTTGCTTCTGGCAAAGGGGACTGAGTACAGCTGATGATATTCGGTGAGGGAGGGAGGGAGGGAGGGAGGGAGAGAGAAAACAACAATGAGACAGATCTATGTGTGTTTGATGAGGAGAAAGAATAGAAGGACAGAGAGTGAAGAATATAAGTTTTGATATACTAATATTAGAAAATCCTGGCTTTATGTTGTCTGAATATTTAATAATGGACCAATAGAGGCCCTCCAAATAGTTTAAAATTTTAAATAAAATCTTATGTTAACGTACATTAAAGACTAAAATGGGGGATGGTGTAGGTTGGTTGTGGTTCCAGCTTTGGTAAGTACTTGGATGGATGGATGGATGGATGGGTGTGTGGATGGATGATATGTAGATAGATAGATAGAGAGAGAGAGAGAGAGAGAAATGGACAGAAGAGAGATAGATAGTTAGAAGAGAGATAGATAGATAGATGGATGTGTGATATTGATTAGCGCTAATAAGATACCAGTGTGTGTGTGTTTCTGGGTCAGTCAGTGCAGAGAGAGAAAGAGAGAGCGAGAGAGATGGGAGACTAATGGGCTGCAACAATACAAATAATTTGTGGCTCTTGGAGAACATCAAGATTGATGGCTGGTTTGCTTGTGGATTTAAACATCATCTTTGTAGACTGAAGCTGTGTGCCTGTGTGTGTGTGTGTGTGTGTGTGTGTGTGTGTGTGTGTGCATGATAGGACTGAGCGTTAGGCCAAAGTCATCAAAAATCAGCAATAATGATGATGATGCTTCAAATGGCTGATGAACAGCATGCTCAGAAAGAGAACTTACAGAGAACTCGAGAGGACTAACTGATTTTTAAACAGTTTGTTAAACGGTACGCACATGTAATGTTTAAATCCCTTTTACTGTTAAAACAATGGGTTATTAAGGGACTTTAACAAGCTGTTAGGCTATAGTAGAGCACACTTCCTGCTGTCTCTATTGCAGGTTTCACGGTGTGTGATCAGCTCTCTGAAAATGCAGTATTTGGAAAATTCTCAGCATTTTCCATACCGCCTGTTTCCTGATGGAGTTGTAAAAATATGAAAATCTAATGCTGCTTGGTTTCCCACTGACATCTGCATCAGATTTCAAGAACACTTGTGCTGTAATGAAGAAAAACTCATTTTTTTCATAAAAGTTTTCTTTTTTCACACAGTATTTTTTACATAAGCACACACATACATTTTGAAACTCACTCGTTTACTTGCACATTTAGTAGTCTGGAATGTCTCCACTAGGGAGCTCTATTATCAATTCACTTGCATGTAAGAGAAGAAATGGCTATAAATCTCACTAAGAGCAGGTTCTCACAAGCATGGGAATACAAGGTGAAATAATGTATTATTAAAACAAGAAAATAGTAAAGAAAGTGCATCTGAACGGATCATGTCTGTGTGTGTGTGAATGGTTGCTGGCAGCAATATAACTGACAATATGGAAAACAATTTCAATGTTATTATTTCAAGATATTGTCCAGGCCACTTGTGACAAAGAACTTATGGCTTGTATTTTAATATGTTCAGGAATTTGGGCATTTCATAGCAGTCACACACTTTATCTTTCATCTCACTCTGCATGCTTAGAAGTATGTGATGTATTGTTCTTGACATTTCGTTACTGCTTGCATCGAGCAACCTGATTGGTTAAAGTCAGGTCTTTTTCATTTAGCCGTTCATAAAGAAACAGAGGTGAAGTAAAGTTTGAAACTTAGTGACCCCATGGTGACACTCCAGGCACCACTACAGGCCCACTCTGTGGACCAGCCATCACTGCAAAACACAATGTACTTATCATTGTTTACTTAATTTACCCCTGAAAATACACCAAACCCCTTCATTTGAATTAAGTGGCTGTTAATTTATGAAACCCACCACTTAATTTTACCTTAAAATTAGATTTAAGGCATGAGTGTGAAACCCCTTTATTTTAAATGTAATGTGTTAATTCAAGAGGTTCTATTATTTAAGGGGCAAATTTGAAAAAGTAAGGGGGAAAATTCTGTAGTTTTACCTCTTAATCAGCCTTAATCTGTACACTTTCCCCCTTAATTTTCCTTCATGTCCTGAATAAATTAAGGTCATTTATGGGGTAAAATTAGGACTTTTGGTTTTGTAGTTCATGGGGAAGTCCAGAACAAGCGTCATGGTGATTAAGATTAAGATTTCTGTTTAGTGCACCATATTTACTCAAACCACCATGTTGTTTTGGCCAGAAAGTTGGTTCGGTTCAAAGCGTTCTTTTTTTTAAGTGTCTCTATGCTCATATAACAGAATGGGAAGGTGGAAGGATAATAACGCACTAAGAATATATTTGTGGGTGGGTTGTGGATGGATAGGATGTGGATGGATGGGCCTGTTTGCACTAAAAGCTCTCCTCACCTACAGGGGGCAGGCCGGCCTGCACGAAGCACCCCCTCCTTTTCTCTCGCCTTGATTAACTCCGTCATAAATTATGCATTATGGACTGGAACTGTAGATTACTTTTTCTCTGGAAAATTATATGAACTGTGACATTCATATTGGCTTTGTATTTGCCGTCTCCTCAGAGACGGCGCCACTAATGTAATCCTTTTTAAGACACAGTAAATTTTGCGGCAGAGAAAATTGCTATTCTGTAGTTCCGTAACGTCGCAGGTGCTCGCTCAAGTTCATGCATGTTTTTCCTTGTCTTTTTTTTTGGTGTGTGTGGGGGGGGAATTCATGGGAAGGTGATAGTTGACTCAGACATTAAAACTCAGACACTCTGCTCTCGCTTGGATACATATCTGAAAATAACATATATTTTACAGTAATATAAAACTTACACTTGGTTACCTTTAAAGCTGTGCTGGTGTATTGTGTAGCTATTGCATATAATCTGTATTTCCTCACAGTGGAAAATGTATAGTGCTGTCGATATCTTTGCTATAGTGTGTGTTTTGCATGCATACTGATTTCCCTAAGGCCTTGCATTAGTGTGAGATTACAGAGTCGGGACATTTCCATTGAATGACCCAAGTGGCACTGTAACTTCACACTGTCTGAAGTGCCCAGATTGAATCTTGGTTTCTTCTCATGCTCATAGAAAATTTCCCCTATTAAATCTTGTTTATTTTCATTGGTTCCTTGTGCTCTAAGAGAATTTCTCCTTTTGTGCCTTGGTTCCTATCAGTGGTTCTTCTTCATGCTTTTGAGGAGGGTTTTTTTAGGCTCAGCTTTGTGTTCTATTGTGAAACTTTGAACTTTTGATGAAATCGAATTCACCCTTTTGAGAAACTGTGGTACACTCTTGAAATAACCTTCAGTTAGAGTGTATTATAATATTCAGAACCACTTTACAATAAGACTACCCATTTAAATATTTTAGAAATTATTTTAATTAGGTTATATACAGTTTATCTAAACAGTTATATACAGTAATAATTAGGTTATAACAAGGTATACCAGTTGTCATCATACAGCGATGCAGGGTCACTATTTGGCAAGTTCTGGTCTTACAATGGCAGTAGCATGTTAACAGAGCTAAGCAACTTGCCAAATAGTGAGGCTGTATCAATGTACAGTATGACAACTGTTACAACTCGACTAAAGCTGCTTATTAATGATTTATAAACTAAATAATAAACTGATTATAAATGATTAACAAACGCTAGTCTCATTGGTACCTACATTTCAGATGATACTTTTTGTGTGCACATGAAAGGTCATTGCAAATTGCCATCCGACCTGTCTGGGAGTTTCAACACCTTATGAGCATCCAACCCTCTGTCTGTGTTTCACTATTACATAGGTTAAATAGTCAGCTCACGGTCTTCAGGTGTTTACACTGCCGCAGTGCTGCGGCGGTAGAGCCCCAGGCACTGAATGAACAGAATTTAAGATTGTCAGTTCGAATCCTCAGTGCGCGTAGATTGTTTGGGGCAGCTGGTGGCCTGGTGGTTACGGAGTTGCCCCTGCAATCGGAAGTTTATGTGTTTGAATCCCAGGACTGCTAGTGGCACCACTGAGATACCCTTGAAGAAAGGGACCGTCCCCACACACTGCTCCCCTGGGGGCTGCCCACTGCTTCACTTGGTGTATGGGTTCCATGCAGCGAGAGAATTTCACACTGTGTACTGTGGTGTGGTGTGTTCACATGTGACTATAAATGACCACTTTACTTTAAACTTTGATAGGTAATTCAACTTTCTCAGCTCAATGATGTCATACACAACACCAGAGATGTCATATGTGACAGACCAAATAACGCTGCATGCTACAGATGTTCCCAGGATCATTCTCACAGACATGGCTTTGTGAAGAGGGGTGCTGGAGTGTCGCGGCTGGGACCACCAATCAAAAATACCCTGCCAACATGTCCTGTGGTCAGAAACTGACCACTATTGAGGGATTAAGCAGCATCAGAGTAACTGTCTTCAATAACTACAAGGTGGATCAGCAGGTTACATTTGTCTAATGGAGTGGAAAGAAAGAAAACACAGTGTTTAAAAAGTGACGAACAGAGTAAAGAAATGTTTCTGATCCAGGAACCAGCACTCTACCGCTGTACCATCAGGGGGCCATGAACTTTTTTTTTCTTACCAAACCAATTATTGGTAAGGACGGTTGAATGCATTCAGAGTCTGATTATTTTTAATTAAACCACAACAAACAGTGGCACGTGTCTTTTTTTTAATAATTGACCTGAGCTTTTGTGTCCTGAAGTCTGTTTATGAGTCTGCTGTGTGTTTTGCTCTGCATTTGTTTTTCCACCTTTGTTTTTAGGTGTTTTTTTTTTTCTTCATTTCCTGCCTCTATAGGAGTGACATCACAGACTCACTCTTTCCGACACACATTTTAAATGTGACTCAACTATCCATGCTCCCTCTCTCCATACATTACACAGCTGACTCAACCACAAAAGTAGAGTTTTTAAACGATCAATACTCGGCCCCTTATCAACCAATCAAAAAGTTATACACAAGTGCACTACAGAGGATATCAACTGATGTTTTGACGAAATCACACTAATGTGGCGGAGAAAGTGATGGATTGTACCTGACCTTAACTATATGAGCTTTCACATGGCTTCAAAATACACTACCAGTCAAAAGTTTGGACACACTTCTTCTCATTCAATGTATTTTCTTTGTTTTTATTATTTTCTACATTTAGATAAATATTTAAAACAAGGAACACATGGAATTATGCCATAAACAAAAAAGAGTTAAAGAAACCAGAATATGTTGTGAAATAAGGTAATGACGGCCTGTTGTTTCTTTTCCTTAGTTAAGTGGTTCTTGCCATAATGTGCAGTAGAACCGTAGTGGAACAGGATCACTAACTGTGTACCAAC
>JBBPCX010000141.1:18530451-18541443 GCA_037974365.1 Hydrocynus forskahlii | reverse complement strand
GGACTCTGTAAAGCTGCTTTGTGACAACCTGGTTGTAAAAAGCGCTATATAAATAAAACTGAATTGAATTGAATGTACATTGTGATCCGAGTGGATGCAATCCACCTTAAGATGCACAATACATGCATAACTTTTTCTAAAAGGTCGGTGGACTGGAACTTTACAGAATAAAGTCATATTGTCACTGTGCAATGCCAATGAATTCTCCTGCTGCTGCACTCCCTCTGTTCCGGTGGGCGGTCCCTGTTCAAAGTAGCCTATCAGAGCCATTCCTATGAATATCTTTCCTCATATTTCATATACTTTCCTCTGAATATCTGCACCACTGAATATCTGGTGGCTAGGGAGTTGCCCCTGCGATTAGAAGGTTGTGGGTTCAAATTCCAGGACAGCTAGTGGCACCACTGAGAGGTACCCTTGATCAAGGTACCATCTCCACACACTGCTCCTGGGGTGCTGCGTCGCTGGCTGCTGCTGCTTCACTTGTTGAATGGGTGAAGTAGAGAGAAGAATTTCACACTGTTCCACTACGAAACACAATGTACTTAAAATGTGCTTAACCCTACCTTAATTTACCCCTGACAATACGCCAAACCCCTTTATTTGAATTAAGTGGCTGTTAATTTGTGAAACCGATGTAAAAACCGATGTTAAATTTTAAAATGTAAATTGTTAATCCAGGAGGTTCTATTATTTAAGGGGAAATTTTGAAAAAGTAAGTAAAATTCAGTAGATTTACCATTGAGCCTTTATCTGTGCATTTTTTCCTGTATTGGAAAATTAAGGCCAAAATGAAGGTAATTTTAAGGGGTAAAATTAAGGTGTTTGGTTCCGCTGTGCTGGGTTGTGGTGTGTTCACGCGTGACGAAAATGGACTTCAACTTTGCGCTGGTCCTGCCGACTGCCGCATAGCTCCGTCCCTGAACATGTGCGCTGTGGGGATGTTAATATAACAACAACAAAAGTGCTTAAATACTCATTTGGCTTCTTCACATGTTACTTCTATTATTCCTCAAGTGGAAATTGTGGGAAAGGTGCAGATCTGAAACTCAGTGGACACAACATTTGTAAGCAGAAAAGGATTTTAGTTCTTTTCAGAACACTGGTAAAAAAGTTGCCTTGAACCTGTAGAATGTAAATGTAGTTCATTATGTAACTGTATTTTGTGTAATTATCTGAGGGCATTGCAGATAAACAATTACAAAAAGAAAAAAAAAACAACTTGAGACCAGTCTGAAAGATATAATTGGGATGCTTCCTGAAGTCCTGGCCTGGCATCTGCTTTGTAGAGGCCGACTGTAGCTTATTGAAACGGTGTAACAAGCCTCCTCTTCCAGAGACTATTCTCGCATTGCTATTCATGCTGTTCATGACGCGGCGTGTGGGGAACGAGGCAAAATGAGCAGATTGGCCGAGATATGAAACATGTGGGTTGAGGGAGAGCGCTCTTTTGTGATGAAGCGTTGGCAGTGGAGTGTTTTTTTTTTAATGCGTGTCTATTGTGTGTGTGTGTGTGTATATGTGTGTGTGTGTGTGTGTATGTGTGTGTGTGTGTGTGTGTGTGTGTGTGTGTGTGTCGCCACAGTGCCACTGGTGGAGCTCTTGAACGGAAATTTCCATCTCGTTTTGTTCCTGCATCAGAAGTGCTCTTGCTCCGGCCTCAGCAGATGCTTTTCACATGACATTTAAATCAGTGCTTCAGTGCCTTACAGCATTCACTTTAGCGCTCCTCCTCCTCCTCTTCCTCTATTTCTACCCCGCTTCCTTCTTCTCCTTCTTCCTTCTTCCTCCTCACCCTCTCCCTCTGCCTGTTTTCCTCCGCCTCCTCCTCGTCTTGTCTACTTCCTCCATTTCCTCTGCTCCCCTTCTTCCTTTTATTTCTCCTCATCTCCTCCTCCTCCTTCTCTTCTTCCTCCATTTCTACTCCGCTTCCTTCTTCTCCTTCTTCCTTCTTCCCCATCATATTCTCCCTCTGCCTGTTTCTCCTCCTCTTCCTCCTCCTCTTCTTGTCTACTTCCTCCATTTCCTCTGCTCCTCTTCCTCCTTGTTTTCCTCATCCTCTTCCTCCCTCTCCTTCTCCTCCTTTCTTCTGTCTATCCTCTTCCTCTGTTCATCCTCCCCATCGTTCTCTTCCTTCTACTCTTTTACTTCTTTCTTTCCTTCCTTTGCTTTTCCTCCCCCTTCTGTTCTTCCTCCTGCTCCACCACTTCCATTTCCTCCTCATATTCGCCTTTTTTAATTTCTCCTTCTCCTCCTGTTCTTTTTCTTCCACTTCCTTCATTTCTCTTCCTCCTTTCCTTCCTCTTTGTCTCTTTCTTCTCCTCTTTCCATTCCTCTGTTCCTCTTATTCTTTATGGTCTCCTCTTTCCTTTTCTCTTTTTCATATTTTCCATTCTCTCCCTCCTTTTCTCCTCTTCCTACTCTTATCCCTATTCTTGTCTTCTTCCTCTTTATGCTCCTGTGTTTCCTGTTTCTCCTCCTCTGTCTCCTCTTCATCAGTTTGCATCCTCTTCCTCTGCTTTTCCTTCTCTTTCTCCTTTGTATAATTCCTCTTACTTTTTATTTCTTCCCTACCCTCTTTCTCCTAATCCATGCTTTTTCCTCCTTCTGTTCTTTTTCATTTTTCTCTTCTTCCTCTTGCCCTTCCTCCTCTTTTCTCATCCTCTCCCTCTTTCTTTGCTTCCTCTAGACCACCCACAGTGTGAAGCGTCAGAACAGACCGAGATGCGATTGGGGATACGGTTGGCTTGAAAGAGCCGCTTAGCAAGGAAATAGAGTTAGACAGCTCTGGCCTCAGGAAACACTGACAGTCTGCACTGGGTATAGACAATGCTTTCAGAGGCAAAAAAGGCGAAATAACTGGGTCTGCAGCTGGATTTAGGTTACAGTTAAACATGAAATGCTACCTTGTCTTAACTCACTCTGTAATCTCTTCTCTCTGCTCCAAAATCTTCACAGAAGAAAACCCCTTCAAAATAATCCACTACTCTTTCAAATAAGAGGTGTGGAGAAGATTCAAGACTCCTTATTTATCACATACCCAGTTATACAAGTACATTGTGTAGTGAAATGTGACCTTGAAACATCTTTGAGACTCTGCATTATTGGTGCAATAAATGAAAGAGAAAATTCAAAGCTATACCTGAGTAATAAAACACGTTTAGAAAAGAAATCTCCAAATAAACATTAAAAGTATAAACTAGATGCACTTCCATGGGAAAATGTGTGATTGCGTGGTCGCTGTAAAACCAGTGTTTGGAGACGTCTCACATCAGGAATTTGAGCCTGCAATCTTCCGCAATCACACTACTAAACATTATAAGTGTGATCAAGATCTGTGGTGTGCAAATGTACACAAAACGCAATGGACTAAAAAGTGCTAGTTACTGTTGATGCACATGGAACTAAATAACAGAAGGCAGGCTAAATGCAGTGAGGTTGCGAGTACTCATGTTTTAATGAACGATTTAATGTTATGTTGGCACTGATGAAAAGTTGTGAAGGGTTTTTGGTTGTGATGGAACTTTGTCCACCTGAGACGTGATGTGCTTGAAAGAACTCTAGTAAAGTGTTGTGTGACTTGCAAAGATGAGCTTTTATCACTGCAGAAGTTTTATCATTGCAGAAGTCATTGATTGGCTCTCACATATCTAGGAAATGTGTCAATTGAAAGGAGATGATTGTGAAATTACAATTGATTAGTACAGCAGAACAACAACGGTACCTCTAGACCGGCAGCAGTGCCTTCTCATGCCGATGACATTTCATCTTCTGCAGCTGTCAGTTCGTGAATCTAGATGAAGTTCTATACTTTTTTGAAGGTGTGTATTTTTCCTGCTGCCCCAAACGGCGGTTCGGAGTGCCGAGTGTGACAGGGTGTCGTTTAGAGGTGGTGTAATGATCCTGACAGTGACTGCGCTGTCGAACCAATTTCAGCTCAGAGACCCATCTCTTGCTGAAATGTCTGTCGATGTGTGTCTCCCTCACCCCCACCCCCCATTCCCCCTCTCTCCCCAAGGTATAATTTGGCTGACATGGGGAGGCTCGTGCAGTAATGACTTTTCGATGAGAATGACCAAATGCCTGACTCGGGCCACCAGACTAGACATTGTCCCGGTTCTTCGGCCCATAATGTATGTCAATGGCAAAAACAAAAGAATGAGATTGCAGGTGTCCTCCTGTCAAGGAGTCTCTGTTCTTGAGGCTGTGGAAGTGTGGGCTGTGCTACACAGAAGTTGTGATTATGATCTCTCCACAGACCCAAAAGAAGTGGTTTTGTCCCCACTAACCACACTGTATGTAGCAATGAACCCCTTTTCACAGTAGCTGTTTTGGCGGTCCATCAGTCCTTTAGTTCAGCTTAGAGTGTTAAGATTTTCATTCAGTTCCATTGAAATATTTCACTTGGGTTAAAATAATAAATCTGATTACCATATCTAATAAGTAAATGTCCATCCTCGTGGTCGAATGGTGATGAGAAGGCCTACAGAAAGGGGTGTTTAAATAATTTTTTTTCACTTTTGCTTCTCTCTCTGCATTTTATATGTGCATGGATTATTTTTTTTTTCAGTTATCATATTCTCCTCTTATTCTTCCACCACTTCTTGTTTCCTCTCCACCCTCATACTTCTTATTTTCCGACATTTTGTTTACACTTTCTTTCTTCAAGGTGCCATGAAGTGATTTCAGTATCTAAAATAATGCTATGGCATTATTGTCTGATTATTAATGCCTGTGGTCTTGGAGAGCAGGGAAACAGCATAGTGCTGTGGCTGCTCGCTTAAGTAGGAGTTCGCTGCCTTCAACTTCCAGCAGAGTGAAGTACACGAACGAGAAGTCTATTAAATAACCTTGGGTGGAACTACGCTGTCGGATGCCCTTGGCTGGACTTGAGCTTAAGTGATTGCACATTAAAAGGCGACAAGGTGTGTACTGCCCCCTCTCCCGAATCCCGTGGCCGAATTAAAAGGACATACATTCTAATTTGCTGTTCCTCTGTCAGCGGCTTATGAGCTTCTGATTAATGGTGTACTTTTCCCATTTCAATAATTCATGAATAATTCTACTTTATGGGCACGAATAGGCAAGAAAACATATTCAGCCATATTAATATATATATGAACTTGGAGGAAGACGAAAGCGAGAATCAGAAAAGTAGTGCTGCCTCCTGTGCTGCCTCACTTTTTATCTTTCCTTCTCAGGCCAAACCCCCCCCCAACCCTCCCCAAATAACCTTAGTTATCATGACATCCAAGCCTGGCCTGGTCATCGCCTGGAAGATTGATTTGTCACTTGACTTGCGACATTTCTTTGAGCAGAGTTATGTGAACGCAGATGAAATATGACTCGCAGGATCATTAAAAATGCACAGGCGTCTGGGTCGCGGGGTGTCTGGGGCGGCACAGCTCTTTCTGACAGGCCCACGAGCTCGGCGGAGCCATGCGGACGCACAGTGGCCCAAGACTGACAGGGGGGTTTGTGTGTAATGACAAGTGGCTGACTGGAGCGGGGCATCATGGGAGTGCTAGAGGGACAGGCTCTAGCTGCTTGTGAGTGGAGGAGGAGGGCTGAGACCGGACAGGCTAGGTGCTTGCCGGGCTCATGAGTTCAGACAGAGTGAGTCTGTAGTTTGATTGCGATTGGAGAGGGATGTCTGTAAGTGTAGCTTCAGCTTTGTCACAGTGTGAACCTCAGGAAAGGAACCGTAGGAAGTCAGCCAGGAGGGAAAGGCTACTCAACAGAGAAACACTGAATTGCTGTGAATGAGGTGAAGTTTCATTACACAGCATTTCGTTCCAGAGCTTATTTTGTTTTTTGCTTTGTTTTTATCCCCAAAAATACATAAGGAGTCTCGAGTAGCCCCCATAACAGACACTGAGTCATTTCACATGAAGCTAACTGGTGCATTAGAGGTTTGACTCTTAGAAATACTAACCATTTAGGTCATCTGTTCCTTTCAATCATGTTTTGGGAAGCATCTCCAAAGTGAACTATTATATGATTTTATTGCCAAGCAGGCCCAGTGCATGAAAGGGCAAAAATATGCATCGCCCTCTTAACAAGATTTTTCCACCCACTATGTCCTGGATATAATGATTTTGAGCAAGAGCTCCCAAAGATCTTTGTGTTTTACGGTCAGGTACTGTTGTTTTTACATTGGTATACAGCACCTTACCCTCTTCACTGCTTGCCTGGATGAAATATCTAGGCAACTCCATCTCCCCTGTCAAAAAATTGTTTTACATTCACCTCCCACCCCCATCAATAAAAATATTTCATCTCTATCCTGACCTTGGCTAATCCCCCAGTGATTCAAGATCCTGACACCCCTGATTTCTCTGTTCATCCAAAATGTTTGGTTGTCCAGATTTAACTTATCTTAAAACAACATGCCACATCACTGTTTTTGTTAACACAAATTACCTAATTTTACTCATTACCCAAACTGAAGGCTAGAAGAAAAGATGTCAGGTTTACAGTGTGGCAGAGCCCATTGTCTAAACCCAGCAAACTCTGAGGTAAATGGCTAAATTAGCTTCCTGAGACTTGCTAGCAATCAGTGCTTCATGTTACCTCAGTAGGAATAATGTCATGGCTTACCCTCACCACTGAGAGCAGCTGACATATGGGCTCGAAACTCACCAGGCAGAGCAACAGTAGCCAAAGTGGACAGAACATCCCAAATCACGCACAGGACTTGTTGTTGGAGAAATGGGCTTAAGGCTTGAATTTGATGACTGATTAGACAAGTGAATGGGGGTGGATTGAGGGAACATGTTAAAATGTACTCACACCAGTTTTGCACTGGAATGACAGAATCTCCTTTAATCTTGCTGCCGCTATATCAGGTATCACTTAATCATTGTCTTCCTACAATATTACTGCTATGTTTATTAACAGCCTAGCCCTGTAATAATGCGGTGTGGGTGGGGGGTGGGTGGGGGGCTGTTGCAAGTCGTCAGCTGAATGGCACATTTACCACGGAGATCATACTTAATTTGTCTCACATTTTCGCATGTTCAAAAGGGAAAGAATATCAATATAAGACTTATTCAGCCAATGCTGAAAATAATCCCGATGCTTAGCTTCATTTGTGGCGCCTCACATTTTCTCTTTTGTCTAAACGCAGGGCTGTTGCGGCGGCATCAAATAAAGTTGGATGATAAAAGAAGTCCAGCCATTTAAATGCTAATTTGAACGTGTCGGACTGAGGGAGTCTTCTTAAGGAGAAGGAGAAATGCACACCATTGGTTTTTATCTCCTGCTTGCGCTTTTGGGGTTTATTCAGCCTGGCTGCCACTTTGTGCAGAAAATGGGAAATAAGAACACACAAGAGGGCAGAAGAAAAACAACTCTTGGAAAGATTTATGTGAATCCCGAATGTGAAATATGAGGTACACGTCTTCCTAACGTGGTCAACCACCGGTATGAGCCGGATGATGAGTGCCGTGTGCACTAACGCACACGAGCAACACTTTTTAAAAAAACACTGAACCAGATTCTGCTATTTTTACTCCTTTGGAGCTGGTCTGATTGAATATTAATTATCGCAAAACCATATAATTAAAGGTGGGCTTGATTTTGGCATGTTTCTAGTGGACATAATTCTCTGGCCTCCAGAGCAAGAGAGTCAGACCCACTTTCAGGTCTGCAATTATTCATGTGTGGAGTCTGGGGCTTGCTCTATGCATGCACGTGTGTGTGTGTGTGTGTGTGTGTGTGTGTGTGTGTGTGTGTGTGTGTGTGTGTGTGTGTATTGCCCAGACCAGCTGTCTACGACCCAGCCCCGTTGCTCCAACATCTTGATAGCGATGCCCTCATACATGAGACAACTTTGTCAGCAAACTTGAGAAGCGAAATCAAATCTGGGTTTCACTTCATTACGCAAGACTCTATTCGAGGCATGTGGTCCTGCCCGTCGGGCCCCCAAAACAATATTTGTAAATGTTTGATCAATGCATATTTTCTCAGTGAGGTAGATTACACCATATGGTTTGCTTCGTAATAGGTCTCCCATGGTAAATCAATGGAAGACATTGCTTGCGTTTCCGTACTACGGAAGATATTGCAGCACTCCACCAAGGAATTGGAGTCATCTCTGGAGCTGGGTGGCAGCTGGCCATTAGCTATTGTGTGCCGCGTCAGACACAGAATACACAAAGAGTTCACCCAGAAAGAAGCTGCCAGAGCTGGGAGGGAGGGAGTAAATGTGTGTGAGTGTTTGTGCATGTCCAAGAATGCCCATGACAAACAAAGCGTCCACCAAAACCCAACTGAGACCCCGATAGAGAAGTGTGCCCGAATGAATGCATTTTTGCTTCCTAGTCTCTCTGTCTTAGCACAGCAGATGCAGTAAGCATTTGATGATATGCTTGCTTGAGTGTTTTGTGTGAGGCATATTTCTTTCCTCCTGCAACTTTCTCCCTGACATTATTCTCTTTCTGTTCTTTATCTGGAAATTCTTTGTTCAACACTTTTGAAAGGTAGCTTATATCGGCACTTAATGAGTTCCGTCTAGACTTGCGCGTTTCTTGTTAAAAAAAATATTTCCAAAGTGTTTTTGTTCTGTTTTCTAAACAACTTGGGCTTCTGGAGGCCAAGAAAGTTTGACGATCTTTCACAAAGCCAGTGATCTATGGCAAGCATCATTCCTTAAATCAAAACTAAATGGCATGCAAAGCCATTTGCTATTCTCGCTCCCTTCATCAAGCAGACTGCGTGCATCCCAATGCTGAAGACAGAAGTCTCCTCAAATAGTAATGGCTTGTGCTTATTTTTCTTGATGGATTCCCTTCCCATGTAAATGGCGTAAACAAACAGCTGCCAGAAGATTCCGGCATGTGACGTCTCGACATTTGTCAGCTCTTTGCATTAATACTGATTATTCCATCCATGGTGCTACTCCCGGAGGAGCTTTGGCAAAGCTTCTCAAAATGCAGCCAATCCATGTTGAGTACCTACGATAACTCAATTAGCGTTCTATCATGGCTTCGGGATCTCGGTTTGCTTTTAGTTATGCATTCACCGCCACGTCTCATGTTTTCATTCATTTTCTGTTGCCTTTCTCCCTCTGATGAGATTTCTTCACAGACAGCTTTGGCTTTTATGGTACTATCCATTCCAGTTCTTCGCAAAGAGTTCTTTGGAGGGATGCCAGAGAATAACTTTTAGTTCCCTAAAACAATTGTTCTCAAACCAGTCCTCAAGCCCCCAAGACAATACAGATCTCTGCTCCAGCTTGCAACAGGAATGAGGAAAAATGTAGGCCATCAAGGGTTCCAGTGGATGGTTCTTGGAAGAATCATCTTTCTAAGTGACATGTGGATCTCTGAAGAAGCCCAGCATAATCTATAGCAACCAATTTTTTCCCTTAGAATCATATATCCAAACCAGGGAATCATTCAAAAGTTGTTTTTTTTTTGCATGAGTGAAAAAATGATCTTGAATGACTTACTGGATTAGTGGTTTGGTGGGACGATATGTTTGGAGTGGATTTGCAATGCGCGTTTCGTCATCCTGGGAGGAGAGAGCAGGTTGCTGTGTTGCATTAGGCTCACCTGAACCGTTACATCTCCACAAAGGATTCTCTCTATAACGTAGCGTGACCCCGGCTGCCTGGTAATTGGGCACAGATATATTCACAGCGAACGCTCCCAAAGCTGACCAGATGGAACGGTGCTGCGGAGGGAATTCAGGGGGGAAGGTGCGCCGCATGGACTTGCATTCAGTAAGTTGTGATGAAACATCAGTGCAAGCTCGGAGTGTGATCTGACTCAGGTGTTGGGTCATTTGTAAGACTTTGTTTAAGACTCTAGTTTGTGTTGTGCAGCAAAGGGAAAGGAATTCATTCAGAAAGTAATTGTCTAATTCCTTAAGGAGATTTTTCCGCTCAGACAGGTTACACAAAGGACACTTGTCGGCCTACTGGGTTTGTTCAAAGCCAATCCAAGTAGTAACTGTGGAGCAAAGGGGGTCGTAGCGCAGCTGCTGACCATGATTGATATGTAGGCCATGCTCTGCTAACATAATTGAATTTATTCCTAAGTAGAAAGAACACAGATTTGTGTCTGCCCAGTCCATGGTCAGACAGCACAGAATAAACAAGGAGATCTGTGTGATAACGCCGCCAATGACTAGATGCATTTCCATGAAAAAATGTGAAATGTGATTATATGTTTGCTATGAAACCAGTGTTTGGAGACACCCAGACATTGGTTTTATGGGCAAAAATTGTGTTAATAAAAAGATCTACTCGTACCATGAATTTGAACCAGCAATATTCAATACTCTCTTCATTAAATGCCCCGTGTCTTACCACTGAACAAACAAAGGAGCGTTAACCTGCTGCTCTTACCAAGCTGTTTATGGTTGATGGCTGGACACGTAGCCACATTCATGGGCTGAATTAAATCACAACAAAAAGTGACACATGTCCTTTTCTATAACTGACCTGAGCTTTAGTGTCTTGAAGTCTGTTAATGAGTCCGCTGTGTGTTTTGCTCTGCATTTGTTTCTTTGTGTTCCTCTGTCCTCCTTTCTGTAACAGACTCTCTCTCTGACACACATTTTTTATATTAAATAAATATATTTCAGTCCTGCAGTGTGAAGCAGTGTGACAGTTCAGCTGTTTAGGAGGGTGCTGGCGAGTGGAGAGAAACTGTTCCTGTGTCGGGTGGTCCTGGTCTGCAGGCTTCTATATCGTCTGCCAGAGGGCAGCGGGTCAGAAAGTCTATGTCCAGGCTGCGAGGGATCTGTGATGATTTTCCTTGCCTGATTCCTGGTTCTTGAGAGGTACGGGTCCTGGATGGAGGGTAGGGGGGACCGATGATCTTTTCTTCTGCCCGTACACTCCGCTGCAGTCTGTTCCTGTTCTGTTTAGTGGCTGCTCCATACCAGACTGTGATGGAGGAACACCGGACGGACTCAATGACTGCAGTGTAGAACTGGATCAGCAGCTCCTGTGGAAGACTGAACTTCCCCAGTTGTCTCAGG
>JBBPCX010000141.1:18489434-18520761 GCA_037974365.1 Hydrocynus forskahlii | reverse complement strand
AGTAAGACCCTTAACCCCAAGTTGCTCCAGGGAGACTGCCCCCTGTAGTTAGGGAATGGAAGTCGCTTTGGATAAAATCATCTGCTAAATGCTGTAAAGGTCCTGCTCACTCTACCCGAGAGCCCGTGTTTTTAAAGAGTGTCTCTCGTACAGGGACTAACTAATCAATTAATTACAGAAGAAAATGCACTAAAAAAAGGAACACTGATTAATCGCATGCCAGTGGTGCAGTTCTGGCCACAGGTGCTCTGTAAAATGAAAGAGGAGACAAGAACACGCTCCTTGACAAAATGGTCTCTGTTGTTGAGTTTGTTACTTACAGAACTGGAGAAATAGTGTGAAGGGGTGTTATTCTCTTGTTACTTCTAGATTATAACTGAGGCTTGAGATGTCTTGTATGCATGGGCACCGGAACCATTACATTAGGGGGAGACGTGACCCCCACCCCTCTTTTAAAAATCATTAGTTTCATCCACCTCACGATTTGTATGCGTGAAACATGCAATGCGCTGAGTATGCCGATAGGTGTAAAGAGTGCCTTGGTCATCCTGCTCCACCTTTGTGGGAGCGACAGCTCAGATGTCCCGATCACAAATTTTCCCCGTATGTCGTCATAAGGGGAAAGGTTACCTCCCCTTTCTCGTTCTTTGCCTGCCCAGAGAATTTCGCCCCCCTCCCCTAAAAAATTAGCTGCACCGACTGTCAATGCGATCGTGTGAAAGATCTGAGTTTTAGCTTCTTCAGGAACTTCTCCATCTGGATCAGATTCTGGGTCAAACTGGAAAGCTTGAACGATTGCGTGTCTACGAGCCATTGCTTTACACTGTAAACATTAGCACATGATACCGTGGCCACAAGCTGGCCCCTCCCCCACCCTCCACCTTGCCCCGCCTCTCTCCTCCTCATTATCATTTAAAGCTACAGACACAGAAACGTCCTGGGGAAATCTCATTGTGGGACTGGCTCGAAGTGGCTGTAATTCTGCACCAAGGCTGATTTTCGGAAAGAGACTTCAGATGCAGTATTAGGGGACCACTAAGACCTATATAAAAGCATAAAAAATTAGTATGTCATGGGATCTTTAAAATGCTTCTGACGCCTGTGCTTGTATGTACATTGTTTTAAATGGCAGCTTGTAGTTGGACTTAGTTCTATAATTGTTCTTTCTGAAGCATTTTAGACATTTTTTCCGCATATTAGGTCATATTGCACATGAACACTGCGAAAATAAAAGTTTTGCCGTAAACACTTTTGCAGCAAAAAAAGTGTGATTGATTTTGATGATAAATCTGAGAGCTTGTAATTAATTAGATTAATTTTTTAAAATGCTTGACACCTCAAATTTGGATGATCATTTCCTTCATCAAATGAAGTTAGTTATTTTCTCGGATCACAAACAATGCCGTTCATGTTAGGAGCAAAATAAGGTCTTTTGACAGGCGTTAAAAGCACACAGTTGTGGAGGTTCCTGAGTGGGGTGACCTGTAAGTGTTGCCTGTCATCCAAGACATCACAATCGGCCTCCCCACCCTATCTGTAGGGTTCAGCTAGAGTCTCTTACTTATGTGACAGAATTGTTACTTAGCGTTATCCTCTAAATGTGTGGGGCTGTATAATCACATCACATTAGCAATAGTTTGGAAAGATGCAGAGGCTCCGCACATGACTCAGAGCCTCCTCCTTCCCGGTGTTGGTAGTATATTGTGTTTGGGGGAGTTCTAGTTAATGGATGGAAGTGGGCGTGACCAAAAACGGTTGAAAATGGGCAAAAATGCCCCTCACAATAGTGCACATCAGCCTTGGTAAATCAGAATAAGTGGTTCATGATCATTTCCTCCCAGTATGTTGTGCTTTGTTATCGGTTAATATGCAGTGATGCCAAAGTGCCAGAGAACAGCAGCAACCCATTAATTCTTATTATGAGTGCTAAATGGCAATTCAGTCCACAATAGGGTTTGCATTGGTGCAAAATGTTTGTAAATCTGCCTGTAAGCTTCTTACAGGTATTTCCTTACTTTCTATACTGAAAGTTGGTAGTGGCCTGGTGGGTAAAACACGGGCCTGTGAACCCGATGACCACAAAGTCACAGGTTCAACCTGTCCCTGTAATTAGAGATTGTAAGTCACTCTGGATAAGGGCATCTGCCAAATGCCACTTTACCTTTACCTTACTTTTGACAACCCCTGAATATGAAATATGTAGAATATGCACCTATGCAGAAAAACGTTCTTGTCTGTAAAGTGTGTATAACTGTGTATATCTGTGATGTGCGGAAACAGGCAGTGAGCAATAAGCACAAAATATATGGCAAAGTTGTGGCCAGTCAAAAACTAGCTGAAAGGTGTCACGGTTTAATATTAGAAGGGACTGTAAACATAGTCCCTGTCTTAGTGGGTGGTGTTGTTTGCTTGCTTCTGCTGTTGCAAAAAACTGATTGGAGCTTATAGTGGTTTCTCTTGCAAGTGGCAGTTAATGGCGACAGAAATCAAGGATCACGTCGACCATGGGACACAATACCGCCCCACATCCCCTTTCAAATGAAAACGGGTCTTAAATCAAAGTTGCCGCGCCGCAAACAATCATGTGAAAGCTTTACACAGTCTTATGAAATTATTGCAGAAGCATCACTCAGGCTGGGGGAGGAGGGTGTTATGGGATAAGGGCAGCATATCTCTCGGTAGCTTTGGTGGTATCATATCATTGAATTAAAGCTCCAAGACACAGTTGTGCTACTTTTATACTTTCGTAACGCCCTTCCTCGCTCCAGGAAAGCAAAGACACGTGGCCCTCTGGATGCAGGTTTTGATAAATGGTGCCTAGGTCAGATTTTTACAGGGAGGTGAAGGTGCCAGTTTTGTCCAGACATACATGGGTCTATGCTTCAGACCTCATTATCTGTCTGAAAAATGAATCGTTTTCCTACCTTCTGAGGCTCAGTGTCACATGTGGGGTTTGTGGTGGGGGTGGGGTTGGGGGATGGTGGAGCCTTGTACCATTACTGTTGTTTTTCGCGCAAGGGAATACAACACGCGGTAGAACATGGCTCTGCCACCGGGGACCTTTTTGCTTTTTTTTAAATTATTTTTTTGATCATCGGCCTGCATGCTTTGATCAGTGTTGCATTCCCTGGTGGATTTGCCCTTTTCCTGATGGCAAGAGGAACCTTCTCATTGCAGGAGAAGAAAAAAAAAAAAACAAAGAAAGTTTCCTCTAAACTACCTCAAGCTTCTTCCTGCTAAAGCAATTTCTCCAGCCTTGGTTCAGGAGCCGGTGTTAAGTGGAGGCTAATGCTTGATTGCAGCCATTTCGTTTCTTTTTAATTAGCGTGGAATAATGTCAGCGATTTTCATGCTAGTTGATTTTTTTTGCCGAGTTTTTCTTTTAAGTCAATGCTTTTTTTTTCTGCCTTTTACCCACTACTGATGTTCTCTTTTCTTCTTTCCTCTGTTTCCCTTTGTCTGTAATCTTTTCTGTTTTCTGTGAACTTTCCAGCCATCATCTCCTTCTCAAACTTGGGCTTGCACGGCAGCCTTAGTTCTGGAGGCCGCGGAGAAGGCTGTAATGTGACGGCGCTACATCATTTTTTACAAAGGATCTAATCAAATATTTATCACTAGTGAACGTTTTTGCAGTTCATTCTTTATCTCTGCACACGCGGGATCTCTTTTTTAGAGGCACGAGACAGCTGCTTTCTGGGTGATACCTATAAAGTGCATCCTCGCGTTGTTCCGCTACTTAGGGCTGTGCCTTGAAATCGCTGTGGAACGGCTTATTAAAAAATGGCAACGCAATAAAAGTTGCAACAATCCGTCGCTCACTAAAGACACAGCTCAGTTGTGTACTGTGCTTTTATGGTTCATGGAGCCTTTAGCATAATGTGCAAGCTGCAGTTGCAATATACTGGTACTGCAATATGACGATATCTGATGCTATCTCCATCATCAAGTCTCTGTGCTTTACAGGCAAAGTTTGAAGATGTTTTTTTATATCAAATAGTTCATAATATTGTAGACCTGTTGATCTATGATAACAATAATGGTATTGTACATAAGCATGATATTTTAGGTCTCATATTTCAATCAGAAGTACAAATATTAGCTTTCCTGTCATTCTTCGGTATGTTTGTTTTTTAATTGCAGGAGATCCATCGTTCCTCTGATTCTTCCTCTTTCATCTCTACACCAGATGGCTACACAAAGAGCATTCTGTCAACCGCCTCAACTGTCATCAAAGACCAAATCCGAACATTGTCCCAGCAGTCTGCTATCTTTAAACCACAAACACAAATGAGATGAGTCCTCGTTCTTCCTCTCCTTCTTCTTCTTCCACCCAGTGATGTTCGGGAAAGGCAATGCCCCAAACCTACACTGCTGCTTCTCTCCCCTAACAAAGCTTTCAAGAACAAACAACGCGAATGGCGGCATCACCCCCCATAGGCTTGCCTTTAGGGACATGCTAAACACAGCCCAAGGTCTCGCCTCACCCCATCCGCTTTGCACGCTAATAATCGGAATGGCGCTTTCTTCTCTGGCTTTATTCACAACGAGGCGTGCCTCGGCATTGAAGATTAGAATGAAGAGCACAAAGAGAAGCAAACTCGCTTTGTGGAAAACGGGATCCAGCAAAGTAGCGACAAACAGACTAGCGTGTGCCTTCGGAGACGACGTAACAGGGTTGACTGCTTTGGGGCCCTCCTGTTTGGAATGTTCTGACAGATGCCACTACCTGACCTCTCTCTGTTGGTGTGGAGGGCACAGAGAGTCTTCTTGCTCGGCAAAATCTGACAGAAGTGCTTCAATGCTCTGACATCTCGCCATCTCTGAGGTCGTGTCACTTCTGACAGCTTTAACCCTGTGATCCTCTGGGCCGCGTCCTCGGCTCCGACAGTCCAGGGAAGCTGGAAAATGAGGCTTCTCCTCAGGAAAGCTTGATCTCATCTCAGAGTTTACTGTGGTTTATTGATTTCCCCCTCATCCCTTCTTGTTTAATCATATCAGATCATACGAGATGTGGAGGATGGTTCTGAATTGATGGCATTGATTTGGTGAGACAAAACTGTCAATTCCTGTCGGAGGGCTCGTTCCTGAGGAGCTATGTTTTCATGTATAGCTGTGGAATTTCAATGGACCTAGCACGATCTATGTTTTTTCTTGAGAGAGAGAGAGAGAGAAAAAGAGAGAGAGAGAGAGCAAGAAAGAGAGCCCTTCATCAGGGGGATTGGCACAGATCTTTAACCTGACCCCGTATAATTCATCACTGCTTTGCTAATCTCATGCTCATAATACCAAGCCTGCATCATGGTCCCAGTCAGTGTGTGTTTCATGATTTACTCTTACTTTTTTGGCTTTTTTCGACCCGTCCCTTTGGCATCACAGATGCACAGTCACAGGCATGCATTTGTCCAGCACCAGGTTTGGTGACAGCGTCAGCAAGTCATGCCTATTTGTTGAGGATAAGAGAGAGGGAATGAGGGGGAAAAAGTCCTAAAAGGTCACATCTTAGGACCGGCTTTAGTTACAGACGATATATAACTATTTTATGAGATCATTAAAGCCTTCACATCCATACTTTGGATCCTGGAAGCTTACAGTGATCCCTCTGAGATAGGGCTTGTGAGGAGAACAGGTGTATTTGTGATCCTCTTGCCGTTCCCAGAGCTTTGCTTCAGTACCCAGGTTGTGCTTCATTTGAAGGATGTACCATAAGACCCCTTGATTCCTGCAGATCTTCTGGGCTTTTTTCCTTGTGTTGCTGATCGCTCACTGAGGCTTACCAGCTCCTAATCCTGCCTGACAGTTTAGTGATAATTGCACAGGCAAGGTGAATCCAGGACGCCCGCTATCGAATGAGCGGTGCACTCGTTATTGATGGAAGTGGAGGGAAACCTCTCTCTCTCTTTTTCTCTCTCTCTCTCTGTCTCTCTTTTTAATGCTAAAATCTTCCAGACGTAGCGTGAGAAATTTCCTTCCTTGATGGCCCCCCCGACTACACTTGCATGTCTTCTGTGTTGCAAGTTTTCTGACATTCAGAAGTTGCCAATGCTGCTATTGAGAGAAGAAAGGACTGGATTGATTGCCTGCTAATTAGCCACCATTGGGAATGCTCTTTAAGGAAAAAAGTCCAAAAATCCAGATTCAGGAGCAGTGTGCTTGTTCAAAGCCGAGCCCCCCCCCCCACACCACCTTCATTGACCTCCTTCCTTAAGGCGGCATCAATGTTAAACCTGTTTGCAGGGCTTATATAGCTTTCTCCAGCGCTGGCTTGATGAAAGACTTTATAGATAGATGCTCTCCTTGAACGGCGACTGTAAATCTGCCTAGTATTTACGGGACTTGTGTCGGGTTTATGGAGCAAATATGAACTCATGCAGACACCATTTCAAACCCTGCTTCTCCAATAATATGTTTATTCATCATTCGCTTGCAATATGTCTCAGGGCAAGTGATATCTTTCCCTGTATATCAGAGCATGTCTTGTTTAATATTTCGCACAAGGCGAGGCCTTCATATGAGACGGGGCCGTGGTGGGCTTGCTTTGTCCCGGATTAATGGCATAGCAGAGCACTGAATTCCACTCAGAGCGAGCTTTGTAAAGCATTTCCATTTTTCTTTTGTTTCATACATACTAATGCAATTAGGCAGCCTCTGCATCGGTGCATCACTGGTGGTAAAGTATTTGTTCCCCCCAAAAACAGGGGGTCAGAAGAGAAATGACCTGGCCAGAGAGAGGCCTTGCAAGTGCTCTTAACGAAATGAGAGCAATGTCCTCTCATGAACATGCATGGGTGTATCTTATAATCCATCAAATGCAAAACAGATGTATGCTCTTAAAGGGTTTACAAAATTCTGTTTGCTGAGCATATATCGAGATGAGATGCATCATTCACCGCTGTTCCCCACCCTCCCCAACTTGGCTATTGTTGTTGTTTTTTTTAGATGATGTATGATGCAGGCAGGATGTTAAAACAGGCCGCCGTTTTGTGCTGGCGGCGCGGTTTTGGGGCTAGAGCGCTGTGGCTTTCTTGCACTGAAAGGAACATGATGGGGAACAGTTATTCCTCTTGTGCCCTTTGTGAACTGTCAGCTTTGTATTGAGGCCACTATGTCTGTATACCAATAATATCTCACCCACTTATGCCAGGCTTCATCACCACTCCTCCTGCAGACCTGTTGCTTGCCTCTTCCGCATCGCATCAATTTACCTCCAGAGCTCTTGCGAAGTCAGAGGAGTCACAAGCGGAGTGTGAGATCACTGAAGGCTGTCTGGCGCTGCCAGAGATGATGCGTACTTTATACTGTATTCTAGCCATGCTGTTGTGGAATGCAGTGGAAATCAAAGCACATAGTCTGTTGGCCTTGTGATACAATGTGGCCTTCGCTGCTCCAACAGATATTGCAGCATTTCACATGTCTGTCAAAGATAAGCACCTCTAGAATTGCATTAGTAAGGTTAATTGACTCTACAGACTTTCCTTGAGTTGTTTAACAGTTCTACACTTTACCGATACGTTTTTTTTTTGACTGTGTGCAAGTGTTCCAGGCTAAAATATGAGAATTTGTTATTCTGCTGTACTATTGTATCGTACACTTGTTTCTGCTTTTGTTGATTGATTTTTAAGATGATACATGCATGTGTGACTGCTGAAGCTACGTCCAGAGTCCCAAGGGTCACTTGGATCGTATTGGCATATATGGCTCTGGCCATATAGAACTCTGAAACCCAGGGCAGTTGGAAAAAAGACCAAGTCCCTGAAATTCAAGTGGGTGGGACATCCATGCTCACTGACCACAGAAGTGTGTCCAAGCACAGTGCATTCAGGTCGCCCACGACCAGGCTACTCATACCTGTGCTGGGCTGTGTGAGCCGTGTTTCCAGTGGGGGGGTTTTGCCAGCCACTGCAGTTCCATAGCTGCCAGTTTCAAGCTAGTTACAGTATAGATGGCGACCTCTTTACCTCTCACTGATGTTGTAAGTTGATCTATTTTTTAAATAAACATGTTAGTAATCTAAATATCTCCTTATGAGTAAGACAATGTCACTCTTTTTGGGCGATTCTCTTTTATTTTAGAATAGTCAGCCACACCTAACTTCCTTTCTAATCTGTTTGCCTTGAATTTGCAAGAACTGTAGCCCATGGCCTCCCTGTAATAATCTGGCAGAGTTGACAATCCACCTATTTGATCAGTCAAAATCAATTAAAGGGTACAGGAAAGGGAGTTTTATTCAATTATCTTGGGACTTGGCAAGGTTGTTACATTTGTTGTACAGCTAACTGTAATAATTAGAGTGTCATATTAGTTATGAATGAGTAAATGGGAAAACAAATACCTGATATAGATGGTTCACAAAGCTTACTGCTTCTGAGTTTACAGCTCATTGGCAGATATTACTTTAACGCATGTCAGATGTCCCCAGCAGCTGTGCTAGATGATGTGTTACACAG
Source organism: Hydrocynus forskahlii (assembly GCA_037974365.1). Lineage (NCBI taxonomy): Eukaryota > Metazoa > Chordata > Actinopteri > Characiformes > Alestidae > Hydrocynus > Hydrocynus forskahlii. The sequence goes on along the minus strand of JBBPCX010000141.1, from coordinate 18,512,317 downwards.
TGTTGCACAACAAACAGCAAGTGTGTGTTTCTTTGTTGTGTTCTTGAGTGTACTTTCCTGTCTACTTTCCTTGATTTTGCCTGATCTGGGGGTCAGATGCTACTCAGGTTTGTCAATATATTTAGTGAGGCCATGGGCTACAGTTAGGAAAGCCCCAGATTGGAAAGGAGGCTTCATTCAACTGTTTGGACTCAGTCTGTGTTTTGGGTGATTTTTTTTGTGGGCATAAATTCCAGCAACAGAGGTGTGACAGTACGTTTCAGTGGAAAGTAGTGTGCAGCGCTCTCATGTGATGCTACAGGCTAAAGGGTTGACTGTTAATTGGGTTCGTGTTTTGCACTCGTGCTAACTGTCAAGCTGTAACCACATTAAACATCTGCAGTGCGCAAAATAAGCTTGATCAAGGCAAGACCAGAACATTTGTTTTGATGCAGCTAGCAGTTTAGCAAAGATTTAGCATTTCAGTTGGGCCTAAAACGTACTGACTGCACCAAATTTACACCCATAACAGTGAAAACATAAAATACAGTTTTATCGTCTAATTCTGCTCCTGATTGAACACTAGATGAATTATCAAATGTGCAGTAAAACCTGTTATTCTATGGGACCAGTTCTATTGTCAATAATGCTGTTAGCTAAAAGTGTGTTGCTGGTGCATGAATATACCTGTCTTATGTAAGACGTTTTGGTGTAAAGTCGTGTTCACCATCAGCAGAAAACTGACTGACTTTGAAGGTTAGCATTCTAAAGGTTAGCATTCCAAAGTTAGCATTCACAGTGTGAACAGTCTGTGGGGACAGTACCTTGCCCAAGGGTACCTCAGTGGTGCCACTAGCAGTCCTGGGATTCGAACCCACAGCCTTCTGATCACAGGGGCAACTCCCTAACCACTAGGTCACCATCTGCCCCAAAGCCAAACTGTCAGTGGTGGGACTATAGTTATATTATAACGTTCTTTCGTCTTTTCCACTGTGTCTTGGCCTTTTTTCCTTGTTAGCTAGTCTATGACGTTGTTTATGTCTTCTCTGTTCTATGTGTCCTTGTTTTTTTTACCCTGTCATGTGTCTGTCTGAGTTTGTTGTTGTTTTTGATGTCAATCTTCCCTATTCATGCCTGCTCCTCGGTGTTTCCACTTGTCATCTCCTGCCCAGGTGTTTCTCACTCCCTGGTTAGTATATATTCCCTGTGCTTCAGTCGATTCTCTGTGCTTTTGCACCAGTGTTTGCGACTCTTCTTTCTTTTGCCTGTGTTTTGCCTGTGTTAGTTACTCAGTTCAGTTTTCATTTTGGCTCTAGCTTCTTTGTTTCAGTCCTAGTGTTTTGCTGCTGTTTTTTTTTCTGAGAGAAAACAGCTTCTTCTGTAATGGTACTGATAGCTTAATTCATAGTTCATAGTTTTCTATTCATTGTCTGACATCATGTAATTAGACATCATTTTTCACTAAAATATTGTTCTGTACATGTCCCCCACCCATTTTCGACCAAAATATTGTCATGGTCTCGGGCTCAGGAGCTCTGCTCATTTTTGTAGTCAGAGAGTCAGATACAGTGGCAGCTGGTGGCCTGGTGGCCCTGCGATTGGAAGGTCATGGGTTCGAATCCCAGGACTGCCAGTAGCAGCACTGAACTACCCTTAATTAATGTAACGTCCCCACACATTGCTCACCGGGGGCTGCGTCGTCGGCTGCCCACTGCTTCACTCGGTGAATGGGTTAAATACAGAGAACAGTTTCACGCTGTTCACACTGTGTGCTGTGTTCACGCATGACCAAAAAGGCCATTTTGCACGTTACTTTTTTTAAATTCTGATTTTGTATCCACTCATTTTATTCCAGCAGGATGTCAGCACAGATTGTAAACAGTTGTATTCTCTATGCTACTTATCACAGGCTTCTTAGAGTAAAGTGGCCCACAGAATTGGAAAAAAAAAACTGTGAAGTTCACACCATCACATCTTTAAAAGTGCCTTAAGAGTTTTGTTAGTTTCTTAATGAGATACCGTCTCCTATTTCCTGACCAATTTGTTTTGGTGATAGTCACCCACCTCTACAGGTCAAGCTTATACACTTTTCTTGTCCACGTTTGGCTCTTTAAGGGATGAAACTTTCTGAAGACAGGCATGCGTTTAGTTTGCAAGACCAAAAGTAGAGGCACTGGAGTAACTAGCGCTGCACAGCATCCCTCTACATTAGCATTTGTGGTTGAACTATTGCGTCAAACAGTTCCCTTTCATCAGGGAAGGTCCTACTCCAGATGTCATGTCTAGGACCTTCTTCACGCAATATGCTCACCTTCCTGCCTATTTGCCTTGCTAATCATGTGTGAAGGATGATTCTGTAGGCCAAGCTGGAACCGTCTGTCATTCTGAAAGTAAGACAGAGGGCCACATGTGAAGCCGTGTGTATGTGTGTGCGTGGGTGTGTGCGCGCCGCCATTAACCTGAGGGGGCAGCAGGGTGTGTAGAGTGCTGATGAGTGGAGTTATGGGTCAGGGAATCTCAGAAAATCAACCTTGAATTGCAGGATGCTGTGTCTTCAATCATTCCTGGTGTTTTCATTGGCACAGCGGTGACACTGGAAATGGAGCATGTGTATTAGCACGTTTGGGATTTCTTTGTGTGCCTTTTTACCGCCTCAAACATAGACGTAACCAATAGATGTGGGTTTCATCTCTAAGGGCTAACAGCTAAGCCTTTGAAGCAGGATTTTGGTTCGTGTTTCTCCATGATATATGTATGCTTTATGACTGCTGGTTAATATTTTGAACGACTAAGCAGTCTGCTTTTCTGTTGCTGTGCTGTGGAGCTTCTTAGCCACACGAGATTTGTGATCTTGACTGGCTAGCTTGCTAATACAGCCATGGAAAAAAACAAAAATAATAGACCACTTTTCCCTTTTTTCTTGTTCATTGTTTGTATAGTTTGTGGCTGTGTGTGTGTGTGTGTGTGTGTGTGTAAAATGCACAGCATGCTATTCTTTTCTGAACTATGGCAGTGTGAGCTGTGTAAAAATAAGAAACGCCCCCATATGTGTTATGAGTGCAGTAGTGTGTGTAGAGCAGCTTTTCTATGGTCTGTATTCCAGCAGCTTCACACCTGATTCAGTTTCTGATGGATGAAACAGAGTCACACACACACACACACACACACACTGCTCTTAACATCACTGTTTTAATTGTTGCTGTTGTAAAATTATGTAAGAGTATTGAGTAGTTTAACATTTCCATGGTATAATAAATCATTTATATGTTTTATTTCTAAATTTTCTCCAGACATTTTTTTGGTTTGGACTTTTGAGTCAAGTGTGGTCAATAGTGTATAAAACAATAGTGACATGCACATTTTACACAGACACACTCCCACAAATTACAAAAGCAGTAACCAGAAAAAAGATGCTTTCTCTTATTTATTTTTCCATGGCTGTGTATCTTGTAAGCCATGAATTCTGTTGCATATTATGGAGTAGAAAAAAAACAGCCATACACATGTTTTTGTTCGGCATCCAGGATGACGCAATTTTCACAACGGAGCTACAACAATAACACACCTGCAGGAAACAAAGTGATATGTGAGGAAGTGAGGAAATCTCATTTATTAGGTGTTAACACATTATCCAAACCAGTGGACTGTAAAACTGTGTTTTCCATCAGATGGATTCAAAATAGGTGCATGCAAAAGCACACATAGATAAACGAGAGTGAGGAGAACAGCATTGTTCAGTAGATTTTGGACTGAAAAAATGAATGTGCTGATGTTAACTTCTCTATGCCATTTTTTGATCACTTTTAGAGGAGAGATTTCTCACTCTGTTCCCATTTTCTGATTGGGTTATTCTGGTTCATTAATAATAACAGATTTTATTTATAACCTCTGTTAATATGGTACAGTGCATCTCGATGTACTTTCCTAAGAAATAAACAAAAGAAACAGAGAAGAAAGTATAAAACAGCTGAAAGCAGTGTTTCATTCTTTGATATTCCATCAACAGCTGTTTACCTGTGTGTTTTTTTTCTTGTGTCTCTGTCATCAGCATGATACACTTGTTATTTCTTAATGAATCATTAAGTTGTATATGTGCTGCTTTGCTAGATGTCAAGATATTAATTACATTTAATTAGAGACATTTCCCATGTTTGTTTTCCCCTCTATGTTCCTTGTTCTGAGTGTCAGAACTATTTTAATAATGTAATAAGTGGATATGTTTGGAAACTATTCAACAATTCCCTGAAGGACAGCTCTATTTTCATTTTTATTATTGGCCATAGTATCTTATTAAATCCTTTTTTCCTTATCTCCCTCTTCTTATCTCATTTTATCCTTTTTTTGCTTTCTGCAAATCTACACAAATCCACTGAGCTGGATCTGAGATCCCAAATCCTAATAATGCTGCAATGCTACTCGTGAAATTAAATCACTAGAGCCCCCCCCCTTTGTCCCTCCAAGAGCAGCCCATCTCCACCCTTACCTACCAACAGCCTTCCCTTTTAATACACACATGCACACATACACACACACAAACACACACACACACACACACACACACACACACAAAGACACACACTGGTACACCCACCCACTCCATGCTTCACAATGTAATTACCATTCTTCAAGCCTAATTGTAGTAATTACTGTTTGTATGTGAGACAAAGTGGGTGTATCTCAGTCTCTGTGCATTTTGTTCATTAAAACTGAGTATATTTGATGAAATCTAAGCCTTAGGGTGTAAATGTGCAGTGTCTTTCTTTCACCTTTCTTCTTCAGTGTAGGTATACACTAAAAGAGGGATAAATACATAAAAAGTGTGGAATTCAGTTACATAATATGACCATGCCTTCAGGAAATGACAACACTGCAGGACTTATCTTTGAGTTTTCACGTTAGTAGTGTGTAGAAGCGATAAACAATTAGTGGTGCTATTTTTTGTGCTATAAACTAGAGCCGTGATTTTTAAATTTGTAATTATATATTATCTCTAATATTTGATTATTGCATAAGAATATGAAAAGCTCCACATTCATATTATTATTATTATTATTATTATTATTTTTATTATTATTATTATTATTGTTATATTTTTTTTATTACTGTCATCAATCATACATTATTGGCATACTCACACAAATTAATACAAATGATCATTAATGTGTAATATTAATGAAAATTTGAATATTACTTTATATACTGTACACCAAATACTACGTTTCATTTCTCTCTCTCTCTCTCTTTCTCTTTCTCTCTCCGTTTCTCTCTCTCTCTCCATTTCTCTCTCTCTCTCCATTTCTCTCTCTCTCTCTCTCTCTCTCTTTCTTTCTCTCTCTCTCTCCCATAAACACTTTTTAGCAGTTTTGAGATGATGCCTCCCGAAAACAAAGCTTTTGTCTGCAGTGTGGTGTCACTCTTGAGGGTGAAGGGATTTTTTTTTTTCTGGCCTTTTTTGCTCAACTCTAATCAGCCAGACAGCCTGGATGGCTACCTGAGCGAGTCAAGCCCTTTGTTTTGACAGTTCTGTGCTTGAAGTGTGTGTATTTGGAGGAGGGGGAGTGAGGTGGGCATAGAGGCAGTTGGATTCATCTCTCGCCCGCTGTGTTCATCCTGGGGTAACAGCGCGCATCTCGCAGCTTGTGTCCACAGGCGTCCACCTTGACGTTCAGAATAGCTATATTAAGTGTCAAAACTTGAGCTGTTTTTGGTAGGTGGAAAAGTCCGCTCACCCAATTTTACTCATCTGTTTTTCATCCTCATGGAAGAAAACCAAAGTAAACAGCTGGCTTTAGTTCAGCGATTCAGGACCATGGACCGAAGACCAAGAAGATCCACCAAAAGCATCCAAGTACAGGGGGTCCTCGTGTTATGCCACAGATCCGCCACAGATTCCTTTGACAGTGATGTAACCCCAAATTAGGTATACTGTAAATCAAAACACACCCTAGCCTCAGTCACTTACCGATCCTAACACAGCTGGAAAATCATAAAATCCCAACTGAGCCACAGAAAAAATTGAAGGAACACTCCCTCCCTCATACGCCACGTTACTGCGTATTCTTCCACCGCGCAACAACCAAACTAGTTCATAGACCGTAAGTATGAGGCTACCGGTGTAAGACGCGTGGGAGTGAGCGTTCTAAACTCGAACACCCTACAAGTCTTGTCATCTCAATTTTCAGACAGAAAATGTTAAAGCAATGTCACTGAAAAACCATCTGGTTATTTAAACACTGGTTCTCAGACTGGTCCTGAGAGATCCCTAGATGGTCCACTCTATCCGTCCTCATGGGTCAGGAAGAGGGCTGTAAGAAAAATTTGAACCCCCTGGATTTTTGTAAAAGAGGTGGGAAGAACCTTTTCAAAGTTCAAAGAGCCTCCATCATATTCTGTTTGCAAAATTCAGAGAAAATCTTGCCTTAGTTACTGTGGCCATGTTGGTCAAAGCTTCAGTTCAGGTTACCTGGTAGCATCAGTTATAAAAGATGCACATGTTCTAAAAGATGAAAAACTTCAGTAGACCCAAAAATAAAAACAAGAAGCACACAGAAGAGGATTTGTGAGGATGTTACATTCAGTATCAAATTGGCTTTGCAAGAGGGCAGACGTGTGTTTGTATATAGTACGAAACCAAATGCCTAAATTTTACCCCTTAAAACCCCCTTAATTTCTACCTTAATTTCCCATACAGGAAATGAAGGAAAATTAAGATAAAAGTGCAAAAAGGTGGGGTGTGTCAGGCCTGGGGACTGTGACTGTGTGCGGCCACAAGAGGCCGCCAAAGGTAAAGGGTCTTTTCGTTTGTGGATTCCTGGGCACACCGGGGATTAGTTACGTAATTATTGGTTTCAGCTGTCGGTGTGCTTAGGAAGGATTAGGCATGTTATTTAAGTTCAATTTGGGTGGACCTAGGTTGTTGGTCCACCGTCAGCATACCCTGGTGTTTATGTGTCTCCGGACTCCTTTTGTTTTGGAGAATCCTTGAGTTTTGGTTTATGGGCACTGGTGCCTTTTTGTTTTCTGTAAAATAAAAGTATCAACCGTGAATGTCTGCAATCGCGCCTGCCTTCACTTGGGAGTCTTGGGGGGACGTGACAGGGTGGTGGCCTAGTGGGTAGGATACTTGCCTCTGAACCAAGAGGGTTCGAATCCTACCTTCAGCACAACACCACAGAGTTCCTGAGCAAGACTCTTAACCCCAAGTTGCTCCAGGGAGACTGCCCCCTGTAGTTCGGGAATGGATAAAAGCTTCTGCTAAATGCCGTAAATGTAAATGCAGAAATAATGCTTTAATCGAAAGTACTTTTCCTATTGCGTGCTCCAAATGACCCTTTTTGGCATCTTTGTTTTTAAAAGTGTTGCTTACCACCTGGGGGCACTACAGTTTGAGAACACAGCTTCAGTCATAAGTGCCGTGTCATTTTCCAGATCCTGGTACAGTTATTCACTTATTAACTGGAGAGCGCAGGTAGCATCACCTAGCATATTGAAATTATGACCAGCAGCCATGTCCGCGTAACTGCAGCCCACACTTTTAATCCTACACTATTACAGGGGCTGCACTCTCTCAACTGAGCACTAATTGTTATATTAAATATTGCTCTCTTGACTGCGGTGGCTGCGGTTTTAATTTCTATTCCAGGAGAACTGCCCACAGATGCGTGCTGGAGGCTTAATCAGGGGATTTGTGGTCCAATTGTACTTCCTTCGTACCTGCTTTGTTTATTTATATACGTGTTTGTGTTTTTATTTTCTCCACGCACCTAATCCTTCTCTTCAATTTTCCCACCGCATAATGTAAAGTAGCGGAAGGGAGGGGGGGTGGCTGTCTACCCCCCACCAAAAAAAGCCTTAAACAATGTCAGCATCACGGCGGAAAATGTTAAGGTTCTAGGGCAGATGTTTTTCCCACACAGGCGTGATTGCATTTGCAATGTAAAGGCAATCTCAAGCCTGGGTTCTTATTACATGGACCTTGAGCTTAGAGAGCGAGAGAGAAAATGAGATGTAAGCGGTCAAATGACTGTTATGACAGATAATAATAGGATCAGAGTAGTGTTTATCTGTTGCTGGCATCTCCATCTCCAGGTGTAGGTGCAGGAGAAGGTGTCATATCAGGTAACACGGATAGAACAACATGGAGAATTGCTTTAAATAAAACATACCAGGATGGTGAAATCATGTCACATGCAGAACCCAAGACTCGTCTTTCATCCCACTGGCAGAAAGCGTGGCCGAAGTTGGTTCATCTGCATATTCAGATTTTCAAATGAGTTTTTACTGCACAGTTTTGGGGAGTTACGATGCCATTAGTCTCGATTTCAGCTATCACTAGTTTCACAGTGGCATCTGGAAATGACTCAATCTAATTTTGAAATCAAATGGAGCAATATACGATTGGTTGCGTCCAACTGCAGCAGCAGGGGTGAGGATCGGGTGGGGTGGGGGTGGGTTGGATTTAAGTATGAATGACAAGAGCGGACTGTAGTGTCCATCTGCTGGGGTACTTACACAGTTTTCTGTGTTGAATTGATGGACAGAATTAGACACATGCTCCCGAGGGTGTTGGGCTTTTGGAGAAATTGAGGAGGGGTGGAGTGAATTATGCCGGTTTGGTGCCCTTATGAATCCAGGCAATTTGGGAATTGATTGGAAAGTGCATCATATAAATCTTAATATGGTCTCCAAAAGGCCATGTAAATGCCTCCAAAGGACTTTTCCGCTTCTAAATGTTAACTGAGGTGTCCATGTCCTGCCCTAAGAAACATCATAGCAAGGGTTGGACAAGCTTGGACATAACAATGGTGGGCAAGCTTGGACATGGCAACGGTTGGACAAGCTTGAATGTTGACAAAAATTGTGCCGGGTCTCCACAGGCCACCACACATTTCTTATTAGCTTGTCCAACCTCACAACATTTGCTCTGAAAGGACTCCCCTGTGGGTGGAGCATGGATCCTGGAGTGTAGATATGTGACATCGCCAAGCCAAAAGATGATTCAAGACCTGTTCCCATGTCACCGATTTTCTCCTTGCGCTTTGTTGACGTTCCAACAAACCTGACTTTAAAAGGCCCAGGCAGTGCTGTTTGTGATCTCACTCCATATAAAAGCCTTGGATTTGGAGGAGCCTTTCTTCTTGCTGTGATCCTGACTGAAGGACTCTGTGGCTGTCATGTGGAAGCTCAAAGTAGTCCCTGGAAAGCAATTACTTGATCCACCTATATTCAAACAAAGCACCACCCAAAGAGCTAGTATGTTCCTCCCTTGTTCTTTTCTCTCTTTTGAGGCTTTCCCCCCCGCATTTTCCACACGTCCCCACATTCATGAGCAATTGTGCATGTCTCGTATTGCTTTCATCTAAGACCTTTTCACAATGGCGGTGATAGGAACCGGGCGTCTGAAGCGTTTAATGTTGCTAAAAGCTTACCTTAGAGAAAGGCATTACCCTAAATGCTTATGAATACAATACCTGATGCCTGAGATGGTATTTTATGATAGATCTGAGATTAGGTTTCTGGCCAGAAACATATATTTAAATGCATTCATGGCGACGAGGTACATTCAGGGCATTGTACAAAGAAAATATATCCAGAAATCAACTTCAGATTTAACACTATTGTACCATTATATTCTATTAAAAGCTCCAGGTTCAGGGGTCGTTTTAGATATCAATCGGCTATATTTGTGTAATGTATTTGTGTTCACCACCACTGTAAAAAAAATAAAAATCAGTCAATCAGGTGTGTCTACAATAATCCATTTTAAAACATGACTCAATAGTAAGACCTTAATAATTGAATTTAAGCAGAAATATTGAAAAGCTGCTAAACTGCAGGATTTCCCAATTAAATTTTGGAAATTCTGGCATTCTGTGGGGCAATCTAGAGAGTTCTCGTGGTTACATGACAAAAAAGGTCTGGTTTATCATAATTATACATTAGACAAAAGATATTTCATTTGAAATTGACCAAAAACAAATCTCTCATTTGCTTGAAAGGATTGTTTGGCTGACATGCCATAAAGCTTGACCAACCTCACGCTGCTTTGATTGCAGCATGCATTTGAAGGCAGGGCATGGGCAGCGGTTGTTGGCGATGCTGATTGAAACTTAGGCATACTGTGAAAATGTTCGGCCCAGAAAACATACAAAATAGCTCAGCTCCGCTGCAATTAAACAGTGAGACATCAAGCAAGCCTCGCTCTCGCTCTCGCCCTCTCTCTCGCTCCTCCTCTTCCCGCTCTCTGGCCTTGTCTCTTCTTTTGATGCTGAGTCCTAATTTTTCATCCCTGGCGACCGCTCCGTGGCGGCCTGCAGTGGGGAGGGAAGACATCAGTTAATATGATATCTGATTTCCTTCCGCCGGGCCAAACATGAAAGCAGCAGAGACTGATCATTTGTGCCATGCTCGCAGGCTCCAGGGAGGAGCCTGGCTCCGGCGTGTCCATTGTGCCGTGAAACGCCGGCATGTAATCATCTCCCTCCAAGAGCAACGGGCCGATGTTTTATGCCTGTCATCCGAGATGACGATTCGCTTTCATTGAACTCCCAAGTAGCTGCTTCAAGCGTCTCTTTTATCTCGCTGACTAGATGTATCTACTTTATGCTGTGGATTTATGACATTGGTGATATATTAATATAAAGGCACTGGAGGGTTGCTTTTGGTGCATGTGATAAACGCAGTAATGTATAACTACCATGACGTTCTGTGCTTTATTGAGGTAATATCAACACTCCAGCCTTTTTCAGCTTAATGTGTCATGTCTGCAACATACATCGATTACAGTCAGTTAATTTGACATTGTACTATGAAATGTAAGTCCTCGGACTCAAAGCTCCATTGTAACAGAAGCCATTACAAACTTTCCACCCATGGGACTGATATAGGCTTATCGTATCTTATCTTACTGAAAAGTGACATTTTCTTATCTTATTGAAAAGTGACATGAATAAACATTTCAAATAAGTGGAATTGCACAGCAAGGTCTATTAAATTCGAAATAAATTATATGTATGTATAATTATATGTATGTAATTATATGTATCTCTCTTTCTTTCTCTCTCTGTCTCTATACAGGCGAAACACACACACACACACACACACACACACACACACACAGAGTCAACACCAGCTCTGTCAATAAGTATTTTTTCTGTCAAAATACTGGTATGGTCAAATGGCCATTTACATTCTGCACACTGCTCCGTAGTTACGTTCCATGCTTGTAAATGTCAGTGTCTTTATAGCCTTCTCATTCTAACTTTTAGATGTTTTCTTCTCTCAAAATAGCTGCGACTTTGGTTGGACTGTCTGTAAATATTGACAGGGCCTGAGCTCATGCTAGCAAGGTGGAGCACTGAGTGAGGGGCCCTGTGTCTATCTGAGTGCTCTGAAAACTGAGTTTCTAAGAAATGGTTTGGACTTTTTCTTTGTAGGAGAAGTAGCCAGGAACGTGGTTATCGATCCAGTGACCCCGCGAGGCGGCTGCAACATGTTTTTCATCCCTAGGACATTTACTCCCTAAGTGCTAGCGTCTTTTAGCCTAGCTCGTCTCTCCAAATAACTGTGAAGGCTTGATTACTTTCCTGCGCGCTGCTTCACCGTGTCTTGCGGATTGTGAAACTTCCTGAGCAATATGTTCTGTGACCTTTCTGCCTTCAAAGCGCTGTTAGTCTTGGTTGGATTTATTTAGAAATACCCCTTTCACCCCCCCCAATGCACCCCCTAGAGAAGAGTTTAATTCTGAAGCTTTGATTTGTGGGGTGGAGGGGTGGAGAGGTTAGGAAATGAAGGAGTGAGGTCTAGCAGTCCAAAAAATATTTCTTTGATACAATGTTTCTGATAAAATGAACGTAATATATGCGACTTCTTTTAATGTGTGTGTGTGTGTGTGTGTGCATGTGCGTGTGTGTGTGTGTGGGGGGGGAGCGATGCTGTACTCAAAGCTTTCTTTCTTGATTGGTGATGCTTATCAGGATCGGTCATCCATTTCCATTCCAAATCGAGCCTATCCTGCCCTATCAGAGCCATTTATATTCCAGTAGCTTGACTGGTACTATGGTTTCTGCTCTGCGTCTGTATAGGTTTCTTCATTGGTATTCAGGACAGGTCCAGGAGAATACAGGGTTCACATCTTTCCTTTATTTCTGCCCTGTGTGGTTATAGTCGGAAAGCACACTGTTCACTCCAGCAAAAAGAGTCTTCACTAATTTAGTGTTTGGTCTAAAACACTCAATAACTCTGGTCTAAAACACCTAATAACTTTCTTTCTTTTGCATTCTCGTGTGGCTACCAGATGGTTGCCTGCCTGAAGACCTTGAATTTGGTAGGTCCTAGCTACGTGAACAAAATTTTAATGCTGGTTTGTTGCACACGGGTGATGCCATTTATAGGTTTGTACAATATTTACATGAAATGCCCCAATGGATCAGGTTCATTTAATTTTAACAGTTTTCTCGAGCATATGCACATATATGGGCTACACAAACTTAAATCCACGGACCACCAAATCCATGGACCACCAAAGTAACGTTTGGCTGTTTAATTAAATCAACTTAAAATTAGGCTTCTCATCTCAAAAACTTACATTATTTCACATGGGCTATAGCCTATAGGGCTGTCCACAGAGCCAAACACACGCGATAAAAGCAGCCAGCGGCACCAACCATGAACAATATGGCATTATTATTGATAAATAATACAGATATAGCACAACACAACCCTCTCACTGCCTTGATCAGCTTGTTTGGCCTTCTTTTTAAAGAAATAGCCCAACGTGCATTGTTGCTTTCTTCTTTTCGACATGTCAGCAGCAATGCCTTGTAAACGTATTGCTAACTACATTTTTTCATGAGTAATAAGCTCTGAATATAATTGTATTTTACTTATTTTACACCTGTGAGAAAACCCATGCCTAAAATTGCATTTATTTGGTCATTACATCAATATTTTAGAGCTCCCTCAAAATTTCACAAATCATGTTTCCAGGGGAGCTCATGTCTCCACTAGGGGAGCTATAGCTCCCCCTGCTCCCCCTGCTCCCCCCTAGTTCGCACCCTGATGCTGTCATCATGGTGATGGTTAGGTTTAGGTACATTTTACCGGCTGTTGTTACTTTAATGATAACAGTGTTTATATTGGTAACCAGATCAGCCTGTGCACTTGGCACAGCATCCAAGAGAGTGTAGCTGGCCTTGTCCTCTCTGGGTGCTAATTTTTCCACTATCAGTCAGTGCTGTGCTAGTAACACGGGGAGAGTGCAAATTATACAACGATGTAAAAGGGAACCCAGTACAACACAGGCGCATGCTTCAGTGAACTGAAGTCTTGAAACCTCTGCAGTATGTGTCTTATTTCACATAAAGTCTATGGTTTGTAGATTAGGTTTTATCAAATCCATTTGAACTAAAGGGCATGCTATCAGCTTTTCTAGCTAATGTTAGTTAGCTAAACTGTAACTTCAGGGAAAAGTTAGAATGTTAGTATTCATCCATAAACACTTGATAAGAAAATAAAATAGATTAAACAGGCTATATTGCTAGATTCTTTCCTCTATGAGGACATGAGCCGCTGCAATGATGAGAGACAGAACTAACATTAAGGGTAAAAATGGTATGGTCCACTTTAGGGGTGCCTGAGTTTGAATTACAGGAGTCTTTCAAGCATGAAAATGGGAAACATACTGCAATATATTTTCAAGTCTTCATGACTGTCAAATGCTCCTCACACTCCTCATACAAACCCTGAACATGGGCATCTGTCAGTTTACAGTAAAGAATTGATTAGTATTCTCCTCCGAGCATGTTGAGCTGTCGAATAACATTGCATTAGTGTCTGATATCTTGATTGCTGTGATGGGGTAAACCGAACTATTGGATGGAATTGGTCAAGACGAAGCTGAATGAAGTAAAATACATACATTTATACATCTTTACATCTTTGTTCTCGATCCAATACAAAACAATGCCAGATGCATTTGCATATTCATAATATTGGCCAGTTTTCTTTGCCAAATGATATATCAGTCAGGTTTTATCTTCTGGTGTATCTCTGAGATCTCTGCCTTTTGGGCTTTTACCCATGAGAGTAAATGTGATCTGTGTTACTGCTGAGTTTTTAGAACCTGTCCTTGACCAGCCACTATTACAGATGTCTTAGTGTGTCCGCTAAGGCCGGTGGAGCGGTTTCGTGACCTGCGTCCGGATGAAGTGGCCGACCTGTTCACCACCACCCAGCGAGTAGCTAACGTCGTGGAGAAGTTCTTCAAGGCGTCATCCTTGACAATTGCTATACAGGTAAGTTTATCTGAATTACTGGACACATAGTGCTGAGACTTATAGACACAATTCAGCATTTCCATTCACATCAAAGGATCGAAATACACTATATGGGCAAAAGTATTGGAAAGACCTCTTAATTATTGAATTCAGGTGTTTGTCATACCCATTGCTACAGGTGTATAAAATTAAGCAACCTCATCCAACACCTTTGGGCTAAACTGGAACAGAGATTGTGATCCAGGCCTTCTCGTCCACCATCAGTGCCTGACCTCATACATGCTCTACAGAATAAATGGTCGCAAATTCCCACAGAAACTCCAAAATCTTGTGGAAAGCCTTTCAAGAAGAGTGGAAGCTGTTATAGCTGCAAAGGTGGACCAACTCCATATTAAAATCTAAGGACTTGAATGCAGTGTCATTAAATTCCCTGTTGGTGTAATGGCCAGGTGTCCCAATACTTTTGTCCATATAAGGTATATTTAAATATAATCAACAATATTTGATACATTTAATGAAGCGCAACACAAAAGAAGCCAAAATGATTTCATCATAATTCTAAATCATAATGAATGAAATGCCTGTGTTTTATTTACAGAGGTAATAGAATTATTATAATAGTGAAAACTGATATGTTGCTATGAATATCTCACTCAAACAGCTTCCTCATTGAATTTTTGAAGCACTGATAACTGATGTTCTGCATCAGCACTATTTCCAAAGTAATTAATCTTTATTAGTCTATATTATATATTGTATTTGTTATAATTAAGCAACAGCACATGAGAAGGAGTATGTTATTGCAAACAACTTCATGAGATTCATGAGAGCCATGCTATTATTCAAGATAATGCAAGTGAAGCAAATGACATTGTGTCAAATGTGCTTAGCATAAAAATGTAGCAGTCGTTTGTATTATAGATCCACTATGCATCTTGCATGTGGCAATATCAAATTCTAACTTTTTTTAAAATCAGGGGTTCAATGAACCGGAATAGCATTGTGTTCCAGTGAGTAAGCTTTTTTATGCTGAGCTGTATTCTAGCTAACCCTGGTTTGTTTAGTTTTACATTTATGCATCTGATCTGATTTACATGTTACATGTTCATGTTATATATGTAGGTGAATGTATCTAGTGGCCTAGTGGGTAAGATACATGCCTCTGGACCAAGAGATGGGTTCAAATCCTACCTTCAGCACACCACCACTGGGTTCCTGAGCAAGACCCTTAACCCCAAGTTGCTCCAGAGAGACTGCCCCCTGTAGTTTGGGAATGAAAGTCGCTTTGAATAAAAGCGTCTGATAAACGCCGTAAATGTAAAAGTATCGATAGGATCCTTGCCCGAGTTCTTTTATTGGTGCAGTGTGGTGCATTTGCCCAGCCTTAGAATAGAACCCCAGTCAGCTACCTGAAGGACTGTAGCGTTATCCACTATGCTTTACTCTCTGCTAGTTCTTTAATTGTTCTATTAAACAGATAATGACTTGAAAAGCTCGCTTAGGGGGAAAGTTTGAAATTTGACATAGGCCTGCTGTCACACTTCTGACCAAAACAGCGGCAAAATATGGTCACATATTCATTTTATGGTCTTATACACATACTTTTATAAAGTAGAACCTTATTAATGATTACCTGCAACATTAAGCGAGACATTAGTTATCACTCAGTGCTCATTAAAATGCTTTTATCGACGCTTCTCAGCGAATCAAATCATGACTAATTGTTGTATAATAGCATGTAGTGTGTAATCCAGAACGCATGCTTGGGAAAGGCCTACAAATCCAAACTGTGCCAGTTACTATGGAGACACACGCATCATTAACTATGGATGTTAACATGACAGCATCATAAAGGCCAGGTAGTGGGGTTGCTTTCAGTCTCCCCATGGTTCTTTAACAACTGCCTTTATTGTCCTTTAACGGCTTTTCTTAACGCGATCTGTTAGTCTTTTCAAACGCATTGAGAACCAGTGGAAGAACACCACCTGTCAGAATTATGTATGAACAAATGGGAGGGAGGGAGGGAGAGGGGGGCAGCCGTTTTGTACCTTCACTTTGCATAACCTTTGATATGTATGCTAATTCCAGATAGTTCTCTCCTGTCGTGCTGTACGGCCTAACAAAAGAAAATCATTTCACTTATCTGACAAAAGGGAATAATCAATATTCCTTCACTCAAAGGCAGTGAGACGAGATGGGAGATTAGATGTGTCTGCTTTCAGGAGATTGTCCCAGCAATCACTGTAGATACAGCGCCCAATAAAACGGTGCCGCAGTGGAGGTCTTTCATTTTCTTGAAGAAAATAAAGAGCTGTGGAAAATTAAAAAAGATCCAAAGTGTTCATCACGTAACCCTCAGTGAACTTACAATATGTGTCTGATGTCGTGGTTGTGTAGAGGTGGGCAGAATGATTTAAATTCCACCTCATGATTTATATAGTAGAGTGTAGTATACGTAGTCATAAGATCGGCAATGCCCAATTACTGTGTTTGTTGAAATGAATATATTGCGTGAAAAAATTAAGCGAAATGACAACTATTTCAAATCAGTGGAAATTGTGCAGCGAAATATGTGGAAATATATGAAATATCTGCAGTTTGTTAATGTGGAGAATGTGTTAACCACTGCTCCAGAGCCTGGTGGGGGTGTTTTGCACTGGCATTGTGCATCAGGCTCAGGCGTATGTGTCGCTGCTTAGCTAAGCCATGACGATTCTTCCATTTCACAGTAATGGATAAACCAGAGCTTGTGGCAAAGGTGGCATCATATCACAGTGTTACATTTGAAGTTCCTGAGCTCTTTAGAGTTACCTAGTGCTAGTCTAGGGAGATTGCACTGCTGTGTGCCTGATTTTATACACCTGTTAGCAATGGGTGTAGGTGAAACGCCTGAACAGTAATCAGGAAGAGTGTCCATTTACTTATGGCTATATGGTGTACCTCCTTGTTTTAAGTGAGTACAGCGTGTCATTAGTATTGTCTTTGACTTGGGAATTTCCAGCAGTATCCCCACATTAAGGTAAACTGAAAACAAAACTAATTGTACACGTCTGTGTGTGTTATATGCCTTACTCTTAACCCCAAGTTGTTTCAGGGACACTGTACCAGTAATTGGGAAATGGAAGTCACTCTGGATAGGAGCGTTTGATAAATGTAATGTACATTTAAGAGGCCTGATACAGAAACACATACAGGGGTGTCCTCGGGTTACAACAGTCTCGGCATACAGCATTTCGAGTTTACGACACTCACTTCCACTCCCACTCGGCTTACACTGTTAGCGCCATACTTACGGACTACTTGGGCGAACTAGTTTGGTTGCGCGCGGAGTAACGCAGCATATGAGTGAGGGAGTTTTCCTTTTCCTTTTTCTGTGGCTTAGTTATGTTTTTATGATTATGACTTCGTTAGAATCGGTAAGTGACTCAGGCTAGGGTGTGTTTTGACACCAAAATTCGGGTTACATCACTGTCGAAGGAACGGATCCGTGTTGTAACTCGAGGACCCCTTTGTAGTCCATAAGCTTGACTGACGGGTTGTGTTTGGATTGGACTAAAATAACAGAAATAGTGTAAATATTTCCACACCTCCCTGTATAAAGCTAAAGAGCACTTGAAACATTTTATGTTGGTTCTTCCTTTTTGCCCCTTTCTTTTTAGGAATGTTACCAATTTACTCCCCAAATGTAGTAGTGTCCAATTCCAACCACTCTTTAGGACTGGGAGAGTGAAGGCTAGCACATGCTTCCTCCAGAGTACCTTCTTGAACTGGACAGCTCACCACGCATGGAGGAGAACATTAATTGCCAATTCTGTTACATCAGTTCAGATGCTCAGGCCAGCTAGCTTCAGGCTGAGGGATGAGGGAGAGGGAGGGCCATCCCGCCCACTCAAAGAGAGCGAGCCCAATTGTGCTCCCTTGGACTCCCACCCATGGATGGTTGAGCCATCAGCAGGGACTGAACTTGAGATATCCCAATGATAAGGCTAACACTTAGATCCTTACATCACTCAGGAGCCCCCCACAAATAAAAAAAGCAGGCATTGTGATGGCATGACACACCATTGCAGGTGACTGGATGTCAACACATTATCCCATCATCGGTCTGCATTTTCTTATAGTTAAACAAAGGCTTAGACCAACACTGGCGCATTGCGACTCATTTTGTCTACTGAATAAATGAGCGGAGACCACTGCCTATTACATATCCCACTTTTCTGAAAGTTGCACTTGCACAACTTCTCAAGAACTAGTTTTCTTCCTTGATTGTCAAGCACAAGGACATTAACAAAAAAAAGGAAAAACAGAAAGTGGAAAGAAAAACACACTTTGAGATTCATGAGGTGACACGGCAGCGCCACGATTCATCTGAAATTAAAATACTGCTAAATTATTGACTGAGATATTCCCAAATTCCCACCCGTTTCTAATTATCCGCTTCTGTTCCCAATAGGACGGACCCGAGGCCGGACAGACTGTGAAGGTAAGGACTTAATAAGGCACTTCCTTTAAATTTATCATGAGGCCTCGGTGACACTTATCTTGTATTAAATAATAATTGTATTTCATTTGCGGGCCCCAAGCTCTTGGAGCACGTCAATTATTAATAGGCACTATTTTAAAATGCTTTGTCTATATATTTATGGACTGACACACACCCAGACAGCAGAGGCTCGGGAGAAGCCTGAGGCTCTGCAGCTTTTTGGGTGTACTGTATGGACTTTAGAGGGTGAAAACTTTTTAATTCTTTGACATTTTCACCCACCGTTTGAAAATATCAGCTGCCCATTATATTGGTTGAACAGATATTGATTGGGCCAGAAGATACTAATATAATCTCATCTCTGCTATTTCGGAAAGGTCCAAAATTTTAATCTGGGTAGACTAATGTTCTCCTATAAAGTCATTTTTTAGGGATATGACAGCAATATGTTGATAGATCTTGGGGCAGCTGGTTGCCCAGTGAATAGCAATCAGAAGGACCTGGGTTTGAATCCCAGGACTGCTAGTGGCACCACTGAGGTACCCTTAAGCAAGGTACCCTCCCCACACACTGCTCCCCGGGCGCCCCTCAGTGGTGGCAGCCCCCTGCTTCACTTGGTGAATGGGTTAAATGCAGAGAAAGAATTTCACATTGTTCACACACTGTGTGCTGTGTTATGTTCACGTGTGACCACTTTACTTACCATTTGTTTGACTTATTTCAACAATATAAATGGTTTTGCAACAGTGACAATATAGCATGTGTGCCAAGCTGTTTTGTTCACTGACTGACACATTCTGGAAGTTGGATGTCACGCACAATGAATTGGGATGGACTGATCAAATGTGTATTGCCACAGAAATAAGAGGTAACACTTGGTCTACTGTAGGTGCTTTGTGGATGCACACCTTGTGTGCATGTACAATATGGAATTACACTCCACTCATTTCCTTTATTTAAAAAAATTAAAACGTTTCAAAAATGTAAAAAAACAACAACAATGTATTCATTGAGATGCAAAGATGGTTATTCAAATTAGTTTGCTTTGAAATGGTCCATGATAGACTAACTTAGACTTGTTGTGCCGATAAGAGCCAAAAATGGAAAAAAAATGGGAAAATGGTCAAATTGTTAAAACACCCTGCCTGAATCTCTCCATCATGAATGGATTTTTAATGAAAAAAAGCGTTAGGCTAAAACCTGATCTTAAAAATATGGTAAAACAATGTCTCAGGCATCAGGCAGTGTATTCATAACTGTTTAGGGTAATACGTTTCTGAGAGGGAGCCTTTAGAGGCGTAAAACTTTAGATATCCGCTGTGAAGAGTTCTAGAAAGGGCCTTTTCATATCAAACCACTCTGAATGACTTCGTTTGCTTCTTAATGATTGAATTATGCGGAAAATTTGAATTTTATTTTGTATTTTTCGTCACATCACTTCTTTCAGTATACGCCTCATTCCTGGACTGCTGTTTGCAGTGGGGCCGGGTTTTTCAGCTGTGCTCATTCAGTCCTCAGTGTTTGCAGATTTTCAGTCCAACTTGGCACAGCTGCCCTGGTTTCACTAATTAGACCAGTTTCTTCTTTAAGGACGTCATTAGGACCTCATTAGTGGAAATCAGGTGATCTTGTGCAGAGTCGGATTGAATAACTATAGGCTATAGATGGCTATACTTGTAGTGTCAGCATTCTAATCTCCCATCCATCCCTCACTATTCCTGATGAATTTGATAATGTCTGCAGCTTATCTCTGCAGGCTTTCAGATTTGATTCTGGTATGGTTTGTTTGTTTTCATGTTTACATTCTAATGATCCAAGATCTAAGATGAACTATAAAAAACCTTCTAGCAGTGCTGATAGTGACTGTTTGACAACCCACAGTCCATGGTCAGTGGTGAGGTTGAGCAAATGCAACGTCGTTTTCACATTTCTCATACTTTTTAATGCTAATTTCCTTATTGAATACATTAATAGCGGTGTCCCTGATGTGCACATACTCATTTTTTATTGCATATGGAATGCCATATTAATTATACATTTATAGCGGTTGCAGTGAGCGCTGGCTGTAGCCTGGAGTGCGGAGTAATATTGAAATGTTAATGGTGTAATTTGGGCAGAAGTTGTAAAGCTAAGGGACTCTGAGGCAGCCCCACAATCCCAATGACTCTAATCAGTCCCGCGGCCATAGGATCAGCGATCTCCAGCTTCCCAGATAAATATCTACAGTTTTACATTAAAAGCCTAACATTCATTTTCTTACTGAATTCATAGAAGTCATAGAAGTCTTTGCATTTTTTAAATTTTTTTGCTGTACCATTTCATATCACTTGGGATGCAGAGTTAGGCCTAAATCCAGGTCATATCCTGTTAACCCTTAGAAATCTAGAGCTCACCTGAAGCAACTAATCAACTAATGAACAAGAAGTCCTTCCTGAGGGGGAATGGAGTGTGTCAGGAAAGGAAAGGGACCAGAATTGAGAACCACTATGCTATACTGGTGAAACATCATTATATATTTACATATTTAATTTAGTGTTTCAATTTAGCACATCAATAAATCTTTAATGATTTAGATGATTAGTGGTGCAAATTTGCATTTTTTTATAGTTGTTGCTTGTCCTGACGTCAAAAAATGTAGCACTATTACGATCCACCCCTTTGACAGAATTTCTCAGTTTTAGCGAGGACAAAGTAATTGATATTGGCCTCTGCCATGTGTTTGATATCACTGACGATAACTGACTTTGAAGGATTTAACATTTGGCAAATTTGTTCTTTTTGATATTAAACGGCATTTGATGGCATGTCCGTTTTGCCCGATTTTGAAGTTACTTGCTTGCCATGTTTTTACCTTTTCATCTTGGTCCCAGTGAGGCACAAGCATTCGCTCAAAGCCTTGAGCATCAAGAGGTTCTCAAATAAGTAACAGTGTCCTCTTCAGATAAGAGGATGGTCCTTGAGATAATGAGAGAGAATGCTATGATGGCTCATGTCTAACAAGCCCATTTGAGTCGCTATCAGTCAATCACTGTAATGGGCCGGAGCCACGTCATCTTTAAAGCGTGCTGCCATGTTTACCCTGAGATACTGCTGGACGGTTTTGATGTTAGAGCTGGGGATTCACAGTGGGAGGGCCGCCTGTGTGGAACGGAAAGGTTCTCGCAGGCTTTTATCTGAGCCACACACTCGCTGGTTCGACCTCTCTCACTCACTGAGAACGTCTGCGTCGTCATTGAGAAAGGCCTGGTAAGTAATTCCAGTCTCATGTGGACGAAGAGATTTGCCAGTGAAACCAAGCCTTTTAGCCTTGAGTTCTTTAATCATTTCTTGATTGCTCCCCAAACAAAGAGCTCTTTGGTGAAGGCCCTTCTTTAGTGCCTTATGAAGTGCTTTTTAAATCGTACTCTTAGAAAATAAATGGCTATAAATGTAGGATATAATATTAACAGGGGAAAGACTTGTGGAGTGTATCTAACTGGTACAATCAATCAGCATCAGTAATAAAAACCAACCTATATCAGATCAAAAATGTCTTCGGTTTATGGCAGCCAAGACATGTGTGGTGTCCAAATTTTGCCCCTTTAGACCCCTTTAGCTGTGAGACTAACATTGGACACTTACTAATGTGTCTCCAAAACATCTGACAATCCACTCAGACCACATCCAGCTCTTCATTAAAATGGTGCAGACTTGTAGATGTGGCTTAGGATACACTATGACTTACTATGAGCGATAAAAATGAAGAAGTGGGCTAGCAGGTAAAGAAAAGACCTGGGTAACTATTGACTTCTAGTGTTAGCAATATTAGCCTCAGTGCTAAACAAAAGAGGCACATTTTGAGCCCTAACATGTATTAACTCAGTAGTTTGGAGAAGTTGGAAACATTTTAGAGTAGTTTTAGGGCCTCCTTTACTTCTTCACTGTCCCAGACTGTGTGTGCTCAACTGCAGTAGTGGACTGTGGTGGAGCTAGGCCTTCAAAACACCGAACACATCTATATGATAACACTTTTGCATATAGGATTCCACATTGTATCACCCCAGTTCTGAAAGCCTAACCAATAATGTCTTCTGAAGTGGGTAGAGTGATCAGATTTGAGTCTGAATGCATTTACAGCTGCTTTTTATGAGTTTAACTTCATTTTG
>JBBPCX010000141.1:18466074-18476694 GCA_037974365.1 Hydrocynus forskahlii | reverse complement strand
AACTGGCCACAGTGGTACTACAAGGCAGGCATATACAGTATATATATATATATATATATATATATATATATATATATATATAAAGAGGTTTCAATATGGCCAATATTAATGTTAGAATTATTTGTAACAATAAAGCGTTTAGTGAATGAATGCTAGCTAGTCATGTTTCAGTATACCTTTTATGTCATATATGCATATGTAGAGGTCTTTTTTATTTGAACTGATCTATGAAGAATGAATGGGGTCTTTCAAAAAGAGACCCCAAAACTTGGTTATTTAGAAGTAAAGCAAGCTTCACCTCTCTCAGAGATGAATTGAGAAAACCTTCATAAACTGAGATAAAGACTGTATAGCAGTGAGTGGATGATGCTAGGCATCGCATGCGTAAAAACTGAAGCCGAGCAGCTACTGCTTAGTGCTGTACACTCAGAGGTCTCATCAAATGACATAACAAACTAAAAATAGTGAGCTTGTGTCTAAACCTATTTTATACTTTTCTCTCTTCAGCCTGACATCCAGCCCTTGATAGGCAAACACCATCTGTCATCTTACTCCTTTTCTAAATGATGGATTTTTTTGTTATAATACAGTCAAGCAAAAT
This sequence comes from Hydrocynus forskahlii, assembly GCA_037974365.1. Taxonomy (NCBI): domain Eukaryota; kingdom Metazoa; phylum Chordata; class Actinopteri; order Characiformes; family Alestidae; genus Hydrocynus; species Hydrocynus forskahlii. Next base: position 18,476,093 of record JBBPCX010000141.1, on the reverse strand, counting down.
AGTGTACTGTATAATATTTGGTTGAATTTCAATCTTCTCATGGACCGCAGAAGCTTTTGTGCTCGTTCCTATGGACTGGAGGTTTCTCCATTTGAGTCTGAATTGTTGACTGTGGTGGTGATAGGAACCGAATGTCTCAAGTGTTTCATGTCTCCTGTAGCTCCTCCACAGAAAGGTAGTATAGTTAATAAATACACTATCCGATGAGTGAGACATAGTTTTACAGACGTTTTGAGATCAGATGTCCATTCATGGCAGAAATGGGATGGTACTCAAACGCAAAATAGTACAACAGCAATTGGGAAGACATATATAGGTTCCCTGGATCGCAAATAAAACGCTTTATATTTGTTGGAGGCATCATGATCCCTGGTTATTATCACCACTATTGTAAGGAAAGTCGTTAAGTTTCTTTACATTACATTGCATTTATTTGGCAGACGCTTTTATTCAAAGCAGCTTGCAATATGAGGAAACACTCAAGGTGCAGCACAGTGTGAGAACCAAAGGAGAGTTCTAAGTGCTAGATCTTTCCGTAGGGAGTAATGCAAGAAGATGCTCTGTGAATAGATGAGTCTTCAGGAGGTTTTTGAAGATGGAGAAAGATTCTGCTGCTCTGGTCACCTTTGGCAGCTCATTCCACCAGCAGGGAACCACAAATGTGACCAGTCTGGACTGGGCTTGCCTTGTGTATAGGGATGGCAGAGTCAGACCGCGTACCTTGGAGGAATGGAGGGAGCAAGTAGGAATGATAGGATTAAGGTAGCTGGGTGAAGACCCCAGTTAACCACTCCACATCAAACCATCAAACCATTGTCCCCCATGAGCACTGGAAATGGTTCCCCCCAACCCTGGTTAAGGATAAGTGGCTCAGATTTTAGAAGAATGAATGATCAAACCACTCTCATTGACTGTGTTTACACCCCAACAATTACATTGAGGCATTAAGTTTTGCTAAAAATGATGGAATTCCACCTAAAAGTGCCACTTCTTTCAGTGGACTACATACCGTGACTGGACTGTTGTTTGAAAGAAGAAAGCAAATGTATTACAATGACAAACATATTATGTCGCAGATACAGAAGCACCTCCAAGGCCTTTTGGTTGCACAAGATACTATTAGCCGCTGAAGCCCCATATTCTGACACCGAATAATCCCGTGTGCTATTTCCACATGTATTACCGTGACATTTTAAATGTGTAATAAGTGATGCCAAGCTGAATGAATACCAAGCACTACGCGCTTTTCTAATAAGCACTTCTAATAAAAGTGGCCTTGGTTTATTAATACCTCAAACTGCTTCAGGGAGAAATGGTGTGCCACAGCACCGCTAGCCTTTCTGGCGTAATACAAATATGCTTGCTTTTAATTTGCATACAATCAAAAGGGCTATTGTGAGGCCCATTCTGTCATGTATGTATATATATATATATATATATATATATATATATATATATTATGTGTTTGTGTGTGTGTGTGTGTGTGTGTGTGTGTGTGTGTGTTTGTGTGTGTGTGTGTTTGTGTGTGTGTGAGTGTACGTGTGTGTGGCTGGAGGGGTTAGAAATGAGTAACATTTCTCTCAGCGGTGCACTTTGCTATAAATAATCAGCGAAGGCTAACGTCATAACGCTAAACGTTTTATAACCTGAATGAAGGACGTTTACTCTTTCCTAAAGACTATTTAAGAAACGATGGATGAGCTCAGCCTGCCTGTGCCTCTGGGGATCACCTCAAGATGTGCAATATGGTCACCATTCTATCATGTTTTCCCATATTTTAAAAATGGCATGCGTAGTCATTCTGAATGTTTCATTTATGGCCTGGAGAATTGCAGTATGCAGTTTGTGAGCATACCGAGCATGGTATGTCTTTGTTATGTGCCAAACCAATTACTGAGCGAATAAGCAACTAAGAATTTCTCTCTCTCTTTCTCTTTCTCTCTCTCTCTCTCTCTCTCTCTCTCTCTCTCTCTCTCTCTCTCTCTGTGTCCACTTTCTCTTTCTGTCCTCTCTCTCTCTCTGTCCTCTCCTTCTCTCTCACTCTCTTTTTCTCTCTCTGTCCTCTCCTTCTCTCTCACTCTCTTTTTCTCTTTCTCTCACTCTTTCTATCTCCCACCCTTTAGCTCTCTTAGTGTCATAACAGACACTATGAGCTAATAATCAAATAATGGTTTCTCTCTCTCTCTCTCTCTCTCTCTCTCTCTCTCTCTCTCTCAATGCCATGGCTGACACTATGGCGCTTTCCTTCTTTGCTCATTCACGGTGGTTTCAGGGTCAGGTAGGATACACTGTTTGAGAATCATACCTAACCTACACATGCAGTACATGAAAAACTGCGACATGCATTTATCTCCCTCCAACATACGGTTACGAGTGAGGATCATACAAAACGTGGGAGGATTGTTCGAAAAATGGGTGGAGATTTGCTGGATTCTGTTCAATTTACGAAAGTTGGGGAAACCAGCAGCAGCTAGTTTTGTGTGGATTTTTACATGCCTGTTATAAGCCGAGACGTACATTAGTGCTGTCTCACAGGTGTGTTCCTTTGACAATGGCACCAGTTGTCGCTGCTGGAGGGAGCGCAGACCACGGTGAAATAGTATTTACCAACAGATTACCCTGAGTTCAACTTTCAGAACTCCTCCAGAGTTTACCTGCTGAGACCTGTAGACTTTCTTAACGTTAAGCTATGATCTCAAGATTCTTTGAGTCGCAGTAGAACTGCGTAGAACTACCTATGAGTTTTCGTGGGAAGGAAAATTGGTAGACCGTTATTTGGATGGTCCACTGTAGATGCCCAACTTTTCAAATGTATGTTCAACTAATTGTCTATTAAATGTTGCTGAACATTAATTTGAAGATTTTATTAAATTGACTGTAAGTCCAGCTTTTAATAGAATCTATTCTTCAAATTAATGTTCAGCAACATTTAATAGACAATGAGTTGAACGTTCCAAGAGCACCCGCGAATTGTGAAAAAACGCAAATTTGTGACGCAGTAAAAAATGGCTTTAAATGCCTATTTTTATAGTCTAACCCCTTAATATGCTGCCAAAACACTTTAATCTCATTTTAATCTCATTTTAAAAAGTAAACTCGAGAAACTACATGTGAGAAACTTATGATGCGGGAACGCTGGACTGCATCTGCTAGAGATGCATCACACGGCAGCAGCCAATACACGGTTGCTTTGTGTTCTCTCTACAGCACTAAAACATTTATACAGTCATATTTTAATATAATTAGTAAATTATATTTTTCTTAGTAATTTAGCACTAAAATGCATGAAAAATTATATATTGCCACGTAAAAAGCAAAAAATTATTATTAGTTAGGTTCTTAGAAAAAATCTGTGAATGACAGAGGCCGCAAACTCTGAACTGTGACTTCACAGTGGAACACTGTTTACTGGATAATAGTTTATTAATAATTAATGTATCTGTAGATATTCAATAGAGGTCCTAATAACCTTTAATTTACACTTTTTTCCCTTACCTTTTGTCATTTTGATGTTTTTTTTTCACTTCACAAGCATAGGCTTGTTCATTCTCTAACTAGGTTATTTGTTTTGTAGCAACAGATGGAAGGTTGGATAAGCGTCCAGACTGGCCCAAATCCCATTAAATATTATGAGAAAAGTAGTACATTTTTTAAAACATATTATACAGTACTGAGTTTCTAATGTTGCTCCCTGACTTGGATTATGCTATTGTAGTTCAATGAAGCTAGGCAAGTTGGACACAATGCCAAATTTGTGGCCATTCTCTTTTTTCCTTGATTCACAAAAAATAAACCTACAATTGACCTGTCAGTCTGACCCTTCACAAGCAAATACATATTTTAAATGTATGATATACTCTGAATTGAGGTGGGAATAGAATTGCTCATTAGGCTGAATGGGATTTTTGCAAACATTCAGCTATTACATACAATCATGTCTCATTTTGGAGTCAATGCCATTCTCATTTTAAGGCAGCACACCAAAGGCAGAGATAGTGGTCTTTGTCCGGCCAGCTGTTTTCCAATTTTTTGGATAAATTGCATGTATGACATACCTTCTCTTAAATTATATTCCTAAAACAACCTTCAAAAACAGCACATTTATTTCAGTTCACACTTGTCCAACTTGTCAATTCACACTTGTCCAACTTATTTGACAACAGCTTATTTGACAATGACAAGTAAACAGAAGAAGACCACGGACGGACAGCAAGTTAAGAAGAGTTATACGAGCCCCAGATAAAACAAGGGTAAACAGTGGAGCAGCTATTTAGAGCTGGAGGGAGCTCCGGGACCTGAAAGCATTCAAAAGCAATGCTGTGTTGGCCACATTTCTGCTTGATCACGTTTCTATTTCTAATGCAGCCAGGTGAAAGTAACATGTCATATGTAACTATACAGAATTCAGGCTTTGGAGACAACAAAAGGAACTATTATGCGGAAAATCCTTTACACTTTACAGGCATTCTTCACATTCAGACATCGTTTACAAGAAAGGTCATTTAAAGAGCCAACCATTGAAAGGTCCTTTGGGAAACCAAATATGATTTTTGCAAAGAATCCTTTCACCTTTTAAGAAGTCTTTTGCTTTATAGGGTCTGGTTCTTGGGTCTTGACAGAAGTATGGGTGGGTGCACCCTCACTGAAAACAGGGCTTCAGAATTTTTTTATGTTATGCATTGGCCTTTAGTCACCTGAACATTAATGTTATATGCATCATGAGCTCATACTGCAGCTACATTAAGGCACTTTTTGTGCTGTAACATCTCACGTACCTGCATCTGTCCCTCAAATTCTTTCCCTGTCTTTCTGCTTGGCTCTTTTTTCTGTCTCTCAGTGACTCTGTCTCTTCTTCTCACTTTGAGGACTTCTCTTCTGTCTCTCGCTCCTCTCTTTTCCCTTTTGTTTCTCTCTTTCTTCACCCTCGTGTCCCTTCTTCCCTCCGGATCGTGGGCCTCGTCTCCGCTCAAGCTGATCCCGTCACCGCGAGGGTGTTTATCCTGAAGGCACTAGGCACGGGCCTCGTGAGTGCGATTTTGTTTGTCACTTTATTTAGACGGTGTGACACTCGGCGGCAGACTCACGCAGTGTGGTCATAAAGTGCCTGACAGCGTCTCTCCGAAAGATCTTGAGCGCGGCTTTTTGCGTTCCCCTCTCGCTCTGATGTAGCAGATGGCATTTCCAATTTTCTTTGCAGTGTCACCTTGCCAAAAATCACAACTATCGTCGCACATCGCGCTTGTTTTGTGTCTGTTTCTTTCCCTCCCTCCCATTCCATTCTTTTGTCTTGTTCTTTGAATGCTCCGACTTGTCAGGAGATATAATGGGAGAGGAAAGAGCACAGTTTTTGTCTGTTAATAATCTAGGAAAGGGTTTTTCAAAGGATGCTGCTGCTGTGAAAAACGTGTCGAACGGGCCTTTTGACAATGGCAGCAATTAATGCCTTGTATTGTTACTTACTGTCTCGTTGGGCCTCTCATCCCCAATGCATTAACTGGCTATTAGGCAACACAGGAACTCAGGTGCTTGATAGAAACTTAAGTGTAGCTTCTTCTGCAAGAAAATGGCTATAACCAAAGAAAAGGCCTCATTGTTGGGGCGCATTGTCAGCTTTAGCCTTGCTAGAAGGCTTCTTAAGCACCTCTCATTACTGCCACAGGGGTCAGGGTATAAAGCACAGTCAGCCTCCCTTAATACCTCTTTACTGGCTATAAATGTGGAAAAATGAAGGAAGAAATGCAGTCTTAAAGTGTACTGCGTAACAAGGCCTTTTCATGTCGGCTGCACCGAGAACAAGACGTTAACAGTTAAACAGTCCACTGCAGAATTAGCCCTGCCGTAATAGGCCTACTAGAGGGGTAATCAATTTTGATTCCCTCTAACTAATGAGCTAACCGGCATGTCCAATAACCCCTCTTAGCTTAAAAAAAAAGATAATTGTTATCAATGAATGCCTGCAGAAGCAATTGGCAGTCACCTTATTGTGATAGGTGAGAGAAAAGTCATACTGGATACAAACAATGTCCAAGGCCTTCTGCTGTGTTACAGTGTGAATTTCAAAACAAGGGAAAAGCCTCAGAAAATGCTGGGTAAAGTGTTGCATGTGTCTAACTTTGAAAGTTCTATTGAGGGGCTGGTGGTGGCCTAGTGGGTAGGATATTAGCCTCTGGACCAAGAGGTTGTGGGTTTGAATCCTACCCTCAACATACCAGCACTGGGTTCCTGAGCAAGAGGGAGACTGCCCCCCTGTAGTTAGGGAATGGAAGTCGCTTTGGGTAAAAGCTAAACGCCGTAAATGTAAATCCAAACTGAACATCCAGAAAAAAGCAAGATAGAAGCATAACAAAACACTGAAGACACTTATCAGACCTCTCTGAGAAATATCTGGGTGTGGTCCATATTCGTATGAGCAGCTGTGATTGACAGCCCTTCATCGTTGTGCACTGTGTGCACTTTTGCTCCATTTGAATTCAGTGCGAGGTTGTTGCAAAATATGGACCATCTGAAGGACTGAGGATGTCCTGAGGATCAATTTGGAGACCACATCCTAATTTTGAACCCAGTTTTGTGTAGGTGGGAACTGACATGCACAGCAACCTTGTGACTGGTAAGACAACCACTGATGTATGTGGACTGTTCAATTTACATCAAAAGAGGACAATTGTGGCAAAATTTAGGACTAATTTACTGGGCATTAGAAAAACATTTACGAACATACTTCGTAGAAATCCAGCCTCAGCTTGATTAAGCTTTTGACCAACATTCAGACATTTACTCGCTCAGCTAAATAGCCAATCACAGCAACACACTCATTTTAACAGATTGGTAATTGAATGCTTCAGGCGGCAGTGAACCCTTGGCTATGCCTCCATGCCTTCATCAGTAAATCAAATGCTTCTTTTTGCAAAAGGATGGGATTTCCCATTCATATTCCAACCAGTAAACAGTCTCCTCCTCCCATTAACCAGGTCAGTTTAGTCTGTTTTAAACTAGTAAATTGTTTTTTCGCAAGGTCCCAGGAAAAGGGTGCGATTGTAACTTTCGAGGGAAAGGGCTGGAGCATTTCTCCGCCTGTGTCAGCTGAAAATAACCCGCTTTGATAATATCTCTCATTTCCTATGCTGGGTCATGGCACCCAGAAAGAGTCTCTGCGGGCCTGTTGAGTGAATTTCACTTGTTTTGTTCTCTGATTATGTCCTTTCATTTCTCTATTTGTCTGGCCAATCAATAAATGCTCCCTAACCTCGCCTCAGTTATCAAGAGGCCCAACTATTGCCACTGTGAAATCTAGACCGTCTCTCTCTCACTCTCTCTCCTTCTCTCTCCCTCTCCCTCTCAAACCCCGATGCCATTTGATAGCTTTGTTCATTAGATCTTTATCAATGGCTCTGGCCACAAGCTGCAAAGATACTGAGCTGGGAAGTGATCATCTTCCGAGGACACACTCCGTCGTTTTCAGCGCGTTATTTATCTCCAGACTCCCCTTCTCCCAGTGACAGTTAGTCTTGCTGTTATTAGAGAACGTAAAGGGGGAGAGGGCAATATAATGAGAAATATCAATGTATCCTCATGTTCCTCCTCTCACTGACAGTGCACAATCCATCTCCCTGACACTCACCTAGTTAACATTTTTATCAGTGGGGCAGAATTTTTAGCCCTCTCCTCCAGGCAAGGCTAATCGTTTAGATAAAGATGAAGAATCTGTGACATTGGGCCAACTTCTTTGGATAAATGATGAATAATAGCAATGGAAGTTTCATATTTTGTGAGTATTGTAATTCCTTATCACTGCACATCTAAGAATGCTGGCAGTTTTAGTGTGTGTGTTCAGCCAAATGTGAGGATTTTGCTCGGTCCTCTAGATTTTCAAAATTGTATAAATAATGAATAAATAATAAATAATTAATCAGTGTTTTAATATTTTAATATTTATTGTTACATTATTTTGTTGTTGTTTTGCAGCAGCTTCATATTAAATAGAATTCTCATGCCATTTCCAGTCTAAAACTATGACCTTATATGCTCCGGAGCTCTAGTAATATGTTTTCACTAAACTACTGGTGATTTCTTGGACCTTTTAAATTAAACGTGGATATTTGAAGCTCATAAAAGAAATGTATTTATTTCTTATAGCCTGTAACAGACATTTACATACATTTGAGCTTGTATGTTGCAGTTTTATAGTGACTCCTTCAGTAAAGAGTCCTGGCATAGAGCTGCCACTACTGTTTTCTGGTATCTAAAACATCCTCAAGGAGTGTCCATCTTCTGTGCAAAGGGCTAGCATGGCTTTCATTTCAACAAGGCAGGATGATCAACTGCTTGAAAAATGAGACTATTTGTCCCACCCACCTACATCCACTTTCACTACCTAATTATGTTGAGAGTCAAGATTATACAAATCAAAGTGAACAAAAAATACAGCTAGAAATAAACAGGCCTACAAGGCATCAAGAGTTCAGCTGTACCTTGGGAATAATCCTGAAGCCCACACATTTTATCCCCTGTTGTGATGTTGTGATGGTGTTTGCACTGCCTTTAGCAGAGACTGGAGCATGAAGATACACAACCACTGCACTGGTACTTTAATGCTTTCAACAATAGCTTGGACTGGGCACAACTGAAGTTAGTATTAATTTATTCAGTATTAATGAATAAATGTTTTAAGCCAGGGGTGTGGAACTCCAGTCCTGGAGGGCTCTGGTCCAGCACGTTTCAGTGATTTCCCTGCTCAGAAACACCTGAGCACCACGGCTGTTAATTGTTAGGTTTAGTGAATGTGTTTGAGGAGGAGAACCATCAAACTGTGCTGGACACCAGACCTCCAGGACTGGAGCTTGACACCCCTGTTTTAAGCAGTTCTTTTCATTCCTGCAGCTAAAAAGTCACCTTGAGCAGAAATTCTTTAAAGAATCAAGGTGACCCCTTACTGAGTATTCTTCATTCAGTCAGAGAGATTCAAAGAGAAGGCCACATTTTTGCAACTAATGGTGTCCATTGATCAACTTCCAGTGGTTTTTGATCACTTCTTTAAGAAGAGTTTCGTGATGCTGTTGCCGTGACAGGTATAGTGGGAATGAAATTTCACAGCGCATGGTGTCGAGTCGAAGGGAGAGCGCATGAAGCCTACTGTAGTATAGTAAATGCCTCTGTCACCTCCAGCACTTACCTTATTTTCTGCATGGTGAGCTGTTCTTCTTCAGGAGCTCCCACCTTGGAGTAACTCTTTTCCTGTCTATCCGGACTGCTTTGATTCGAAATAAATGAAATAGGGGGGTGATCGATATTCATGGTAGTTTTACTGCCTTAGTCCTTTGTCCTTCACTGTATTTGTGTCCTTGCTGATTTCATGAAAGGATGCAGAAATGCATCTTTTTGCAAAGCTGTTTTGACTGAAGATCTGTCACTGGCCCAAGCTGAGACAATGGAAGGACTTGTTTTATTGATTTTTGCATATTTGCCTCTTGTTTTGTGCATATCAGTCTCTCTTTGTTTCCTTTTCCTGCTTTCAAGGCTTTTTCCATATATAGACATTGACCCCTGGAACATTCAGACTTTGGGTTTTGACATAAATTCTTTATTGCACATGTTCACCAGGGAAGAATTCGAGGACTACCCGCATAAGGACTCCATGACACATGCCTTTGCCTTGAATATCTTCTAAACCAATTGGCTGTCAATTTGGACCAGAAATATAAAAAAAGCTCAATAGTGCTGATTTCTACTGGCATACTTGGAATTCTAATAGTATGTTATCACTAAACCAATGGCGATTTGGGGACTTTTAGATTGAACATGGATATCTGAAGCTCATAAAATTCATTCCATGTTTTATTTCAGGCTTGTAACAGACTTTCCGGTCCTCTCTGCACAAATCACTCAGGTCTCCACTTGTTTGACAAATTAATACATGCTCATATAAGTGGGAATGTAAAAAATGGCTTAATTTTGAGGGCATTAAATAGCAAAAATGGAGAAAATGAACTTACAATTTCAAGTCATTTGGGAATTACGCTTCA
>JBBPCX010000141.1:18439708-18453134 GCA_037974365.1 Hydrocynus forskahlii | reverse complement strand
TTCAGGTCTTGCTTCAGAGCTATTTTGTGTGTGTGTGTGTGTGTGTGTGTGTGTGTGTGTGTGTGTGTGTCTGTATTTATATACACACATACATATACATATGTCCACATGCCTAATTTGCGGGCTCACTTTCTGTGCATATTCACTGATCCCTTTCCCAGAGTTCCTCATCTGTCCGGACATCTGGTGTTTATCCCACGTTCCCATCATAATGCCTATTCAGGCATGTAATTGCTAAATTAACAGCAAACTCAAATGTCAATCCTGATAGTGATGCTTAGTTTTTTTTTCCCCATAATCATCATAACAAGTGGCAATTTTGGGATTTGGGCTCTATCTAGACAAATCCAAGGTAATTCCTGTGGTGATTGGCAAGGGCACAACTGCTTTGGGTAAGCGTCACGGTCTGAACAAGCTCTCAAAAATAATCACCTTCCGCATCTGGAAAGCCGATCACACGCGCGTAAAGCAGCGGCCGGTTTATGGCTGCCGTCGTCCTTCCACAGCCTGCAAACGCCAGGTTAATGGAGGCAGTGGAATGACTCACGACAGTGCAGTTCAGCAATGCCTCCTATTCCCTGTGGGCATGGCGGCACTACATATTCATGCCATGAAAGTAACATTTCACCTGTAGTCCGCATGTTCTAAATAAGAGCATCCTGCGCGAGTGCCCTGGAGGACAGTGGAGGCGAAAGATAAGCACTGCATTCCATTTGGGATGGAAAAATGGTGTGTATGTTTTCTATAAGTTTGTTTTTCCTTTTTAGACCACATCAACACAAACAAACGGCTAATCACTTATCAGTGTTTTTTTGTTGTGCCATGAATACTTTGTTCCCTGTTACTTTTCTTTATAAACACATTTTTGTTTATATTTATGATCACATACTTTTTGTTTGTCATTTCATTATGAGCAAAATCTTATGTGCAATAGTCTTACCGTGTGAAATATGTCCATATATTTTACTGATCTCTATTACGTGCAATAACAGATTCTTAACCACCATTTGCGTTATTACTAATTCACTTCACTGTACCCCAGCAGTTGTGTATATCATAGTGCTTTTCATGCTGAGTATTTTCTATTTTCGACTTTATATTTTATATCGTCCTTGTCTCTACGTGTCTGTGCAGTCGTAACATGAGCAATTTCCCCTGGGATCTTCTGATGTATACATAAAGGATGTATACATTTAGAGCATTTTATCCAGAGACTTCCATTCCCTAACTACAGGGGGCAGTCTCCCTGGAGCAACTTGGGGTTAAGGGTCTTGCTCAGGAACCCAGTGGTGGTGTACTGAAGGTAGGATTCGAACCCATGACCTCTTGCTGCAGAGGCAAGTATCCTACCCACTAGCCCCAACCCCCCCCCCAATGGATGGAATGTTTACAGAGCAGGACAAAATCAAAAGATGGTGTAAATCTGTTGAGATATGCACAGTAAGTCTATCAAATAAAAACAAAAAAAAATGTTTCCATAAGACTCGAAACTATAAACTTTGGGTTTTTGCAAAGTTCAGAGATGTGTGAAATAAGTGTGTGGTAACTGATGGTGCAGTCGATTAGGCTGACAAACACTGGAGTGTTTCTTTAAGGACCCGGAGAAGAAACGGGGAAGAAACAACCCATCTTTCAAGCAGTCTCTTTAATTCTCTGAGTACATCTCCAGCTAAAGCCGCCCGCGCTGGTACGCAAGACAGAGAGAAAGAGAGAGAGAGCAGGCTGAGGAGGAGAGGGGGGAAACAGGAGTAAAGCAGTAGACAAGTTGTCACGCTGAGTAATTAGTCTCCGCTGGGCGAGAAAGTGCCTGGATGTTGTGACACGCACCAGATTGTCCACAAGTCCACTGAGAGACCCTGTCACCAGCCTGTAGGTCTGTGCAGGGACAAATAAGACCCACACACAGGCTGACGAACACACACATACAAACACCCACGCACACACACACACGTACAAACATACATATACTCTTTCTTCCTCCATCTACTGGAGATTTGGCGGCCAGCCAACACACATCAGAGCCTCAGCTTTGTCGTTCCTCACAGTTTTCTTCCGTTAATCGTGTCTTCTGCTTTCCAAACTTTGCAATCATGGATAATGTCTCTTGTGTCCTTGTCCATCAGTGATCTGTCAAAAAGAGAATTTACAGAGGAAAGAAAGTCCTTCCCTTCACCCAGCCTTCTTTGTTCTGTCACAGAAGAGCATTCTGCAAGCGCCATGACGTCCGGTTAGTTATTTATTGTGAAACCCCCCATTTTAACGAGTCCACCGTTTAACGATGCCTTTTAATTATTGGCGGATGGCGGAGAATGTCCCTGGCCATAAACGAAATGACGGCTGGGATTTTAAAAACGCTGTCTAGCAAGGGGGCAATAGCTAGGCCTCATCAGGTGTCTGTCTGTCTGCCTAATCCAGTCCCTTTGATAGGTGGCTTTACGGGGAAGGTAAATGACAGCTTGTGACAGAGTGTTGTGAGGTGGAAATCATTACTGTTACGGCGAAAGGACAAGAAAGATTATGAAGTGTACCGGAGACGGAAAGGGTACCGTGGCCGGGGTGAGACGAGCGGGGATGGGGAGGATGAAAAAGAAAAAAAAAAAAAGAAGGTCAGCACTTTGATAAAGGTTAGGTCTCTAAGCCCCCGTCCCCGTCAGCGTGAAGATGTCAGCGGATTCTCGCTCCTAACGTGAGCGTGCACCGTGAGTCGCTTTCCCCCATTAAGCCCCTTTTGTGTTTTCTGAAGCTGAAAAGACAGAACCATCAGACTTGATTATTTTGCTGCTTCTAACCCCCTCTTTCTTGCTCATCTAACAAGGTGCTGAAAATGTCATTAAAACATGCGTTTTTCTGCCATCCCTTCTGAATTAAGGTGCAAACGCTCCGTCAGGGCGGCATGACATCCCTCTAATTCATTGCATTGATTTGCATGTATGAGAATGTAATTAATCTTGATGGGTTTTTTCAAATTTGCCTCTTTTCTGATTCATGCTATCAGTTACATTCAAATTTGTTTGCAGGTTTTCACAGATAGGGAAGTAACAACAAATCGCACGTTCATGTGAATGCACACAAACCGCGAAGTCATTAATGGTTAGGGGTGGATGTGCGATTAATTAACGAAGGAGCTTAGGTGCTCAGAGCTGTTGTTGTTCATGGAAGTGCCCTGTTAGGAAAGTTTCTTTTTTCAAATAATTTTTTGTGAAAAACAGGAATGCTTTGATATTGGAAATGTATGGTTCCATGTAGACACTGCTAGACTGAAGTGTCCCTTAGTTGCTCTAGAACCTACTGGGTCTGTTTTAGGTGGTCTACAAGCTTCTGGCACACTTCTAGTTGCTTCAAGAACCTCTTCTAATTTTGCCCTACTCACTAAATGTTCTGGCATTGCTGAAGTTGCTCTAGAACTGACAGGCTCTGCCCTCACTGCTCTGGAGCCTTCTAGTTCTACGTATTAGCTCTAGAAGACGTCGCCATCGTTGTTCTGGAATTCCCTGGGTTCATGCTAGTTGCTAGTTGTGTTTTGAGCTCTGCCCCAGTGGTTCTAGAATATTCTAGTCTACACAAGTTCCCTAACTTATGTAGAGCATTGGTCAATTGCTCCTGGAGATCTACTCTTGCTCCAGCTAGTTAATGTCTTCAAATGTCTTTGACTGGCTGCGTCTGATGCATTAGTGTCAGATAAAAGAGGCAACGTAAGATGCAGGTTGAAGCTAAGCTCTTCAGAGATGTAAACCTCCAACCTGTCATGGCCACTACTCTAGAAAAGCCACGTGAGTAACCCGCGGGCCAGTTCTAAAAATAGCACAACTCACCAGTGAGCAGCATCTAAAATATTCTTTTATCCTGTTACTATTCTTCCTTAATCACTTTTGCATTCATATGGATTTGAAAATGACAATATCTAAAAAAAAAACATTTAAAACATGTTTATTATAATGAAGTTTAGATAAGTTTAGGTAAACTCTGTTCTAATGTATCAAACTGGTAGCCCTTCGTACGGCTCAGTACCCGTGAAGGAGCTCTCAGTTTCAAAAAGGTTGGTGCCCCCTGTTCTAGAGCTTATTGCCAAATTAGCTCTAGAATACCCTGGGTGATGTCTTTTTTGCATTGACGCCATATACCTTTTCTTGACCAACATTTTAAAAATGTAAATGTTACATTTAAAACACACAGTTGGAACTTAACTCCTGGAACGCAAGTGGCATGGATTCTTAACAAATGGTAAACTGTCATCATGCGGCAAAACGACTCCTTGTACAGCAGTTTGTGTTGATGCTTGAGGTGTCAGATGTCATGCTTAGCTTTGTTTGGTGTACCTGTGTCACATAAAACCAAAGTTATTGTAAATTAAGGAACATGTAATAATAACCACTATTGGGGTTTTAAATATGACATCACACACAAAGGCCCATAAAGAACAAAAGAGTGCCCAGAGTTCTTTTATTTTGGGTCTTAGAAACAAACCGAGAAAAGCACATGGTCTTTGGACCTGGGAGAACTTTCAGGATAGTCTCCGCCCACAAGTGGGTGGGGAAAACCCAAAGAGGGAGGGGGATCCGGAGAGTGTCCACGTGGCGGTGCACCAAGTGCAAGTGCAGCAAATGGCGAGCATTGTTTTAGAGAGCGTAACGAATTAATACCTTAATACCGATCAATTAATCACAGAAAAAATTACGCGTTAAAAAAAGTCATGCTGCTTAAAAAATCATTCGTTAATTTAGATGAATTAATCAGAGAGCTTGTAATTAATTAGATATTTTTTTTTTACTCGCTTGACACCCCTTGTTAAAATCCGATTTTACTAATACACTCAGAGTTCTCAGGGTTAAGACCATTGTTGCAACGTTGAGAACATTTGCAAAAAAGTTCTTTAAAATTGCTTCCATAGAAAGAATCTTTCAAGAGCCAAAAGTAGATCTTCTGGCACAACACTTTTCAACACCTTTACTTTTAACGGATTTGTTGCTCTAGGGGCATCTCACATAGCGATGTATGTTTAAATAATCCCTGCGATGGCAATGTTTTCTTGCAATGGTTTGCCTGCAAGTTGGAGCCATGCTTCCATGTCCCCTCTATCCCTGTTTCTCAAGATTTCCTATTTGCCAGTTCCTTTTGTTTTGTATGGTGTCCAGTTTTGACCTTGCCTGCCTCAGTTTCTCAGTTTCTAGTTATAGATGTAGCTGTGTTGACCCTGTCTGCCTGTGTATTGACCCTTGCTGCCTGCACTGACTACAATTACTGGACAAGCCCTAATAAATAGAATCAGCTCTCACCCTTCAGGCTCCCATTCTTTACAGGAGTGCTGTGTTCATATTTATTTCAGGGTCAAATTTCTGCTGAAATTTGCCTTATGATCTTGACCCCATGGCCAAGAGGAAGCTGCCAGATCCATAGTGAAAACTATCTGGAGAAAACTGGTGTCATTGTATCATTACTGCACATGGAAATATTGGTCTACGCCGACCACAGTTCCTTCGGCATCTCGCCACCAGCCATTTGGACATCAGTGGAGATCTTCAGCACTTGTTACATAACTGCAGTGGTGATAATAGTGGTCTGTGAGTGTACTTCAAATGGGCCACGTTGCTTTAATCATTCAGCTAATGGAGCAAGACGGTTTAATCATGTGGGCTTTCAGCCTTTCATCAAAAAGGAGAATGTGGAAACAGACATGAATTAGTGAAGTGGTCGGAGCCTTTTCACATTCCGTTTGATGGCATTTAATTGAACTAAAAAGTTCAACATTTCATCCCCTTCCTAAAAATGTATGTTCTTCAGCCCCCACCCCGTACTGTATTTCCGCCCCTCCTTCGTTCCTGTGGGTCACTAATTATTCCCGGACTACTCTGTAAACTTGTCAAAGGGTACAATTATGCGATAAAGTTTTCAAGCATTTTTATTTTGTTTTGAATGTAACTTCTAATGCTGGAGGTTAGCACGTTTGGAGTCTGATTCCGTGAGACAAGTTATAATAAATTCTCTTTATCAAGTTATTGTTGTTCTCAGCAAATCACCGTCTCGGCTGTTTTGTGCCGCTGTTTACCTTGGTGTAATGAAGGGGAGAAATGCAAGAAGAAAGAGGACAAAAAACACAGTCATTAAATCTTAATGAAATGTCCACGGGTGTGTGCTATATTTGTATACAAGCTGTATGCTTAAAGGAACAATCCATCCCTTAAGAACTGTAGAGAATGTTCAAGACTTTCTTGTTGTTCTGTTTTATTCCAGTGTGGGCTGAAGCTGGTTATGGTCCTGGCCATTGACTCCAATGTTGGAGTGGCTGGGAACCAATTACCATTTTAAAAAAATAGTTTGCATTTTTATTATGATTGTCACCTGTGTGCCCTGATTCATACTGAAGAAGCTTAAAACGTTTTAATCTTCTTGTTTATGTTTGATTTATCCAATCAGCTAATGCTTTGACATTGGTTGAGTTCACTTGGAATGGGAACTGAACTGGAAGAATCACAATGCGAATGCTCGTTTCCTGAAAAACATTATATTTACAAAGTGCATTAGATTTAGAATGTAATATTTGTCATATATTACATTTTATTGTGCCTGGTGATTCGGATTTGTTCGGTTCTGCCTGTCTTATGGCTGCGATTGACCTGTTCTCTGGACTGTTTCTCTGCCTTTTGTGATTCTGATTTGAATACTGTGTTGACTGTTTGCAGTGGTTGAACTCTGCCTGTTTTCTCATGGTGGTTCGTACATATCCCTTCTGTCAATAAACCAACCAACTTAAAGCTCTGCATTTGCGTTCGTATCTAGATGTTTCAGAGGATTTCTCCAGATTCTGACACTGAAACATATGGACAAAAGTCAGCCTAAAATTAAAGTATGTGGTTAATGTGTTACAAAATAAAAGTAATAGTTCTAGAATTGCAGATTTCTTTTTTTTTGGTCATCTGTGAATAAAGGTGGTCTTGATGACAGTCCAGTATTTTTCCCTGTTTCAGAATGTATTTAGGTAATACAGTAACCCCCTGCTTTTACGTTCCAAGAGCACCCGCGGTGTTATGATGGGGTTAAAAAATGCCTAAAAATGCCTATTTTTATAGTGTAAAGCCTAAACATGCCCCCAAATATGCTCCCAAAACACTTTCATTTCATTTAAAACTCATTAGCCTTAAAGAAAATGTAAAGGTAAACCCGTATTTGTACTGTACAGTTTACACTGAACTCCAGCAGTGCTAGAATGTAAATACTGACGTTACCCCTGTATAGACTGTACTGTAATTCATGCACGGGCGTTTTCTTTGGTTTGCGCCGTCATTTTCTTTGGTATAAGTAGGTAAATACAGTAATAAATTAATTTAATTTACTGTAATAAAAATGCAGGGCTTTAAGAAGAACAAAACGAAAAACACGAGCACACTCGAGAAGGGGGAAATTCTGGACTGCAGAGTCACAGGGCAGCAGCCAATCAGCAGCAAGGAGAAATAAATAATCTCTTGGATTGGCTACTTTCGATCCTCCCGCCTGTGAGTACAGCTGACAGTGACGTCCGGGCCTCGTGTTCTCAAAGACGGGAGATTTTAAAATTCACGATGGACTGAAACCACGACTGCTGATCCACGAACGTGGGTATTACTGTATGTCTGTCATTGACTAACATTCCAATCATGGAACAATTATATATAAATCAGATTTATAAATTTAGATTAGTCTTGTGAAGATTGAATAACAGACAATGTGATAAAGATTCTTCAGTAAAAGTAAAACTTCTATATAGGAATATGGACGCCTAAAGAACCATCTGAATGCATAAACGATTCCTCATCATCTCTATAAAGGAGTACCTGCTGTGAATAATCTTTTAAAGAATATATCCTTCAAAAATCCTCTTTCTGGTACTATGTAAAAACACTTTTGCTAAGAGTACAATATCCTCCCATGTCACACTGCAAAAAGAGAAACATGACAAAGAGTTCAAGGTGTTGACCTCCAAATTCCCCAGATCTTAATTTGATCAAGCATCTGCTAATGTCTTTGTGTCAGATACCACAGCACTTTCAGAGGTCTTTTGGAGTCCATTCCTGGACAGAGCTGCTTTGGTGGCACATCCGTCTATATCATCATTTCTGCTTGGTTTTATTTTAATTGAATCAATGAAAATAGAGAAAATCGTGTTATATTGATGTACATTAAGGTTAATCATGTTTACTTATGTAACATTTATTTATATACTGCAGACTATAGGAAGCTTTTTTGGGTGACCTGGGGTTAGGCAGTTGCCCCTGCGATCGGCAGGTTGTGGGGTTGAAGCCCAGGACTGCCAGTGGTACTACTGAGGTACCCTTGAGCAACACTGTGTGCTGTGTTGTGGTGTGTTTGCATGTGACTACTACTTGACTCACCTTACTTCCTTCTCCTTCAGAGTTACAATTTCAGGGATTCAAGATGTTGTTAAGATGGTGAGGATAAACTAATGATACTGAAATAGTGGCCAGCTGAAAGGACATGGAGAGGCATTGTCAGCCAGCACTCTTTAATGGCCAGATGGGTTCCACCCTTGTTATGCATCTTATACAGGCAAAGACATTCAGGTGTTCATGATTAACACCCGTCGGTGTCAGAGACCAGAGCAGGTGGACTCTGTTACTGTTATCTCAGAGACACTTAGCAGAGAGTAGCGTGAGGATCATCGGGGCTGCTCACCCCAAGGGTCACTGCTTAATACCGGCATGTCCTATCTGACTCGGGAGGGGTCGTAACCCGCAGTGGGCTGTGACACTTTAGAAGAAGATGGGGTTACATTGGGTTAATCAAGTCCAATGTCTCAGCGCGGGATATTATTTCGCTGGCCTTGCTTTGTAAAAGGGCTTCTTCTCTGCCATCTTGGACAAATCATATCAATGCATGGGTGCCCTAGTGTGTCTTTTTCGCGTGTTGGTGAGTAGATGAGCATGAGCATGTTTTACGCTAATGCATGCCAAATGAAAGTTTGATGTTCCCAAAGTAGATTGCAACATGATTAATGTACAAAATTGTTGTGGCTCAAAGGTCAGTAATATGATTATGAGATCATCCATGGCACGCTGCCATATGCTGGCTCAACCTGACACCTCTGAAATGCAATCGCTATTATTTTTCCAATATAATGCCTTATGAGCATTGATATGCACAAGGCGATACATTATGAGGACACCTATAAGGCAGCATAATAGAGCAGCTTTATAAGGGCAGCTGTAAGATTGAATAATGGTTATTAAAAGTGGTTCCTCAAGGTTCTTCTTGTGAGTTTTCTGGTTTAGTAAGGTTATCAGATTGAAACTCCTTTCTCTTTGTTCAGATCATTTGAAAATGAGCTTTTGGGAATTCAGGTAAAATTGTCACTTTTTGTTACAGTTCGAGTTTAACAGTTTGGTGTGGAGCGGATGAAGTTTAGGATCTCGAGTTTGAGATTCTGAGAATCATTTGCAGATTTTACCTCATGCCCTCTGGTCAAGGTTTTGGGTTTTGAGTATCTTTGGGTATCCTAACACTGACTATGATATTAAACTCACTGTTGAGTAGAAAGCCAGATGTAACATTGGGAGGTGTTTAGAAAGCCAAACACTAAGCCAGATGTAACATTGGGAGTCTTGCCCAATGACTCATATTGGTTTTCATGTGCATGTGTGTAGATAACATTTACAAATTTTTCAACAAGTGATTTTGTTTCGGGACTAAGTTTAAATTCATGTTATGTATTGAGGATTTAAATGGCAAATATAGTTTCATTTAAACAACCAGACTGGAGGTTAGAGTGGTCAGCTGTGATTTAGTGTTAGAATTAATAGCAATGGCATTGACATTAGGATTAGTACTAAGTTTAGTTGGCATTAGCAAAAATCATTTAAAATTAAGTTTTGTATAAGTATTAAGATTAATATTAATATATACGTGTTTTTTGTTTAGTTTTTGGTCGGTGTGTTCTTAAATGGTTTCATCTTGACAACTGGTTCGGTCATAAGTGTAGAGTTAGTGTTTGGTTTTAGGTTACCTTTAGATAATTTTGGTGTAAAGGCCAACTTGGAGATTATGTTTTAAGCACAGTGTTAGCGTTTGGATTTTTTTTGTAATGGTGGGTCACATTATACTGGTATTAATCCTGAAATTAATACAATGCAATAATGATACGATGTTGGTGCTATTATCACTCCCTAACTGTCCAGCTTACAACTGTGTACTGTTTTTCATTTTGGTAATAAAAGATGGGGTGATTTCATTGTGTACTGATGAATAGCAAGTGCAAAAGGGGGCAATACCATCAACCTGTTCGCCTCCATCATCTATTATCATGAACTATTTTGGCAACAATGTGTAAGTAATAGGTTGGTAGTAGTGTGATTTTTTTTTTAAGCTGACGAGTTTGCCGATCATGTTTAGAGTTAGAGTTTGGATTTAGGTTAGTATTAGTATAAACGGGAAGCAGCTGAGTGGTCATTAAGCTTCATTTTGCGGTATGTGTTCGGTTGATTTACTGGATAACACGGCTGCACTGCTGTACTGCTGCATGGGCAAGCATGCAATGCCAAAAATAGTCACTGGGCAGGGCTCCTGATGTTTTTCACTTCCATCTGTAGCATAATTAAAATGAAAGTAGCTCTAGACAAGACCGTCTGCCACATGTGTGTTTGTGTACGTTTTGTAGTAGCTTTTGCATAAATGGTCGGTTTGGAGAATACATTTGAGTTAAGATAAGATAAGATAAGATAAACCTTTATTAGTCCCACAAGTGGGACATTTGCATGGCTATGGCAGAAAGTGGACAGGACAAAGGTAATAGCAGCAGAAAGTGGCAAAACAATAGATTAAAGCTATACAACACAATAAGACAAATTAAAGTAGACTTTACAAGTAATACAAACATATAAATAGACATTTGTATGTGTATTGTTTGTATATGTGTATGTATTTGTATTTTGTGTATGCTTAAGTGTTAGATTTTGGAGTTTGTCTTACTTTTTGAGTAATATTTGGAAGTTTTTCCCATTAATGGTCATGGATTAACAGCCTGTTTGGAGATTATATAGCATTAGTGATATGTTTAGTGTTTACATGGTTTCTACTTAACAGTCTTTGATTTTTAGTGTCAGTGTTTTTTTTTGGTTTTTTTTTTTTTACTAGAAGTTTACCAGAAGCAGCAAAGTTTTCTGCTTTGGTGTCAGATGGAAGTGACAGGCTGGACTGTGTGTTTGTCTGTGTGTTTGTCCACTCTTCTCACTCCCTGCCTCTGATTTGAACCGGTATCCCGATGCCTCTCGAGCCTCATCAGCCATTTGGAAAAAACATGCGTGTTTTGACAGGCTGTCATCTGAGGCACTGCTTTTTGACAGTCTGGGGAATATTATTTTTACTGAGTAATTACTGTACCAGCTGTTGAAATGTATTTACATGCCATCAGGATGGCCTCTGTCTTAGCAGGAGACAGGAGCTAACGCGTGGCAGCAATCTGTTTCGAAAATCCCCCTCCTCTCTTTCAGCCTGGATGCCAGGCGGACAGTTATGTCAGTGTGCAGTGACCATTTAAGAAGGAGCGGGCAGTGAGGGAGTTGAGCGCGGCACCTGGTGTCAGCTGGCCTCTGAAAAGAGAAAAGAACCATTAGTGGAGGATCTGGAGGCCGTGTACGCCATCACAGCCCTTCGTTTAAGACAGGTTTGGTAAAATAACATACGCATGTTGACACACTACATTACAATTCTGAGTGATGGCTTGGTTCACTGAACACCTTGGACCGTTCAGTGGAGAATCCACTCCACCCTCACTGGCATGTTTATTATTGTGTGGGGCTGCAAGGTGCTGTAGTAACAAAACCTCTGAAATAGTAACTTTATATGAGAGGGAAAAGCCAGTGTAGATTTTACTTTGAATAATTTGAGGCCATTTTTTAGTAGTCTGTGTTCAGCTGGATTTTTCAAACGGTGTGAAATAAATTAAAAAAAAAATTAAGTCACCATGTCTGGTGCTGACCAAATTATTCCAAGAATCATGAAATTCTGTGTTTGTCTGTAAATTGGTAGGTAGTCAGTTTTATTTTCTATGAGCAGGAAGTTTGGAAGGTGTTCCAAATTGGGGGTGATTACATTTTAAGCAGCATATCATCACTAAGTCACCAAATGAAGCTTACAGTGTATGTAAACTTCATGATGAATGGCCCAATTGAAATGCTCCAAAATGTCTTGGAGAAAAGCTTTTCGCATGAAGTTCCTATATAAGCTTAGAACATTTCTCGTTCCTCTTTGAAGGTACTAGTTTAGAGATACTTGTTTACCTGCCTGGACATGCAAAATGATGTCTTTTTATTTCAGAAAATCAACAAAACGTATTTCTCCACTAGGCACAATATTATTTCATTTTTTTGGAACACACTTAAAATTGTTATTGTTATTGTCTAATTATGGAAGATAAATGGAAAATGGACAAAAATGGAGATACAAAGCTTTGAGGCAGAATATCACCATCTATGTCCTTGAGCATGGAGAACACTATAAAAACAACATCGTTAAACATCTCATTTCTCCAGGAGGATCTCTTGCTCCCTTGGTGTACATTAGGCATCCCCTAGCATAAAATCATATTCTTGGGGAGTGCTTTGATTTATTAATATCTGATAATGTCGTGATGGCACTAAAAATGGAAAACAACTTGATATTGCCTTTCTCTTTTCCTCCTTTGTGGCAGTTTCTCAAAGGCTGATTTGCTCAAGGTAATGTTCTTCTCATCTCTGAAAGTAAAACAGTTGCTTTGAAGAACAGTTGAAAGTTAGCGATGTTTATCGATGCTGAGGATAAGCACACATGACATCTTGCATTCGTAGAAGTTGAGTTCGTTTGACAGAATCACAGCTAGGACAACAAAAACACAGCGGAAAGACATGGCGCTTTGAACAATGGCCCCATTTCAAAGATTATTTGCTTCTTGATATAAATGGTCCATGAAAATTCTTTATTGAATGTGAAAGGACAAGCAGATGAGCCTGATATTTTGCTGGTTATTGCTATACGAGGGAGGGAAAAAGGAGCACCGTCTTGAATGCCTTGTGAATGTATTCTTTCATAATTGTATGCTGCCCTTTGGAGTCACGCTCACACACTGCTAAAAGCGAGCTGAGATTAGAAGTTCAAGAGGCAGCCAGTGTGTTGAGTTTTATTGCTATTCCATGTTAAATGTCAAGATGCAGCCCACCTATTATATTCTCCCGTTTTACATTAGCATGTGGGTCTTACCGAAGGCATACATTGAAACGTTACTAGGACAAAAGGGGAGAGAAACTTTTTTGCTAATATCTTCACACTTCACTCAAATGCCGGTGGTTGCACTTTATTAGGTGCACCTACCTGGCATCTACCATTTTATCAGCCCTGCTTACCACATACAGCTCCAGAAAACAATAAGAGACCGCTGCTATTTATTTTTAAATCAGCATCTCTATGC
>JBBPCX010000141.1:18414462-18424533 GCA_037974365.1 Hydrocynus forskahlii | reverse complement strand
GTGTGCAGGAGCAGTACGTGGGGGAGCAGTGTGTGTGGGGGAGCAGTGTGTGTGGGGGAGCAGTGGGTGTGGGGGAGCAGTGTGTGAGGAGCAGTGTGTGTGGGGAGCAGTGTGTGAGAGGAGCAGTGTGTGGGGGGAGCAGTGTGTGGGTGTGTGGGTGTGTGTAACTACCAATTATCTTTACCAAGTCAAAGTTCAAAGCATTGCTGCAGCACGGACTTCTTTTGAAATGAAGTACAGTACACAGCAGCCAATCAGAACAGAGGTTATTTACATATAATACTCTTTTTAAAACAAGGGACTTAAAATGATCATGAAAAACTGAATTCTCACTACTTTTGGTAATTAAATGTAGGAAAACAAAAAACATGAAATTGCCCTTTTCAGTTTCAAAAAAGCTTCCAATAATGTAAATGTCCATGACAAGAACCATTTAGGAACCTTTGTTTTTAAACACATCTTTCCTGAAGCAAAAGCGCCAAAGGGGTCAGGGCAGGAGAAGTTCAGATTTGACTGCCAAAAAGTAGGCGAGCTCGTTTATTTTCCATAAATAGGAGGGCGAGCGGGCATACGTGCGTTGCAGGCTGGCCCCAGCCTCCTCTCTTTTGGTCCAGTGAACACCGTTCATACCGATCCGCACACTTCTTTTTCATTACTCAGCTTCTGCCAGCCGGCACTTGTGCGCTGAAACGGATAAATTCAAAATCTTTCAAAAGTCTGGGGAAAAAAGAAAGAAACTACTGCAAGTCGTGAGGGATTTTTGCCCATACATCAAACAGATTTATCCATGGCTAATGTACAGCACACGGTGATGTGATATTTTACACCAAGACCTGGCTTTCCCCCAGCCATTGTCACCATTATAAATGGAAGGAGTATTGACCACCGAGTTAGTCCATAGATTATTAATGGCTGTCATGTATGTTTGTATTGACTCACGTTTGTTTAATATTTATCTGTGCAGGCGTTCACCACGAGGGACCAAGTTCACCTTGAAATTGGACCAAAAACAAAGATTCTAGCTCATCAGGATTCTGTAAGACTGACTCTCAGGCCCGTGAGCGAAATAAACACTGGGTGCAACAGTATATCACCAGGTATCCATATGAAATGAAAGAACATGAACAGTTTCAATTCATTTTAAAGATACTTTGAAATATAATCTTTGGAAGGGCGAAACACGAAGGGCTAGGGGAGCTTCTAGTTCAAATTCTAGATGTGTGTATCGGCGGTGTATTTGAGGACAGCCTTTTTTTTTTCTTTTTTTTTTCGGAATGCTTGCACTTGGACCCAAGTGACCCTGTATATTTTCTTTCACTCATGAAAGATTTAAAAAAGGCCAGTGGTCTATGGCCCTACCATTATAAATAGTAATATTGAAATATTATTATAGCAGTTCTTTTAATTAATCTGCCAGTCGGCAATCAAGCATGCCTAACAAAAATATTAATTAAAACAAATAAGTTAATTGTTTAAAATAGTTGTGTGTAATGTACACAAGTGAAAATATTTTCACGTTCTGATAATGTTTCTGTAAAATTGAATAGCCAGTGCTTGCATACTTATTTGCAGGTAAATAACACTGTATTGTCTTGATAAAGTAAAAGACCTTTGCCTATCTATCTATCCATCCATCCATCCATAGTTAGTCAGGTCCATGAATATTGGGAGATCGACACAATTCTAATCTTTTTGGCTCTATACATCACCACAATGGATTTTAAATGGAACGAACAAGATGTGCTTTAACTGCAGACTTTCAGCTTTAATTTGAGGGCATTTACATACAAATCAGGTGAACGGTGTAGGAATTAAAACAGTTTACAAATGTGCCTCCCAATTTTTAAGGGACCAAAAGTAATGGGACAAATGAATAATCATAAATCAAACTTTCATTTTTTAATTCCTGGGTGTAAATCCTTTGCAGTCAATTACAGCCTGAAGTCTGGAATGCATAGACGTCACCAGACACTGGGTTACATCCCTGGTGATGCTCAGCCAGGCCTCTACTGCAACTGTCTTCAGTTCCTGCTTGTTCTTAGGGCATTTTCCCTTCAGTTTTGTCTTCAGCAAGTGAAATGTATGCTCAATCAGATTCAGGTCAGGTGATTGACTTCAGATAACATTCCACTTAAAAAACTCTTTGGTTGCTTTCACAGTATGCTTCGGGTCATTGACCATCTGCACTGTGAAGCGCCACCTGGTGAGTTCTGAAGCATTTGGCTAAATATGCGCAGATAATATTGCCCGAAACACTTCAGAATTCATCCTGCTGCTTTTGTCAGCAGTCACATCATCAGTAAATACAAGGGAACCAGTTCCATTGGCAGCCATACATGCCCACGCCATGACACTACCACCACCATGCTTCACTGATGAGGTGGTATGTTTTGGATCATGAGCAGTTCCTTTCGTTCTCCACACTCTTCTCTTCTGTGTAGCTGAGCTCACAGTGCATTCTTTCTTTTTAAGAATGTTCCAAACAGTTGATTTGGCCACACCTAATGTTTTTGCTATCTCTCTGATGAGTTTGTTTTAATTTTTGAGCCTAATGATGGCTTGCGTCACTGAAAGACAGCTCTCCGGATCTCATATTGAGAGTTGATGGCAACAGATTCCAAATAGCACACTTGAAATGTACTCTAGACCATTTATCTGCTCCTTGTAAATAAGAAAATGAGGGAATAACACACCTGGCCATGGAACAGTTGAGCAGCCAATTGTCCCATTACTTTTGGTCCCTTAAAAAGTGGGAGGCACATATACAAGCTGCACATCTTGTTCATTTCTTTTCAAATCCATTGTGGTGGTGTATAGAGCCAAAAAGATTAGAATTGTGTCGATGTCCCAGTATTTTTGGACCTTACTGTATCTATCTCTCAATCTATCTATGTATTAAGGTGTTGATTTATTATACTAGGCATCGACCTTATAAAGGTCATTGTTTAATAATCACTGGCAATACCTGTATTAAAAACGTATGATGTCCCTATGAGGGTAGCTTGCAAATAAAGTGTTGCTGCTACTTTATTAAGCAATAGCTAGAGTATTCATGTGTTGGACATCATATATTTTGCACAGCATTTAAGTGTCCATTATAATGCCTTCATTAAGCCTCATCAAGCCAGTAGTTGCTAACTTGCCTATTGAGCTAATTAACTGCACCATCTGCTAATTAACTGGCTCTTTTTAATTAGAGTTATTAGAGTTCATTAAACATTAATCTGAGCACTTTTATTTGTGTATGATCCATTATAATCTTCAGTCTTAGATGCCCATTATTATTAGATTATTAAACCTTATCTAACAAAATATTATCATTTTAATCTGTAATACTTTGTGAAGCCTAATAAGAGTGTTATAATGGGCACATTCAATATGGTCATATGTATATATATATATATATATATATATATATATATATGTGTGTGTGTGTGTGTGTGTGTGTGTGTTCAAAGAAAACTGCTTTTAAAATGCCTAGTAACTGCTTAATGAATTAATAATTGAGAACCAGTTAATTACTAGATATTGGTATGATATAGCTTAATAAGAGCATCATGAATGCATTATAATATCCATGCCAATGAAAATGTAAATTAGCATGAAATGTAAAATGTAACTAGTGTGATCAAGGGACTTTTATTTTTATTATTATTATTATTGTTTTATAGCTGCCTCTTCTCCTCCAACCGTTTTTGAAATACTGGCATGGTTCCAACATCAAAACGTGCATCAATATCTGGTGCAGTGCACGTGTATTCAGATTTTTGATTGGTTGATCAGGGGCCGAGTATTAATTGTTTAAAAAATCTAATTTTTGGTTGAGTCACCCCTGTAATGTATGGGGAGAGAGGGAGAATGGTTGAGTTGCCTTAAAAATGTTCGTCAGAGCGAGAGAGTCTGTGATGTCATGGGGCAAAACATGGAGAAAAGAATCAGTCTTGTGCACAGCAGACACATAAACAGACTTCAAGACACTATAGATCTGTTACAAAAAAAGTGTTACTGCTAGCTGTGGTTTAATTAACAATCCCCATGAATGCGTCTACGTATATACCCATCCTTACCCATAAATGGCTTGGTAAGAGTTAGCAAGTTAATACCCCTTATGTGCTTTAGAGGTAAAATGCCATGCGTTGAATAAAGAGAATCGAAAGAGCACAGGTTCAAATCCATGCTACGAGTAGGTTCTTTTTTAACGCAAACTTTTTTTGGCCCATAACACCAATGTTTAGGTGTTTTCAAACACTGGTTTTATAGCAATCAGCAATCACACTTTGCATTATCTCACAGACATACGATCTAGTTTGTTTTAAGCTCTCATAATACAAGATGATAACCTGTTTTTAAAAGCTGATATTACCATGTCAGTGTTTACAAAGCTATATGCTCCTTTGGGTCACGCATGATGATGGTTTTACATCAATTGTGCATTAAAACATAGAAAGTTGCAAGACGTCAGCTTCACTACATTAACAGCAGAGATGAAGTGCTTAGAACACAAATATTGATTAATATTCTGAGCCATCATTGATCTCATGTACACATGGCTGCCTCTGGAATGCCCATGAGCTAGGCTGTACACATCACATGTGATGAAATGTCAGTGTTGTTTGGATCTTTTTTTCCCCCAATTACTCACAAATCATGAGAGAATGGGGCTTTGGAATGTTTTTGTCATATGCATACAATGCCAACATATGTTTCCTTCCTCACATCACTGATTCTAAAAATAATTATTGGTGAACAAGTAATTGGTAGCGCATTGTGTGTCATATTTGTATTCACACCATCTCTGTGGTTCACCTGTGGCGACCCTTATTGCCTTTGAGAGACAGTTGCAGTGAAAAAAACAAAACAAAACAAAAAAAACCAAAGAAAAAAAAATGAAACCCCACAGAGAAGAAACAGTCAAATGAAAACGCTAGCATTCACATTTCCCCGAAGGCTCCTTGGCAATAAAAGGAAAGGCCCTGATTTTCATTCAGATAGAAAGCCAGCGGTATTGCGTGCCGCTCTTTGCCTTTGCTCTACAGTGATGGCGGGGGGAGGCGTGCTGATCTTGCGATGGTTGTGGGGATTCTGGGCTATTTCCTCCACTGGCCAGAGACAACACTGCGCATCACATTATCATGTTATTCCCCTGTCTGAGCTGCGCCGCTTGATTTTGGTGGAAATGAAAGTTTGGAAAGGGATTTCCAGATACATCCCCTTACCTAAGCTCTATAGCGGGCAAGGATAAGAACATCATTTCAAGACTTTTCATTTATGATTTGTGCTTAGAGTATAATGCAAGGAATAGCCTTTCACAGTTAACGTAAGTCAGCCCTGAACACAATGGTTCTCGGAAGCTTCCATTCGAGCTTTATAAAGGATCTTAGAAGAGGACATGATAATATTTAGGAAAACAGAACGGAAAAATGTGGCCAGTAGATTATCTGTCTGTTATCAGCCATGGAACGAGTTGAGAAGTCATAAATATCTACTATATCTATAAAGATAAATATAGATGGCATTTGTGACACTTTATTTGATGGCTACCTTCATACAGATTTCATAACAGACTTCATTAGCACCAGAAGCATACTTTTAAAGTACTGAGTATATGTCTTATTCTAGAAAATGGAAATTGCTAAAACATGTTTTATGAAGCAATAACACTGACATTTTGATTTCTGTTCCATTTATAAGACTGTTATGAAGCATAATTAACAAGTAACAGAGCCTATAAGCCAGTGATCATCAACTGGCGGCACATCCAGCCCACCAGAGATTTCCATCCGGCCCCCCGATGGAAAATGAATGGACGTCTATGGAGCTAGACGGCTAAATTCTGCACTCGCCTGCAGAAGTGTTCTGCGTGTGGGAGTTCTCCTTATATTACAATTTCTCTGATATTACTGAATCAGGAATAGCCTCATGAGGAGGGAAAAGTATGATCATACATTATTTTTTTTCTAAATCAAATGAAACAAGCCTTCAATCTGTCAGTAATCCAGTAAAACTGTGGGCCTTGGACAAATGTAGTTGACCACCCCTGCTATAAGCGATTATGTAAGTAATGGTATACCAGTTTCACACTGGCCTCAATTGTAGAAATATACATCAATTTTTACAGATTTGTTTATGGATACACATATGCATATGTATACATGCAATAAAACAATTCATTTTATATGTCTGAAAATCATTTAAAGTAAAGGTAATGGAAATAGAACTCATCTATGATGTTTTAAATAATAGAGACCTCAATAGCCCTCAATAAAAATCCACCACCATAACTTCTCTCAACCCGCTCAAGCCACACCCACACCTTCATTAATGTGGCACAGACATGCTGATGTGGTTTAGCACGCAGAATGACTTTCGTTGACTTCACAATTACAGTCAGCTATTTCAGGCGACACCAGGCCTGGTATTCATAAAGCAGTCTCAGATGACAGAACTAAGTCCTAAACCACACCTGCAACTGTGTACAATGATGTACTTTTACAGAAACAATCTGGGCTACATGGATGGCTATTGACTTCTAGTGTTTGTTAGCAATATTAGCCTCATGAGCCTCATGACATGACAATTAATAAGTGTTATAAATGGAACAAAAGTGTATTCCTTTAGTTTATGGCCAGCTATAACAATGTAATACATAAAAAAAATCTTTTACCTTCAGATCAATCACATAAGCTATTGCTTTACAAAGATGTTAAGTGTTCATACATGTTTTATGAAGTCATGAAGGTAGCTGTTAAATAATGTGCTACTTGCAGCAACAACTAATGAGCTCACTTGTTGCTGCCACTCTTAAGAAACGTTTTGGTTACATCACACTTTTGTTTACATTTTCTTTTGTTCAGTGCAAAAAGTAGCCTTTAACATTTAGCAAGGTCAGAATATGGACAGGTTGTGCCACTATCTAGTACCATCAATAGTATAACATGCTGTGATGTTTAAAAAAGATACCACCCAGTCCTGTAGACTCGTACAGGAGGGGCCAGACAAAAATAGACATTGTATGAGGCAACATTATGCTTCGACGTTGAAATGATGTTCCTGTGCTCGCAAAGTGGATTCAACTGTTTTTATCATTTCACACTATAGTGAGTTTTCAGACCAGCTGGATGACTGGTACAGTTGTACAGTTGAGCAAATCTGAATATATTTGCATTTTGTAGATTAAACTGAGTTGTGCTTGTGGTAGTGATATGCATAAATATGAATAGGTTAAAATTTTCAAAATGAACAGATGCATTCTAATGCATCCTCAACATATACAGCTCTGGAAAAAAAATAAGAGACCACTGCAAAAATATTCACTTTCTCAGGTTTTATCTTTCATGGGTGCAAGTTTTGAACTGAACACTTTTGCCTAAGTTTTTAAGAACTGCTGAAAATATTTCTCCTCATTTCCAATTAAAAATATTGTTCTTTAAACCCTCATTTTAAAGGAAATGACAAAATATTAAAATAAGAGCAATGATGCAGAGTTTACAGAACTTGGAAGAATTCAAAGAAAACAAATCTCTTGTTCACTTTTAAACAAAATGGCAATAATTACCTTTGGCGTACTTCTAGTGGTGTTTCACCATTCAACTGTTCAAACTGCAAGAGGAGAGTGTCGATTACAGCAGTACTTTTATACTTTTCCTCATTAAATAAGATGTGATTCAGGTGATCACTAATCAGTCCCTCATAAAGCAGAATGAGGTGCTTGTGTAGGAATTTAACAGACACTGGCATGGAATGGTTGTCATGCTCATAGAGATGCTGATTTAAGAATAAATTGTAGAGGTCTCTAATTATTTTTATCCCAGAACTGTATAGTATAGGTGCCCCTCATGTTACAATAACAGCTCTGACCTGCCAAGGCATGGACTCCACAGGACCTCTGAATATGTGCTGTGGTATCTGCACCTAGATGTTAAGCAAAGATCTCATCATTCTTATAATTTTGCAATGTTGGGCCTCCATGGATCAGTACAGTTTGGCCAGCACATCCCACAGATGCTCGATCGGACTGAAAGCTGAGGAATGCCAGCACCTTTGAACTCCTTGTTATATCCTATTTTTTGTAGTGTGGTGGGGGGCATTGTCCTATGGAAGAAGCCACTGGCTTTAAGGAATGTCGTAGGTGGTTAGATACAAAGTAACATCCACATGAATACCAGGACCCAAGGTTTCCCAGCAGATCATTGCCTAGAGCATCTACCTCCACTAGACTGCCATCTTCCCATAGTGCATCCTTGCTCTATCTATTCCCCAGGTAAGTGACACACACACTCTCACACACCTGGCCGTGCATATGAAGTAAAAGAAAACCATTTTCTGATGTTTCAGGGTCCAGTTATGATGCCCCATACAAAGCAAGATGTGATGCACTATGTGTTCTGACGCCTTTCCTAACAGATCCAGCATTAACTTTTTTAGCACTGTGTGTTACAGTAGCTCTTCCGTGGGATCAGACAGACTAGCCTTCGCTCCCTGCCAGTATCAGTGGGCCTTGTGTACCTATGACCCTGTTACCCAGTCACTGACTGTCCTTTCTTTGACCACCTTTGGTTGGTACTGTCCATGGCAAAGAAGGAACTGGGTATGAGACCTGTTGTTTTGGAGATGCTCTGACCCAGTTGTTTAACTATCAGAATTTGGCCCTCGTCAAAGTCAGTCAGATCCTTATGCTTGCCCATTTGTCCTGCTTCCAACACATCAGCTACAAGGACTGACTGCCTAATATATCCCACCCTTTGACAGGTGCCACTATAGATAATTAATGTTATTTACTTCTCCTGTTAGTAGTTTAAATGTTGTGGCTAACCGGTGTAATAATTTGCAAAAAACTGAAATTTCCTTTATCCACACACAAAACAACTGTTACACAGAATATGCGTTACATTGCTTGGTGTAATTATTTATATATGCTTATTAACATATACTTTGAATTCATTTAATTTTTTGGTATTTTTCTGTTGTTTTTTTTTTTTTCTTTACTCGTAGGTTGTCACCCTCACCCACAGTAAAGTCACTGTAACACAGGCTTGAGTGTCTTGTCTCTTTACTGTATAATGGAGGAAAACACAGTCTCGTAGCATATAAAACAGCCTGTCTGGTATCAAGGCACATAAAATTTCCTCACATAAGCCAGAGGGCTTGCAGGTCAGCCTGCAGATACTACTGACACTCCTGACCTCCATTAAAATTGATCAAAGTTATGCAGTTGGCTGCATGCAAGCTCCAGTCCTTGACCTTTCCCACCTATACACATTCAATCAATTGGGTGTCCATGCCTTCCAGTGGTACCTACATGCTTATGCAGTCCACAGACATGGAGAGCTGGTCAGGCTTGGATGCATGAACAGCCTAATAACCAGGGTCTTGTTGAGACTTTATGAAAGCTGATGTTTTTGCATAAATGTTGTCATTCATGTGACTGGAGTACCATGACACAATACCATTACTATTTTTATGGGTTTAATATTATTTTTTTTATTATTATGTTTTACAAACACAGTTACCACATATATGCACTATACGTCCATTTATTTCTGCCTCATATTGATATTATGCTGATGATGTCTAATGTTCTGAAGAATTGACCAGTACAAATGGGCCAGAATTGCTCAGAAATAGCCTCTTTATTATTTAACAAATGATTTTTTCCGTCTTCTGAACAGCTACCACTTTAGAGATGGAGACATGTTTGGACAGCGATGATATATAACTTATTTTACAGCCAGTACTATTCCTTACACTCTAAAATAATGGTAGAACTAGAAACTTTTGGGGGTTCGGATTGAAATGAAGGTTGTTTTGCAAGCTGTGTTTCAAGACATGATTTAAAGACAGACGATCCAAAGAACCTCTTCTTAAGATCCTCCAGGTGCTATTTCTTGCATAGATGATCACTGATAATCTGTAATTCTTTTAAGATGCTTTTTTTAATTTATCCCTAAAATGAAACAACAGAAAAAGGAGTATACCAGCCATTTGTTTTTGAGGGACTGATTAGTGATCACCTGAATCAAATTTTATTTAATGAGGAAAAGTATAAAAACACTGCTGTAATCAACACTCTCC
>JBBPCX010000141.1:18337881-18352239 GCA_037974365.1 Hydrocynus forskahlii | reverse complement strand
TGTTAAACTTCACATGCTTACGTTGTTGTGCCTTCCTTTCTGTTCACGTCCTTAACCCCTAGACTGGGGACGTAACACATATAAAACACACAGGAATTTTTTTTTTTTAATCAAATATAGCATTGCCCCAGTGGTAATTAGTGTTTGACAGATGTCACATGGAATTGTTCACAAGTCCCAGTGGATCTGAAAGAGATACGCATCAACGTGTTCGTTTTGTCTCCTCAGTTTATTCTCTCCACTTGCTCACCAAATTAATTAATGTTAATGCGAGAACTTGCTCAAATTGGTGTGAATGTACATCTTCTTTTGACACTAATGGAATATTTTATATCAATGTCCAAACAAAAAACAAGCAAACTGACTGAAATTGTGTCGGTGTGATTTTGCTTTAGTAACTAATAAATTCAACACATTTTAAGTGCCATTTAAACCAAACAATTCATTAATTTATGTTGATAAATTCTGACAGTCAAACGAAGGGTAAACTGACAGATCTAAATTAACACATTGATGCATTTCTTTCTGGTATCCACTGGGACACATATACAAGTGTGCTTGAGCATCACGTCCAACAACATCGCAAAAAAATGAGGCTGGTATGAAAGTGATGAAGTATCTATGAAGAATATCATAACAGTATTCACTGAATTTTTAATGTAATTTTCACACCTTTTTAAATCATTTTGTTAAAAATACACACAAAAAACCACATAAAACTACTTTGCGGAATACACTTGAAGGTGCTAAAGGGGTGATGCTCGAATTCAGAGTGACTTACAGTCATTAGTGACAGAGACAGTCCCCCTGGAGACACTGAGGGTTAAGTGTCTTTCTCAAGGACACAATGGTAGAAAGTGGTGGTTTGAACCTGTGAACATAGTTTAACATACTGGACAGAAATAAAGTATAAAATGGCAACAGATGTCACTTGATGCAATTTAGAATTTTTTTTTTCAAGCAAATAAACAGTAGTTGTCAGAAGTGTCCTTGCAGAGCAGGGATGTCCACTGTTGCCACAAGTTTTCAGTCCAAACCTGCAAGAGCACACCAGCAGTGCTTCACAAATTCAAGCAGCCAATCAGTGTTGTGTGCACAAGGGATCACGTTAAAAATCAACAGACTCATGCATCACAAAGGTGAGTGGCTACTCAGAGTCAAAACCCAAAAATGTATCAAGGAGAGGGAGATACTTCAAAGTACAGAACAGCTGTTAAAAGAAAGCGAAAAAAATATTGCTTTCCTGCAAGAAAAAGTGAAGTGTGCCTGGGTAGTTGCCCTAAAACCAGTGTTTGGAGACACGCAGACAATGGTTTCTCCGCGTTTGTGTTTC
Organism: Hydrocynus forskahlii; assembly: GCA_037974365.1. Lineage (NCBI taxonomy): Eukaryota > Metazoa > Chordata > Actinopteri > Characiformes > Alestidae > Hydrocynus > Hydrocynus forskahlii. The sequence continues at coordinate 18,350,906 of JBBPCX010000141.1, read as the reverse complement.
TCTTTTGTCCTTTCCTGGGCGCCTTTCGCATGACATCACAGACTCTCTCTCTGACACACATTTTGAAGACGACTCGACGGCCAGCTCTCTCTCTGAATATGTTACAGAGGCGATTCGACCACAAAAACGGATTTTTTTAACTTCCACAATCGCGCTAAAAAAAGTGTTGAAAGGGGGATGTCTTCTCTTCTGTCCTGAGTAAAGAAGTACATTTTTATACCATTCTTGTGGCCAGATTGACACAGAATAGTGACATAAAACAATGCCAGTGTGTAAACAGAGATGCAACAGGGCCTGTAACCTTTATATGGCATCCTAGTATATGTGGAATGGGCCCGTCACCACTTGTTTAACCCACAGTTGGTCTTGGTCTTCAAACCCTTTCTCATGTGAATGAAATGGCCACGCCGGCCCTTTGCAGATAAGACCAGACACCCCTGCCACAGAGGAAGTGGACTTCTTTTCACTTTGAAAACCAACAATCACTTTTTCTTTCTCTATTCTCCTGCGGCCTTGGAGAACGCATGGATGCGAGTGGGTGAAGTGATGCGAATGCCTGTAACATACAGATGCATCTGCACGTCCATTCGGATTCTCAGTTGGTCGCGTATACAGTTTGTTTGCAAACTGCAATGCAAATGTGACACCCATATGGATGGAGCTGGAAGAGTGATATAGATTCAGAGCCTCTGGGGAGACCCTGCTTTACATAGTAACACATACTTTAGTATATTTGTGCCACGGCAGCTCGCGCTTCTCAGCCATCCCCGGCCATTAAAATCCTCTGACACCATTTCGTCTTTTCCTTCGTCGTTATGATGGCTAGGCATTCTGTTCACCGCAATGGAGGCAATATCTTTAGCAAATGACTCTTTTCTTCAAAAAGGCAGTCAGAGCAGACAGCTCCATTTGGTTGATGGTTGTTACCAGTGTGTGTTCAGGGGCCTCGTCTTTTCTTCCTCCAAAGAAATAATAAATTAAAATGAAGAAATAGAACGCCTCACATTTCTGCGTACAGGAACGAGAGAGCGAGCCACATCGCCCGGCGGTCCCGGTGGTCCCGGCGTGCCCCTTTCTCCTACGGCATGCGATCGATGGGGCGAAAGCTCTAATTTCCTCTGCTCACAATATGTTTTCTCACCCACTGAATTGTGTTATCCTTAATATAACAGCCTTTTAGATTGAGAGCAACAATGAGCGTATTGGGCTCAGTGGAAATCAATATATATTCGTAAAGTGGGGGGGCGTGCTGTATTCTTATTTAAGGACTCCTGGAGGACTGTGCATTGTCCTTGAAATGTATTCATTAAGACCTGTTATGGTCCCCCCCCCCACACACACACACACACATGTGCCAAGTCTCCCTCCTGGCCCCCCACGGCCGGTGGCTAAGATTTAAAAATGACCTTTTGGGATTACAAACAGCGTGCACGGAATTAGATTATTTCTCCACTCCTCTAATGAGAACAAAGTACTTGTCACTGTTTGATTAATGAATTTTTTTCCCGACGCAGCCGAGCAAGGGATCATAAAGGAATAATTTTCTTCCTTCATAGCCCTTTGCGTAAATGCTGTCAGGCGATGGAGTTCACTATCCCGGCCTACTCTTTAGAATTCCTTGGCCTAATAGCCGTAAACGAGGGAGCCTGACCTAATAGCCGTGAACGAGGGACCTGTGATGGGACGCCCATAAAAAGATGGACAGAAATAGTGAGTGGCATGTTTCATCTCCAAATGTCTTTTTAAACCCTCCATGGCGTGGTGTTATCTCAAGGCCATCTTTTTGTATTTTGAATTCTTCATTTTCCATTATCATATGACAGGTCTGAGGCCAATTAAATGAGGCTGAAATATTTTCAAGAACCTCCAAGCTTTAAAAAAATTAAGGTGAAATCAATTTTGCCCTTCAGTGATATAGGACTGCGCGGGTATGGGAGGATGAAGGTCAGAAACATGTGAACATGATGGTGTTTAGTAAATGAGCTTTATGGGGTTCTGGAGACATGGTGACATAATAATTGTAATAAATACTAGCAGTCAAGAGAGTTTTGCTCTCTTTTCTGTAAACTTTGGTTGTTTCGGTTTCTATTGTTTGGTGTCTGAATGTAGTGTTAACTAGAGTCTGTCTTGGTTAATGTCCATCTAGTTAGTATCATTGTCCCGACTGAAAAAAGTTATTCTCACCTGTTCTAACTCAGTCCTTGACATGAGACTCATCTGTTCTGACTCAGGACTCGACCTGAGACTCGTCTGTTCTGACTCAGTCCTCGACCTGAGACTCACCTATTCCGACGCAGGACTCGACATGAAACTCGCTTGTTCTGATTCAGAACTTGACCTGAGACTCATCTGTTCTGACTCAGGACTCAAACTGTTCTGACTCAGGACTCAAACTGTTCTGACTCAAGACTTGACCTCAGACTGACCTTTTCTGACTTGAGACTCAACCTGTCAAGACTGGAGACTTACCTCTCATTTGGAATTTTCCCACCTCTGCTTTCTACACCCAAATATGACCTTCTTTCAAAGTGTGATTTCCTTGAGGAAAAATAAATTGATGTTTCATGGCTCAGGAGACTTAATGGTTATTCTACTAAACTTCCCAAAAAGGAGACATGGGATATTTCTGGCCCAGATGAAAACAGTTTTTTTTCACTGCAGCAAAACTGAAAAGGCTTTTAGTCTTGGGTGAGAAATGCTTGAGTTCATATTGAGATGTCATTCGGCTGCAGATGAACATGAACCTTGTTTTCTTGGCAGAGCTGAGCCAAATGTGTGGCTTTATAGAGATCCTGACGAGTGGTTTTATTTCAGAAAAGTACCCAGAGCCTTTACAAAGATCTAATTTGTCTTCCCATCTGATGCCATTGCAGTGTGTAGAAGAAAGGACATATTCTGGTTTTGCTTTCCTGTGGACAAAGGTAAATGGGCTATACTCTGTACGACTGCAAGTCAGTAAATATAGATATACTGAATAGTGAATTGTAGACATGCACAGTATGGACAAAAGTGTTGGCATACACTTCTTAATTATTAAATTCAGGTGGCCCCTTACTTCCAGAGAAGCACATTCTTAATTCCTCTGCATACCAAGACATTTTGGACACTGCCATGCTTCCAACTTTGTAGGAATTCCAGCATGACTGTGGCCCAGTACACAAAACAAGCTCCATAAAGACATGAGTTTGGTGTGGAAGAACCTGATTGGCCCACACAGAGCCCTGACCTCAACACCTTCAGGATGAACTAGAACAGAGATTGCGAGCCAGACCTTCAGTGCTTGACCTCATAAATGCTCTACAGACAGAATGGACACAAATTCACACAGAAACTCCAAAGTCTTGTAGAAAGCCTTCCTAGAAGAGTGGAAGCTGATGTAGCTGCAAAGGGGAGACCAATCCCATATTAAAGTCTATGCATATGAATGCAATGTCAATAGTTGGTGTAATGGTCAGTCATCCCAATACTTTTGTCCATGTAATGTATGTGATTCAAGCAACATGGGAAAGATAACATGGTGACAAATGGCAGATACGAAGGACTGGCTTCATCGCTGCACACAACTGACTTGGACTTCGAGACAACTGTGACGATGAGACGAGAGAACGTGAATTCTTATTGGCAGAAAAACAACAGTGTAACATATGTGCCCGTTCAGTCATGTTCTCTGAGCACAACAACATACACCTGGGAGAAGCCCACACTGTGCCAGCCTTCTCCATTCCAACAAGAACACCACTAAGACATTTCTCCATCGCTGCCAGAGCTACACACACCTCCACTATTTCATTTCATTTTTGCAGCATCTATTTCCGTCCTCTTCTCATGCAGATCATTATTCTACAGCCTCAAACTGAAATACCTGGCCTCATTTCTTACCATCTACACCGTCCACTGATAATTACATTTTTTTATTGCAAAAAAAAAAAAATGAGGCAGTCTGTTATTCATCCCAAAGATCAATGATTTCCAAAAGAGTAATGATTATATGAAATAATTAAAATCAAAATATGGTGTTCTTTGAAAAAAATGTAATCTTGAAACTTTTAATTCCTCGAGGGACGAGGCTGAAAAGGTTCGGAGCGTGTGAATGTTTAATTAAACAAGGAGGGAAGATAGATAGTGGAACTGAGAAGAGCTCCTGTTTTTTTTTTCTTCCAAAAAAAAAAAAACTGTTGTTTTAAGTAAAAGCACTGTTCAAGTAAAATGATTGTTCCGTGGTTTGGTTTTCCTTAATAAATTAAACTTTCTTTTTTTAAAGAGTTTATATTTGTAAATAAACTGGTTATTTTGGTTCCCTGTAAATGATTACATTTTTTTTCAGGTTTAGTCAGTTCTCCAAATTCACATCAGCTGAAATTGCTTAGATTTTGTTTCCATTTACATATGTTTGTTTGTCTCTCCTAAATTTGAAATACTTGCTAATTCCCACCCACAGGCTAGTATAATTCATAAGTCATAATTCGTTTTCACACAACCCTTTTCCAACCACTTTCAATAAAAACAAACACACAGTTTGTGTTACTGTGCTTGTATCATACACTATAAGGACAAAAGTATTGGGACGCCTGACCATTACACCAACAAGGAGGATGTTAATGACATTGCATTCAAATACATAGACTTTAATTTGGAGTTGCAGCTCTTTGCAGCTAGAACAGCTTCCACTCTTCTTTAAAGGCTTTCCACAAGATTTTGGAGTTTCTGTGGGAATTTGTGCCCATTCATTCTGTCGAGCATTCATGAGGTCAGAAGAGCATTTATGATCTCCGTTCCAGTTCATCCCAAGGTGCTGGATGGGGTTGAGGTCAGGGCTCTGTGCGGGTCAGTCAAGTTCTTCCACACTGAACTCCTCCAGCCGCGTCTTTTTGGACCTTGCTTTGTGCACTGGGACACAGTCATGCTGGAATAGAAAAGATTCTTCCCCAAACTGTGTCCACAAAGTCAGAAGGATGGCGTTGCTCAAAATGTCTTGGTCTACTGAAGCATTAAGATTGTCCTTCACTGGAAGTAAGAGTCCACCTGAATTCAACAATTAAGAGGTGTATCCCAACACTTTTGTCCATACTGTGTATGTCTGCCGTTCACTATATATCTATATTTCCTAACTCGCAGTTCTACAGAATAGATCCCATTTACCCGCATGATGTTGTCAAGAATGTCTTGGTATGCTGAAGCATTCAGATTGTCTTCACTGGAGGTAAGGAGCCTAGCCCAAACCCTGAAAAGCAGGGGTGTCCCAATACTTTTGTCCGTATAGTACGCAAATAATCTCTGTTGTGAATAGCTTCCAAGTATTGTACCCACATCAGTAAAAATTGTCCAGGCTGAAACACTCTTTATATCTTCTGTGCTCAATAACCGATGCTTTATAAAGAACACCTGAAGAGCCCTGGATTGTTAAGGGTGCGCTCTTACTCCTGGGCAACACTGAAAAAAGGTCACATTGTGATATTTAGGGCAATAAACATTTGAAAAACAAATAGGAGTCAAAAGTATACCGAGATAAACTATTCCAAACTGACCTAGCAATGGAAATATGTTTAGACCGGGAACTGATGCAGAAGTTCAATATTCGGTATTTATACATTTGTTTGTTTGTATAGCATGTGAGCACGCCAAACTGTGAGACACCACATATTTTTTCTGTTTATTTTGTACTGGGGAGGGGGGCATGCCAGACCACAATAAATGATTTTATCTTTTTAAAATAATGTTATTTATTTATATTATTTGTTTATTAAGCGCGTCATTTTTATTTATTTGTTTGTTTGTTTATCACTTGGGGGCATGCAAAATGCACAAGAGAAATGTTTTCTTTTTATTTAGTTAGTTACTTTTGACCCCAAAAAACAGACAAATGCTATGGAGAGAAAGAGAGAGAGAGAGAGAGAGAGAGAGGCAGACATGCTGTTCATCATGATTCAGCTTTCACATCACTCTCTTACTGATGGAGACACTATCAAACTCAACTCTACGTTTTGATTGATCTGATTAACAAATGAAACATTAACGGCTGTCCATCACTTGTGGGACTAATAAAGGTACCTTATATTATCTTATCAGCTTGGGAAAACACTATTCCTCACTCTCTTGTGAGAATATCACTCAGAGAACTGAAAATGTTAGACAATAAGTATTTCAAAGTGGCAAGTCAAGCTCAGTGACTCTAGTTTTGGATCTGAGCTGTTTTTGTCTTTAGGAAAAATGGATGAAAAGTGCCCATATTACCCCATGTGGATTTGAACAAATGAACTTTGGAAACAAAAAATTCCGAACTTTGCATCTTTTGTCCTAAACACATTTTGCCCTAATCACACAATATAAAATGTCCAATTAATTGGTATTCCCCAGGACTTTAGAGCCCCCCCTGCTCGCCACAGTTTTAGTGTTTTTTCACCTCAGTAGGAGGTTGTTAACGAGCTCATTAGTTGCATTAGGTGTGCTGGGAGGAGACGACACACTAAGAAGTGCAGAGCAGGGGGTCTCCAGGACCAAGGCTGGGGCACAAAGTTGTGAGATTCCAGCTAACTAACACTCTTGCAAATTAAACTGACATTGCATGAAAGTAAGACTAGACGTGTGAAAGTTTGGCCATCCCTGGTCAAATTACGTGCTCATTGGTTCATTTATTTGGTGTAAAAAGCAACATCTCCACGGAGCAATGACCTATGACACAATCCTACCCATTTTAATGCAGTCATCATGTATTTGGTGAATGTAACATATGGAACAAATGTCTTTTTTTAAGAAGGTCTCAGACTCATTTGACTTCTTGGGCTTTCATCCTGAGATGTGCATAATTCCAGAGCGTAATAAATGATGATACGCTTCAAACCTCACAGGACGTTTTGCTTACACTCACTCAAGTGAAGAATAGAAAACACTTCCCGCTCTCATGATTGTGTTGGGAGGCAGGGAAGGGAAGACTCACTTGCAGGAGTTAATTTCAATAGCTTTAATCAAAAGAGCAAGAAATAGAACAAAGGAAGTGCAGGGCATGCAATCACAGCACTGGCTTTTAATGGGTCAGCTTTAGCATAGAGTTCAGATTTTAAAAGCTGCAAACAATTCTGTGGGCTGAACAAACGGCGTCCCCTCAATCAGTGAGGATGACGCAAATACCACTCATTCAGTGAGTAGCATTGCACTGCCACGCAACAGTGAAGGAAGCACAAGCCAGGCGTAAAGAGTGGGAGCTGAGAAAATGAAAGCATAAAACCCCCTCACAACAACCAGGGTGGCATACGGTTATGGACGGTGAGTTCCAGGTTCCAGCTGTCCTTAAGAAAGGAAAGCAAAACAATGGACAGATTAAACTAGAAGCATTTCTACAAGAAAACATGAAGTGTGATTGCTAGGTTGCTATAAAAGCAGTGTTTGGAGACCCTCAAACATTGGCTTTATAGGCAAAATAAGTTTATGTTAAAAGAAAATCTCCATCACCACTGGGACGTTAACTTGCTGCCTCGTACCGAGCCAGTTATGGTTAAGGAAGGCATTCATGGGCTGATTATTTGTAATGAAACCACGACAAACAGTGACACATGTTTATTTTATAACTGACCTTACAAGTTGGATGCCATGGCAATGGCTGTACCATGTGAAATATCACTACTTATGTTAATATTACTTATATGCTGCTGATCTCTATTACATACAATAACAGACTCTTAAACACCATATACGTTACTAGTAATTCAATTATACGATAAGTTACTTCTCTATAGGATTTATACCCAGCATTTGAGATTTTTGCTGCAGAGTTTTATTGGATTCGTTTAGACTTTATATTGTCCTTGTCTTTGTGCCTTGTCAGTCATAACATAAGCAGTTTCCTTTTCTGATATTTTCACTGTCCCAAATTTTCTTAAGACAGTTGAGAACTGTTGAAGATGAGATCTGGAAGACCAAGAAAAGTCTCTGAAAAAAGTCAAGTATGTAACACAACACTTACATTAAACCTGAGGCAATCTGGAATCAAGGTCTGGTGAGAGAAAAAATGAAATCTTTGGTTTCAATCACCGAAGGTATGTTTGGAGAAGAAAAAAAGGAGGAAATTACAGTAAGAACACCTTGCCAACTGCTTTGGGATTATGTGGCAGCCGGTGGCGTAAAAAACGGCCTGGCAATCGAGAGAAGAAAGGATTCTCTAAAAATCAGTGAACCCTGCAGGCTAGAGGGGGTGGCATGGTGGTGAAGCGAAAAAAGGTCTTGCGTTCAATTCCCAGCCGTGATGGCCGAGGATCCTTTCTGTGTGGAGTTTGCCAGCCTCCCACTGTCTATATGGGTTCCTGCTTGGAGCTCTGGTTTCCTCCCACAGTCCAAAGATTTGCCTCCCAGATGAACATTGACCCTAGATGTGAGTTGTGTTTGTCTGAGTGTCTGCCCTGTGAAGGACTCGTGACTGGTCCAGGGCGTTTCTCTGCCTTTTGCCCAACGACCGCTGAGATAGGCACCAGCAGCACCCGCAACCCTGTGTAGGATAAGTAGGTGGGACAATGAATAAATTAATAAATGACAGCTAATGTACTACAATCAGCGAGGAACAAAAGAAGCTGGAAGTTCTTTTCACATCAAAATCAACCTGGAATCACTTCAGAAAGCGGAAGATGAAGGCTTTGAAATGGCCTTCATCGTCCACAGCCTTGCATCTTAATGAAAAATCTGTGATTAGATCATGGTTTAAATGCAAGATGACCTAGGATTATTCCTAAAGAGGCCATTTTCATTCTGTTTCAGACAAAGTACAGAGTAATGACATCTCCTCAGAGGTCTACTGGCAGATGGTTAGAGAGACGATGCTAAGGGAAATATATAAAAAGGAAAGCAATCCTGAAGCTCATGACGGGTGATAATTACTGTGAATGGAAGTGACAGCTACCCTCGCTGCAAAGGTGACGTGGTCCAAATGCGTTTGCTCTGCAAGGAGCTGCTCCTGTGAACATGTAGCACTACCAGGTAAAGGATTACTGCCCCCGGCAGCGCACTTTTTTGGTCCGACCCCAAATAAATGTGTTGATATTATGGGAAAGATAGATGATAATGGCTTATCAGATACAAATGATGTGCAGCGTGAGTATCCAGGCTGGGGGAAAAGCATTGCTTGTCTTCAGCTGTGAACACCCCTCCCCCCACGACACACACACACACACACCTTCCCAGAGCAGGCGGATTTGTCATGTTCCTGCTTTCAGCGCATGCTGAAGTGGATTAATACAGACATTAGCACAGATAGGCAGCGCTTGCTCTACTTCACTTTGTTATTACAGCAACGAAGAAAGGCCCAGGCAGGCATAAAGGGAGGAAAAGAATAAAGTAAAAGGAAAAAATATATAAACTTCTTTGAACTTCTAATCTTCTTTGAGTTCTTTTAGTTTTTTTTGAAAAGGGAGGGTGTGTTTGTTTGGATAAATGCACAAACGCATATACACACATAGATAAACTCACACACAGTGCTCTGGCAGTAGGGTTGTTTTAAACCTATAGTGCTGTGGGACAATATGCAAAATTGTATTTTTTACAATTTCAACTATTATTATTCAGCTAAATTGATCCACTAGTCAGGACTATGGGCAGAAGTCAGCTATATGAACTACAGCAGGGGAAAAAAAAACAGTAATGAATGGCCAGGAGGAAACAAATGTGCATTGGACTACAGAATAGCTTATTAAATATAAAAACACATAAATAAAATAGAAAAATTGCATCTGACATTAAATATAATAGAGGTTGCATCTGTCAATACTACATTATGCAGTAATCACATAAGCAGGATATAGTAAACAGCATCAAGCATCCAGAGTCAGTCTAATAATCCCATTTTGCGGCAAAAAGTTTGACGGCTGCTTACAGAACTGCCCTTCTGTGTCTCTTGGTGGAACATTGTCTGCCGCTGAAGTCTGCCGCTGAAGATGCTCTTCAGTCTGACAAGCCCATCATGAAGGAGGTGAAAGGTGTTGTTTAGGTTATTCAGTTTCATGGAATGAATAGAGAATCCGGAATTTTTTTTTTTTTCTGTTAAACACAATGACCAAAAGTGCTTTATTAGTGTGGAAAAGTTGTGCAACATTTCATTGCAAGCCTAATAAACAATCATTTGATTTTCCATTGGACTGATTAAACTGGCACACAAAAGCACAGAGAGCAGTAAGTGGCAACATTCTGAGAGCTGTGGCACTTTTAGCCAAAGACTGTATATAGCTTCAACACTGCTCTCTGTTTAAGTGTGCAGCTTACTTTAGATGTGTCTCAGGGAAGGAGAACACAAAGAGAACAGTCTAAAGAGAACAGGAGGGTTGAATGTAAAACAGGTGTGCCACCTAGCAGCGCACCAAAGCAAAACGAACCTCCACGTGGACAGGGGGGCTCGACAGGACACCTCCAGCTCAGAAGTCCGGAGACTACGAACACTAAGGTGCAGTGGAGGCGGCGCGGCTGTGACAGGATGGTACTTTTGATTGATTCAGTATCACATATGGTTTGTTATGGACACCAAATAAAAAGACCTATCTCAGAGTTCAACATGACAAGTCTGAGGACACCAAGGTCTGGGCCTCTGTGACTTTTAATGTATCTCCAGTCATGAGGTTTTATTTATAAACAGTGACAACCTGCTATGGTAGCTTCTATGCTACTACGCGGAAAAGCGTGCATTCCAAAACGGTCCAAAATTAATTCTCCACTGACCTCAGAACTGCCTATAGACTGACATGCCCAGTATGTTTTGCTTTGGACAAATGCTGCACTACTCAATGGGAATTAAGGTGTTATTGTTGTAAAATGCCCTATAATTTTTATTTAGACCTCTAAAATCATTGCTAGCTATATCACAGTTCTATAGCAAGTTGCTGTAGCCATTTAGACCACATGCTCCATAGTTAGCTATATCACGTGATCGTAAGTTACCAGACATAGACAAAGAAGCAAAGCGAAAAAAAAATAAAAAACAGATTAAAAATTGTCACTTGGTGTAGTACACACCCACTTGGTCTATCAATCATGTAAAACTATTTCTACAAAATAGCCCTCACTAGAATCATCACACACTATCTGAGGCAATGTGTGTGTTAATTTAGACTTGCAGTTTGCTTAATGCCAATCGGCAGTTCCAATTACTTTTAGCTACATTAATGATTGGCTCTGGTGAAAAGATAAAACAATAGAATCCTTGGCTATCAAAAATGCCTTTAGTCATCAACTAAACGCAGTTAAAGGCAAGTGTGGCATGTTTGTTAAATGGTGGGATGTGAATTTCCTCCATTTGTTAACTGCATTAAACAAAATCAAATTATTGTGATGATTGCATTATTATCTTACTATTATGTGCAACATGTGCAATAGTCTACCATGTGCAGTATTCTTACTGGGGTGGTAATTTATTATCATGTGTAATATCTTGTTATGTGCAATATCCTTACCAGGTGAATATCATTACATATGTCAATATTACTTATATACTAATCTACATACTCTAATCTACATATCTCTTCTACATACAGCAACAGACTCCTAACCACCATTTGTGTTACTAGTAATTCACTTAACAGTAAACTATATATAGTATTTATACCCAGCAGTTGTGTATAGAATATGGTGTTTTCATAGAGAGGTTTTTTTCTGCAGAGTTTTAGACTTTATATTTTGTACTGTTCTTGTCTCTGTGTCGTTTTTTTTCAGGATCAGTAAAGTTTTCTGATTCTGATTCTGAATGCTGAGCAACCTATGAATGTTTGGGTATAATTTTGGTGCCTGTGGCAGACATCTGGAAATTCAAAGACAATTTTAAAGATGTGAGACATACTCTATTGATGGCATGGTATAGTGGTAAGCATGTTTGCTTTTGCAGGTTGTTGCAGTTGAGTTGAGTTCTACCATGGGGATGTTTTCATGTCACCCTTTAGAAACTTCTACATTGTAAAAGCATGTTTTAGATTTGAATTGCCTGGCCTAAATCGCCCCTGTGTGTCCTGCAGTAATATCCATGACCTTTTCCAGACCAAGCAAGTGCAGGAGAAGCCGAGACAGGACTGATTCTACCCCTGTCATTTTGAAAATCGTTCTCGGGCTGCAGAAAGATGGTGTTTATTGCATTTGCCTCCAGCTCTTACAGTTGCAGGTTTAAGCATCGCACAGGGGACTTTCCATGTTTCTCTTCATTTAAGGGTTTTAAATTGGTTGACCTTAAACTGTCCCAGTGGTAGCATTTGCGTCCTTGCCCAGACCACAAAAGAAGAATAAGTAGCCATACAGAAACCGTCCCAGTGGTCACCATATGGGTCAAAAAAGCTAATAAGCCGAACTGATTACCTCTGAACTTTCCGTGCTTGCAATGATCTCATCTCTAGTCCCGTTTGATGCCATTGCCTTTTTCTCCTTGCAGGTGGTGAATGTGAGGTGACCTGTTAATATTTACTTTTACAATACTTTGGCCCTTTGTACCCAGACGCTGTAACTGACACCCATGTATTCACTCTTTAGAAAGCGGTTTCTATGAGGGATGTAATTCAAAGGTGCGAATCTTATCAAACAAATCTCAAAAGCAAAACAACAAGGCAAGTCAGACCACATGGCAAAGCCGACACATGGTCCAGGGTGATAAGAATGCTCAGGACAGATTTGGGTCAGGGTGTCAGGAGAGCGATATTGTGAGGTCACATGTCCTTGTCCCTCAATGGCAAGCAGCTGGGGCAGGAGGAAGACCACAGCTGTGTCTTCCTCATTGTATTTGACACTCATGCATCCATCTATCAGCCCATGGGCTATATGTGTTGAAAGAAAAGTAATACAGATGTATGACTCAAAATGACTAATTACTTGGTTTAGCAAATAATTATTCTTGTTTAGTTTTATCAAATATTATTTTTAATAAAAAACCTAGCCTATCAAATGGCAGCTTGAATAATCAGTCAGATCACAGGATTAAAGTAGTCATAATCAGAAGGCATAATGCCAATCAGATTGCAGGATTTAACTTGCCAATCGGAGGGCAGCATTGCTATAGCCAATCAGAATGCAGGATTCCG
>JBBPCX010000141.1:18325903-18336021 GCA_037974365.1 Hydrocynus forskahlii | reverse complement strand
CAGTGACGTATTCATTAAACTGTAACAATAAGAGTTTTCCAGCTTCATTTGTATGTATAATGTACCATGGATGCCTGGATGCAAACCAGCTCAAGGCTTTGCTGTTTACTTAATGTTTGTGTTCCAATAATTAACTCGGTCTTTGCAATTGTGTTCCGTCTATAAGACCGAAATGTTAATTTTTGTTTATCAAAGAGGCAAAGCGTGCATTACATCATTGCATAATGCACTGACTGCCTAGATGTGACATGTCCAGTGGATTTGTCTGAAGCTAATACAGAAGAACAGTATAGTGCCCTGCATATTAATACACACACACACACACACATACACACACACACACACACACAAATCATTATAATGGCCTCTGTTTTACCACAATTCTCTTCCCTAATGACCTAGAGAAATTAACAAAGGTGAGGTCTGACTGGTGTGAGATGAGGAGTCTTTATCATCCCTACACTGCTGGACAGTCCCAAGCCTTTACTTGATTCTGAAAACATTTTGGAAACCTTATTGCCACATTATTGGTTCTGTCTGCAGACTGGGGTAAAATGTAGGTTTACCTTACTGCACTCTTTGCAGAATAAGACCACTAAAATGTAGCATCGATGAGAAACCTTCAAAAAAGGACATGGCTACTGAGGACTAATGCAGCTTGGTGTCCCTGATGAGAGAAGTGTATTCTTGTTACATAGTCTGATTCCACAAGGGTAGTTTAGCATGAAGTAAACATGTTCTGGTTTTTCATATTCGGTAATTTTGCCTAAAACTGTCTTGGTACTCATGACAGACCATTGCAAACATTGCAAACTAATAGATTATAGCACACAGGTAGATCGGTTAATGCTGAAAATAGCCCAATGCCCATCAGACATGTGGACCACTGCTCTCAGCTTCTCCTTACTGGAGGAGGGCCAGAATTGAAATTCTTTCTCCTTCCAATCTCCATCCTATACATTCCTATATCTGCTTAGCATTTCCTTTATCTGAAGCATTCACACCCGATTACCACCCCGTCCCCTCCCTCTTCCTCAGTCCCCATTTAGCCCCAATTCTGTTCATTATCAAGGGGTATTTGGCCTTTTTAATTCATCCAGAAGCCACCCAGAACTCAGAGCCCTCTCTCCTCCAACGGTTACTCCCACAGTCTATTCTTTTATTCAGTCACAAAACAAAGGCATGGTCAAAACTCACAAAGCAGCATTTGGCAATGCTATACGACATGTTGCTTGCCATTTCGGCTACTATATGGCAGCGCTTCTTGAAAGTGGCTTCTCTCTTTTGTCAAACAGACCTGTTCCCAAAGCCCGACCGGATCTTAATCAGGCCTGGCATGGTTAAGGAAACAGGTGAGCTCTGTTAATGAGACCGATTACCCTGGGCTGCCTATTGAGGGACTGGCAGCCAAATGAGCCAAAACAGCCCCAGTATAGGAGTGCCAAACACACTCTAATATGTGTTTTACCCTTCGCAAATGTGGATGGGGTTGGTCAGCCATATTTTCTTGACCATGGTGAGATCAAAGCGAGCTGCATGTCTGTTCCCTTTTAATCACTGCTGGATTGCTAGTGGAGATGATTGCTAAGCAAGGTGATTTGTGCCCATAATTGTCGAGCATCCTATGAGCCCATTGTGCGGTGACACCTGCAAATGTCGGCATGCCAAGATTGGCTTGGGACTGCTCCGATGCCTCGGTATACCCCATGTTATGTTTGGTGCATTTGGCCCTTGTCTGTGAATTCAGGCAGTCGTCGGCCACCGAGTATCTCCCACTATGCTCTGATGCACAAAACCAGTGGCACTAAATAGCTTTTCAGGGGCTTGATAGAGATTAGTCTCCTGCGCCTTAACGACCCCTCGAATTAATACTCAGAATTAGTCTAATTAGAAGTGTGTGCTTTGCTTTAATTAAGGGCCTAAACGCACCATTGACTTTAGCGAGTTTTTGAAAGTTCATCTGGGGCTTGCAGGGCAGTTTCCTCGGCTGCCTTCCAGTACGCTCCGTTGTCCTGGACTACCAAATGACATTATTCACAGTTGACTTGGCTGTGCTCACAGCAAAAATCGTTCTCCATCCATGCCAGGTCTCTCTCGGCACCCAACCCCCACCCCCAACCCCACCACCACTTCCTACCCCCTACCTCCCCCCCAGCTTGCCATTTGAAACAGCCTGTCCAGCGAGATTTGAAATTGCGCGAATGTTGCCCTTCAGAGTAAAGTGTTTGGGCACCCTTTGGTTTTAAGCCAATCTAATCCCTGTAATCACAGATTGCGCTCAACCCCCTCGGTCCCCCCGGTTGAAAGAGAGAGAGAGAGAAGGAGCGCGAGTGAGAGAGAGCCAGAGAAATGGCGCCGTTCAGAATCCCTGCCAGCATGGAGCCATGACCCGAATAGCAGGCAATATAGTGCCTTATTTCTCGGTGCTTTAAGAGATATGTGTTAGGAGAGTGAAAGCGACAGATAGTGTTTTGTGGTCGGCCGCGAGACACGTATGTCCCCTATACGAAATGACAGGTGCATTTTCTGAAAAGAAAGACCATAATGTTTTTCTGTTTAGCGCTTGACAGTTTGCCTTCGTCATAACATGAGCTTAAGGGGTTCGGAACAAGCGTGATTATTTCAGGCCCCTGGCGTCTCTCTTGCTGCAAATTGATTTTTTTTTTTTTTTTAGGGAGGAAGCCGTTGAGGCAGGGTGGGATGCGGGTGTATGTGGGGGGGGAATGAATCAGCATGCAAAGTGAATCTGAAATATTCACTCCCATTGACCTCCATTTTTTGCGACTGGGGGAGGAGGGGGAAGTGGGATAAGACAAGCTACTTCTCTGTCCTCATCCCAAAAGCCCATCTAGTGTTCCAGGAGAAGAGAGTTCATGAATTTGTAGTGGCAATGCATAATGTGTAGCGTGCTATGCTGCAGCCATCATCTGTTTATTAGACCCTGGATCAAAATGGCAAAACCCCCATGAGATTATTATATCTTTTACCCTAAGACCCTAACCTTGCAAACACCAAAGCTCCTGCTGTCCAGTGATAGAGTGGAAAACTACTGACTGTATCTGGAATAAGTGAAAATGTACACTGATATCATGCATTGCTCTCTGTGCTGCTTTCTAAGTCACTGCAATAGAGGACATTGTTGTGATGATGAAATCTCTACAGCCAACCTCCATGTCAGATCAGCTTCAAAAGCAATGATATGTTACAACTTTGCAAAGTCTCTGCAGTCTCACCCTAGAAAGTGTCATGATATCTGACGCTTGTTGGAATAAGCCTTTATGAATGTCTATATAAGTGTATGACATCTGTCATCAAAGGTTGATGTTGGTGTCTCATTATCTTATTAACACTTCCCTACAGTAAAATGCTACAGTTCTTTATTTTCAGTTTAAGTCCCTGTGAAATATTTCTTATTCATGTTCTCACAGTTGTTGATCCCTGTGTTTTCCAAACCTGGTCGTAAAGACCCCCTGCTGCGGTTTTTAGTGTTTCCCTGCTTTAACAAACACACTTTCAGCTCAGTAAGGGGTTGTTAATAAGTTAAGTAGTTGGATCGGCGTGTATTAGGAGCAGAATGAAAAACACTAAAATGTGCCAAGCAGGGGGTCTACAGGCCCAGGGTTTGGAAACACTAGTGTATCCAGTGGTCTCATGATGCATTCGCTTTCAACAAGAAGAGCAATAAAATTGTAAACTTTTTTTTTAAATATTCCACCAAATATTGGAAAATGAAAATAAAACAAAAAGCCCTTGTGTCCATCACAGACCAAGAAGAGTTTGTCAATAGCACCACATTTAGCTGAAATATAAATCTATGCATGGAAAACTGAAGCATATCTAGGTGTAGAAGGATGAGTCAGTGAAGCTTTAACCTATGCTGCTTTATGCATTTGCATACAAATTGTATGGCCCTCACTGACCCCATGAAGAGCCAATATTTTCAACATCTGCATCATATGCAAAATATATGCACAAAATCATAGGTTGAGAAAGCAGACTCCCAAGTTAGCAAAGTTCACAAAACATAGCCATTACGTAAAGCAAAATAGCTCACTTGACACTGCAATTTTACACGTTGCACCATAATTACGACAGCTGGTCAATAGTACTTGACCAATGGTCCTTGGAAGTAAGTAGTGTCAGGATCATAGCAGCTCATAACAATAAAGGTATAACACAATCAGTGCCAAACCATGGAGACACGTTTATGCTTAGAAAGCATCACATATAGATTCATCCCAGTGTAGAGGGGCACCAGAAGTCACAGTTATAGTTTGCTTTGTTTACAATGGTTCTCCCCAAAGAGAGATTGGATATGCTCCCTAAGGGCGTTTAGTAGATCACAAGAGGTTTTACTGTAGCTTTATGCCTTTCCTACTCATGACCTCCCTTCAGAATATCAAATAAACTGTAGATTTTATAATTTACTAAGATTTGAAAATCCTGTGTTATTTCAAGCAATTATTTCACATTGATCAATGAAGTGTGAAATGTGGGTATCTTTCTGACCCCAAACGATATACTACATATCTCATAGACATTCAGAGAACTGTTTGAATGCATCAAGGGTTCTTTGTAAGAACACATTGTTCTTCTCTATGATGCAAACCCAGGCAACTTGGTTCCACTATTATTTCAAGAAGGAACACTTTTTTTTTTTTTTTTACAGTACTACATAAAAACATTTCAACTAAAAGGTACTCAGACTCTCAAAATCCTTAAATAAATAATAATATATGAACTTCTAAGTCAATTTTTGTGGCACTTGTTTAGCCTTGATATAGTTTTATGTAGTTGTCATTAAGCCTTATAGATACTGGTCTTCAGTAAACAATAAATCGTTAAAATAAATAGCCATTCTTAGTGATAAACACTGGTAATTGTACTTCCATTGAAATATTAGGCAATTTATAGTATGTGTCCTCTTGAGAGTGCTGTTTTCTTGTACTGTTTTCTTTCTTACTTTTGATTCTCTCTCAACTCAACAACCAACTCAAAAACCCAGTGAAGACTAGCTAAAGCCAATGGTGACCACTACATTAACTATGGATGATGGTCTGCCACCATGCTTACCAATGAATGGACTGATGGCTTTCAACAACTGGTGTCCTGGACCTTTGGTGTGTCTTGGACCTAAAGCACTATGAATTCTTCAGGAAAAGAAATTAGTTTTTTCAGTGGCATCTCTCCAAAGAACCCTTTGGGGCCTTTAGGAGTGCAGCCACTACTGGCCCATGCAAAATTTCATGAATAAATATGAAATATTCAGTCTTGAAAGCTATACTTTCAAATTTGCTTTTCAGCTTGAGGTACAAAATGTTTGGGGCAATCACTCGGCAGTCCTTCTGTTGTCTTTTCTGTAATGCAGCCATTAAAGGTAATTGGTCCTTTAGAGTTTTGGGCTGCACTCTTGCACAATCACCCAATCTATCACACTGAACAGGGGGAAGGTGTGTTGGTGGTGGGGGAGACCCACAGCACAGAGAAGAAGCGCTAAAACACTTCAGACAGATTGCCACTTTATAACTCTGTGCACACATTCCATTTCACAGGGTCTACAAGTTTAATCTTTTTAAGCTTTCAAAGAGAACCAAATAAAAACTAGTGAAACTGATGGCACACTTGAAAGTCACTTTTTCTTGCTGAAAGTCGGCATGCGTCCACAACATATGATTTTCTGGGTTACTGTGTCTTTATTCTGTGCCAGCACAGTTCAATAAATGCTGCATTATATTCCTTTCTGATGACTGAAAACTGTCTGCAATGTATTTTGGGTTTTCGTGTAGAGTACATGAAGCTTGACTCACATTTCCTGGACTCTGTGACTGAAAACTTTCTCACTGCCGGAGTAAAAATGCAAATTCAGTATGCGTCTAGCAACAAGGTTCTATTTTTATTTCAATTGCAATACACCTTCGAAAAGCGACTGTCGTCTTCAAGGCTAGGAATTAGATATATGCCTTGATATTACACGCACTTGCTTTTTTTGATCTCGTTTTGACAGTCCTCATGCCACAGGCACCCACCCACACAGCGCTGTCAGAACTTTCCTCTCTTGCCTTAGGTTCCTGTTATGTGTTCTTTTGGAGCAAATTCAATCTAGTAGGGGGTCCGGCCCGTTTATTCCCTTGTGTGTGTGGGTTTTTTTCTCTTTTTTTATTCTCCTTTGACGTGTTTGAGAGCAGCTGTCACGGAGGGTCTCTTGGCGTTAACTCATCTGTCATGTTCAGACAGAAGCTTGCTCATCACTTGTCATTTATACCATGGAGCTTTTCTATGGGGACTTTGTCTTTGTTGTACATGCCAAAATTGATTTTGACCAGGAGGCTCCTTAGATTCCAGGTGTCCCTCCAGTGAGACGCTCTCATTGCGTATTCCAGTGTAGCCCGGTATGTGAACATGCCTGGCCATAAGCAGTTGTCTGTCAGGATGTATGACTATAAGAGAGCACAATTGGCAAAGTGAGGGCCTGTTCTGCCCCCCAGGGATGGCAGGTCTAACTCTGGGTCAGATCAGAGCAGGCTGGAAAAAAAATCGACTGGTTCAGGTAAAAAAAATGTAATACTTCACTGTAGGAAAACAGTGGTTACCCATTTCATTTTAGTATGTAAATTTAGCTTCTTTGGAGCTGTAGCTGAAAGGCTAATGTTGCTAACATGTATTACTCAATAGTCACCCAAATAACTCAATGGTCACCCAAATAGCTCAAATCCTTTTTTGTAAAAAAAAAAAAAACATATCTAGCTTTTCAACAAGGTGTGGATGTGATTTAGGACACAGAATCATTAACTTAATGAAGATCTGGATGTGGTTTGAGTGGGATAAGAGATGCTTTGGTGATGCACTTGATGTATATTTCATGGATTTTACAGAAAAAAAGTGTCTGTTAGAACAGCTCCAATGTTAAATTAAAGAAGCAAAACGTGGACACTGAATACGTCTTGGCTGATCAGTTTCTTCCGGGTTAAGCGGGAAATTGTGTAAATTTGATTTTTCATTATTATACACTATAAGTACACCCAACATTAAAACCACTGACAGGTGAATTGAATAACATTGCAATGGCACCTGTCAAGGGGAGGAATATATGTGGCAGCAAAGTAATAGGGACCAACTGTGGTGGCTAGATGACCATCAGAACATCTCAAAATGGGGGCTTCTCTGTATATAGTTGTTAGCACCTATCAAAGTTGGTCCAAGGAAGCTAGGATAGGCTTCCACAGGTCATGATTTAGAGGGAGCCCTACACAACATTAGGCAGGTAATCTTAATGTAATCTGATTGTTGTATTTGATTACATGGATTTAGACCTAACATTAAGATGGATTTAAAAAAATAATAGATGTTAGAGAATAATAGATGATTTGGAGGCACAAGGGAGACCTACATTATATTAGGCAGGTAATCCTAATGTAATCTGACTGATGGGTTTAATTACATGCATTTAGACCTAACCTAAAGATGGATTTTGAAAAATAATAGTAATAAAATAATAGCCGTTAGACAGTAATAGATGATTTGGAGGCACAAGGGAGACCTACACAATATTAAGCAGGTAATCTTAGTGTAATCTGATTGCTGTATTTGATTGCATGCGTTTAGACCTAACCTTAAAAGATCACAGCTGTTAGAGCGTAATGTATCGCTGTGTTTGTGTGTGAGTGTGTGTATGTGTGTGTATGCGTGAATGTTGTGTATATGAAGGCAAAGAGGTGGATGGCAGTAAAGAGTGAAAACATATGGTGGTAATTCTGTGTCACTAAAAGCACTTATTCAAAACAGTAAAAGGAAATATTTATTTATTTATTTATTTTTGGATGGTTGGTCTATAAATAAGAGGTATATGGAGATACAGTGGGGGTCTAAGGCCTGAGACCACATAAAAATTTGGGAATTTTTTAAAACATAAAAAGATATGATAAGATAAACCTTCATTAGTCCCACAAGTGGGCAATTTGCTTTGCAATGGCAAAAAGTGGGCAGTACAAAGGCAAAAGCAGCAAATCAGTAGATTAAAGCTATACAACACAAGATAAAATAAAAAGTACACTTTACAACTAATACAAAAATATAGATATAGACAGCAAGTTATAGAATTTTGTGATCAGGTTAAATCCTTTAACTAAGGTGGGCATTCAGGCGACTCTCAGGTGGGTCCGATGTGCTCACCACTGACACAAATGTGTGAAGCTTAAGTCTTGCCGTCATTAAAGCTTAAGTAGAACACTAATGAAATGCATGTAAATAGTTCAATGATTTTACATTTCATTCAAATTGTTTAATCATTGTTTGATTGATTGTCTGATAATGAAGTTAATATTGAAAAGCAATTTAAATTTTCACTAGTGGTCTCATGCTTTTCACATCCACTGTAAGCAAGTGGAAATAAATAGTCATCAGAAAAAACAATCAAACGTTCCATTCCTTGATTAAAATGACTATAAACAAAGGAACGATCCTTGTTAGATCTTGTCAGTTTTCATTAGCACCCTAAAAGAGCTTGGCTGCTGATGTGTAGGGATTTATCCTTCAAACAAATGCAGGGTATGTTTGTATGTAACATGTACATTATGTGATATAAAACAATCAAGCTTCCTTCATACAGTTACACAATGTATCCTTGTATATTAAATAAGCAAATTTTACATAAGAAGGGAAAAAAAATATTGAACTTTCAAATTCAGTTAATGTAGTAGACTTCATTTAGACCATTTACATCATCATGAAACTATGATAGCTGGTGTAAATTATGTAAAATTGATTTTTCTATAATAATATAAATTATTACAAACAATAATAAAGTTATTATTACAAACATTAATGCTTCAAAAAAGAGACCACTGCAATTAATTTTGAAATCAGCGTCTCTATGAGTATGAAACCATTTCATGCCAGTGTCTGTTAAATTCCTACACAAGCACCTCATTCTGCTTCATGAGGAACTGATTAGTGATCACCAGAATCACATCTTATTTAATAAGGAAAAGTATAAAAACACTGCTGTAATCGACACTCTCCTCTCTCAATGAGACCAGCTGGATGGCAAAATACTACTAGAAGTTCGTCAAAGGTCATTACTGCCATTTTGTTTGAGTGAACAAGAGATTTGTTTTCTTTGAATTATTCAAGTTCTGTAAACGCTGCATCATTTCTCTTATTTTGATGTTTTGTCATTTCCTTTAAAATTATGCTTTAAAGAACAATATTTTTATTTGGAAATCAGGAGAAATATTGTCAGCAGTTCTTAAAAACGAAGGCAAAGCTGTTCTGTTCAGTACTTGCACCTATAAAAGATGAAACCTGAGAAACTGAACATCATGTAGTGGTCTCTTATTTTTTTCCAGAGCTGTATATATATTTTTTTATTTATTTATTTATTTATTTATTTTTTTTGAAAATCCATTACTATCCATTATCTAGCAGCAATACCAGAGAGCAAAACTAACATATTCCAACTCCTCTCTTTTTTCTTCTTTTGGAGCTGATAGATTAATTTTAGGAAATGATGCCATGGCTGATGGATTTTTTGGATGGGTGCTTGTAGCGTCGTTGGCCAGAAAACAGAACTCTTCAGGCTGGGCCTGGGCCCCTCTTCAGTCAGGAGATCGGCTGATTGGAAAATGGCCCACTCTTCTACTATCAGCCCTCGCAGGCTCTTACAGGCTGTTCAGCAGATGAGGCCCCCACCATCACCTCTCATGTGTGACTCCAATCATAAGAGCCTTCCCCTCTGCTCTGGTCTTTTGGGCAGGGAGAGGAGTGGAGCGGGGGTGGCAGTCCAATTGCTCAGAAGTACCTGTACATCACTTCTTTGGAGACCAGCATTGCTTGTTCCTGGCTCTAAACAGTGTCTGGTAACTCTGAGGTAGTCTGCAAATGTCCAGATGGAAACCCATTGGCAGAAGTTTCTGTAAGAGATGTAATTTAACGCAATTAAGCATGAAAGTGTTTGGCCTGGGGTTGTGCAAGGTCACTCTGAGATGTCATAGAAGACCTTCAATGGATGGTGCTTTCAGGAACAATTTTAGGATATGTGCAAATTAGGGCTGGGAATTTAACGCGTTAATTAGATTAATTAATCACAGAAAAAAATTACGCGTTAATATTTTTAACGCAAT
>JBBPCX010000141.1:18308695-18323235 GCA_037974365.1 Hydrocynus forskahlii | reverse complement strand
TATATATATCCTGTGTGCCAGTCGATGTTTGTGGATTCTTTGTATTTTATTATATCCCTGTTGACTTTGTTCTTGATATATTTCCTTGATATATTACACCTCAGATCCTCACCTCACACCTCAGATTTATGTTTCTGTATGGTGTTTTTTGGTTTGTTTTGTTTCTTGTTTGTGCATTAAACATTTCTAAGGATCCTGCACTTACATTCTGTCCGCTCCTAAAAAATTACATACATTTAGAAAATAATAAACATCCTCCAGTTTGGCCTAAACCAGTTTAGGCTACCTAGTTTGTACTGAAATTATCAGGAGTGTTCCAGTTCGGACAGTTTTTTGAATGAGGCTCGATGCAGCCGCCAATCAGGACGAAGCCTGTTGACCTATACACATCTTTAAGGCATGAGAACCGAACCAGCCTGTTTCATTGTAAGAGATAAAGAGGGGTTGGAAATCTGATTTCATGACTGTGGTATTTAAAACTAAATGAAATACCATGTAGGCTATGGCCTTATTCTTTTACCTTTATATGCAATATAATAATATTGCATATTGAACTACACAATATACATTCAGAAAATATCAAATCATGGTAGTTTGCTATTCCCTGCATCCAAGCACAGTCTCTCACAAATAGTGCCAGTCGACAGGTTGAACTCTGGTTCTTGATTTTTCTCTTTTTTTTCTATAAGAATGACTTTGCAAGCCCTATAAACTGTAATCAACTGTCATCTGTCGTAATTGCTGTAATTATGCTGGGCTGGATCACTGTGTTAGCATGCCCACAATGGGGAAACATCTCTTGCGGTATGTGTTCTTTCCATTTGAGCCTTTCATCCATCAGCCCTCGCCTGGGCCGCAGAGGACATTAGAGATGTTATCAAAAATTACACTCTAATTAAAAAGGCCACGTGTCACCTTGTCGCATTGTCGTGGAAAAATTGGAAAAAGTGAGTGCAGCGGTGGTTTGATAGCACTGCGTCATGTGTCCAAATCAAGCTCTTCATTTTTCATTACAGAAATCATAGTCAGACCCTAAATCAGCATCTTATCCACTCGCATAACCAATTCCAGGATTTGCAGCTTGTCTACTTGATGATCAGGGTTGGAGATGATTTCAGTATTGTTTTCAGTTAGAAGGTGGACCAGGTCCAGCATTCTAAACTATATTTGCAGATTAAATTGTTCAAACAGGAATGGATGCTTTGTGGATAGGCTGGTTTAGTCATTACTGGGCGTATAGTCATTAGGGCCCATATCACAAATAAAATAAACATTTCCTTGCTTTCTGAGTCCATAATATCATAAAAACCAACACCTTTACATATATCTGCCCTTCCAGCTCTATTCACATTGAAGTTATAAGGAGTGTTTCAGCCTGGACTGATTTCTGAAAAAGGCTCACTGTAAAGAAGCCAATCAGACCACAGTTAATTTTTTTTTCCATTATCCAAAGTTGATAACATTTTTAATAATGTTGTTCATAATTTTTAAACATGTAATTAATTCCCTTGTCCATGTAGTCCATGTATGAAAAATTCTGCTTGTTTTTAACGGTATTTTTGTGATATCACACGTTTGATTTCCATGTTAGCTCCACCCACTCCTACTGAAGTTATAAGGAGTGGACTAATTTCTGGGTTCAATGTAAACCAGACCAGGTAATTTCAAGGGCTCACATCATGAAAAAATACACATTTTGACTAATGTTGAGTTAAAGTTAAAATGATCAGAACATACCATTCCCTCCCCAGTCCATGTAGCCTTTAGATGGTAATTCAGTCTACATATTTTTCTACATATTTTCCAATTTGGCTGGTTTAGCTCTGCCCAATCATGGAAGTTATAAGGAGAGGTTCGGTCAAGACTTTACTGCACTTTTCACTTTTATTATATGTTATGCAAATCAGTTTGTTGGCGTATTTGTGTACTTGTAATGATGGGACTGCACCGTAAAAACAGTTCTAATGGCAAAGGCTAACATATTCAATTTAAGGCTTTTCACGGATTGACCTTACATGATTACACCAAATTAGAATTCCACCAGATTCCAAACAAACAACTTAAAGCAAGATTACAATCATGCATGTGCCCCCAAAATAAAGACAAGCACTACAGAACTCACTATGGTAATCTTGCAAATCCAAATTAGCAGCAAATGCTCACCCCATTGTCTACCTGCCACCAACACACACACACACACACACACACACACACACACCTGCTGTTAGACGTGAATAATGTCTTCAGCTAACCGCCCCCACCTAGCCTCCCACTCCATTACTTATAATATGATATGGATCTGAGAGAGCGTAGGATAATGCTTGTGTGCTGGAGGGCCTTTTCAGGAGAGGTGATACATTTCAATAAATCCATACACCAAGTGAGTCAAGCACTCTCCTTTCTGCATGCACCTCAGACGCTTCCTCCAACACCTGCAAAGTTTCACTTCTTTGTTTAATATTCCACTTTTCTCTCTCTCCCTCCCTCCTTCTCCCTTTCTTCATTTCTTCTCTGTACTTTGAGTGCTTTTGATATGTTTCTTCCTACAAACCTTATAAGAATTTGGTGGGTAAGTAAATGAAGGGATAAGAAAAAAAAGAAATAATGTTATAATGTGATGATCATGGGTCTGGACTCTGAGGATACCTTGTTTTTCTATAACGAACTAGACAAAACATGAATGCCCTGTGCTGGCAAATAGCTTTAGTTTTATATTTGATTTGATTACATTAATCTTTAAGTTGAAATTTACAGAAATATTTGAACTGTAACTGTGTAACTGTGTTTAAAGGGAAGACTGCTGTTGAAAAGCTTCTTATTTGTTTAAAGTGTTTGCAATCTTGACATTATCACACTTTTGTTCATATAGCAGTACTTTAAAATGTGTGCAATACACTACTTTTGAATTAATTATTGAAATGTGTGTAATGCAATTATCACGATTAATCGCAGCATATCATGCAATCAATCGCAATATACAGTAAAACCTCGACAATCGCAGGGGTTACATTCCAAGAGCAACCGAGTATAGTGAAAATTGCCTATTTTTATAGTGTAAACCCCAAAATGTGCCCCCAAATATGCTCCCAAAACACTTTAATTTTATTTTAAACTCAGCTTAATACTTGACCCGTATTTGTACTGTACAGTTTACACTGAACTCCTGTCTCCCACAGTGCTAGAATGAAAATACCGATGTTACCCCTGTATAGATTGTACTATAATTCATGCACGACCGTTTTCTTTGGTATGTGCTGTTTTTTCTTTGGTATAAGCAGGTAAATACAGTAATAAATCCTTTAATTTACTGTAATAAAATTACAGGGCTTTAAGAAGAACAAAACGAAAAACACGAGAACATTCGAGACGCTCCACGGGGCAGATTCTGGTCTGACTCTGCCAGAGCTGCGTCACAGGAGCCAATCAGCAGCAAGGAGAAATAAATAACGTTCTGGGATTGGCTACTTTCAAACCTCCTGTCTCTGTGTACAGGTGACTGTGTAAACAACCCGCACGAGGATGAGGGCGTGTGGTGGACGAGGCCCGGACGTCACAAAAGCAAAAAAATTTCGTGGGATATCTGCAGTTTCCGTGTAGGTGCAGGGATTTCCGCAAACAACTATTAGTTTGGTTCTCAGAAAAGTCAAGAAGCGGGTGTAAACAAAGGATCCAGCTTCACGCTGCTTGGATGGCATAGAGAGCTCTCCACTGCCACTTAGAGAGTCTGCTGGTTGCCAACAGGAAAGTCCTTCTAGTGCCACAGACTTATTCCCCTTCTAGTGAACACAAGCATGCAGTCAAGAGTGATAACGTCTTTCTCAACATAAATAACCTGAACCAGAACCCAAGGTTGGAGTTGGGTGGTCATGCAAAGATTCTGTGGATTGGCTGGGCTTTTAAACTCACATGCACACGCAGACAGCCAATCACACGACCCAGACAATCAACTCAGTAACAAGCATCACTTAAACTAAACACAAGACAGGTGGACATGTCGTTAGGTACCTAGCAACCCAGCTAATGAGCTAACGAAGCTCCACACTCTCACCTGGGTTGCCCAGGCACCAAATAACCATACACATGACAACCTATGACTTCATAATAACGTTCCCAGGGCTGTATACCACCTAGTACTCAGGCGACGGGCTCCATTGGGGGCATGACTGAGACGGACCAGACGTGACAGTTTAGAAATACAACTGAGCAAATCAAAAAGAAAGAGAAATTTTGATAAAGATCTACAAGACATTACCAATTCTATGAACGTTTAAAATGCAACACTCGAAATATAAAGTTTCCAACAGAGCGCAACAGTTTCCAACAGTGTCCTCCTTGTTCTCGAATGCATCCCTAAAGACGTAGACGCCACTGCTTGATGGCCCAGCTAATGATCATCTGATCAAACATCTGCCAATCTTCAGCCAGACGCGTCATGAGGTGATCGACGTCACAAATGCAGGCACGATACACTCACTGTTCCAGTATGCTCCAGATGTAAGATCAGGGCTGTTGGGTGGCCATAACTGTGGCGGTATGAAGTCAAGTGTCTCTCAAGACAGCAAATCAATCGTGTCTCGTGCTCGATGCGCAGGGGCACTGTCCTGCTGGAATGTGAAGTGTCCACCAGAAACCTGCCTGACGGCGGGAAGCAGATGTTGAGTAAGCAGAACATCACGGTAGTAAGCGCTCTTCAATTTGACACCCAGCTCCACAAACACCAATTCAGTACACCCCAGATTTGATACAGCCACAGAGACCATCACAAACTGCGAGAAGTCTGAATGAGTCTTGAGGAGACGTTTGGCAGGCACCTGTTTCTTGCGGGTATGTAAACACGATCATTCTGGAGATTCATCAGTGGAGAGACGGTAAAAACGTTTTCATCTGAAAACCAGATGAATGGAACTCTGTGTGCTGGGTATTTTCTCAGTAACTTCTTGGCATGATTAAGCCGTGCTATTCTGTTTGCAGCCAGCAGGTCTTGCACCTTCTTCTTAAAGCAGACCAGTTTTGAGTCATGCCTGATGGTCTGATGCACTGACGTTTTGGAAATTCCAATCTCTCGTGAAATCTGATGGACCGTTCTGTGAGTACCTGATGTATTTTCCTGGCTTAATACCAGCTCCTCAACTGCATCGACAGCTTGAGCAGTACACGTCTTACGTGCTTTTCCGCTGCCGGGTTTACGGTCAACAGTGCCGGTTTGATCGATCTTCTTCGGCAGGTTAGGTTATTCAAAGACGATAAAGAACCAGTTTCGGTTCAGAAGTTCCTTAACAAATTTCTTCCCTCAGTAGCCCTTTAATTAACACTTTAATTGAAATGTTGTCTTCTTTGGTAAAAGGCATGTTTGTTTATGTTTTACACAACACACAAAAAGTGATGACGTATTGATGATGTATTGAACCGCACATGCGTGTAGAGGTGTTTGGAAACTTCATTTTAAAACCAATACTTCTAAAAGATTAAATTCTTCTACTACTGTTCTGTTGTTCATATATCTACATTTTCAGAGAAATCTAACAAGTTTTTTGCTGCATTAGAGCAATTTCTTTAGAGGTCCAATTTTTATCGGGACACAGTGTATGTATGTATGTGTATGTGTGTATATATATATATATATATACAGTACAGTAGCACCCAAACATGCATGAGGCACATGTGATAAGGCTTTATATCCTCAAATCCTTGCTGTGGCTCCTCGGTCCTGGGAAAATTTGCTGTGATCTTGGATCTAGTTTTATTCACCTTCACTTTTTAGCTCCTCGACACGGTCCCTCGACGGCTCTACTACACACACATGCTTACCAGGGCAAATCCAAAAAAAAAAAAGAGGAGCTCTTGCAGCCAAGAAGCTCACACGCCTTGGGCTCTTCCATTTGATTAGCTTCTCCACAGAGATGGAAAGGCCAGCAAGGCTTTCGTGTTGAGAGGAGAGGCTTTTACCTTATCTCCATGTTGCATTTAAACGCCCAGCCATGACTCATTCATGCAGCTGTGCCAGCCAAGTTCACCCTCCTCAAAAAAAAAAAAAAAAAAAAAAACTCCCTAAAACTCTGGAACGTCCACTGTCTTGAAATCTGGGCTAAAACTGAAATCAATCTTTTATTTTTTTTCAAATGGACCTCCACAGAGATTAGTACATAATTCTCTCTTTTTAGCTGACTTTGAAGAACCTTGCTGTGCCGTTTCCCATCTGCCTGCATAGTAGCTGCATGGGATCTGCTCTTGCTGCTTCCGAGCTTGTAATCTCCGTCTTGGCGAGATTTATTCACCGCACGGCCCACTGAGGACGCTGGGAAAAAGGGAAAGGGTTTTTAAACGGGAAAGGTTCTAACCCTGTAGAGGCTACAGTCACTGCTGCAGCCGTAACACAAACATAATTTCACATTAATTATTACGCACTCATAAACAAGAACAGAAATTCTATAGAAAGAGCAGAAATTTTCTTACTGTGGAAAATTAGTGCTGTGTTTACTGTTTTGTTTTGAAAACAGAAAACTGCACATGTACATTTTTGACAATTTTTTGTCAGTTCGTGACTGATGGGTCGGAAATGCTGACTCATACCTCTCAATACAACATAAATCAACATGTTGGTATATAATTGTAGCTAATAATTACATATTTCATAGCAGAGACATTTAGATGGGAAGGTGCTCGGATATTTAAATGTACAGTACATGTATGTAGATAAAACCATTAATAAATGTTGATATGTGTATGACTCTACCTACCTATCTATCTATCTATCTATCTATCTATCTATCTATCTATCAGTCTATCTATCTATCTATCTATCTATCTATCTATCTATTTTTCTATCTATCTATCTATTGATCTATCTATCTATTTATTCCTCTCTCTCATACAAACACACATACATATGTCAATTTTATTAGTAGTTACCAATGATAGGCCCAATGAAAAATGCTTTAAAAATGCTTGAAGCCTTAAATACCCAATTGCTTTCACCAGAACAGTGCATATTTCTGAAGGTTAACATTGATTCTCATTACAGGTGCTGATAGCCAATAAACTGTCTTTAAATAAGCTAAGGATCACACAGGTTAATTCAGATAAGTTTGCTACAAGACCTGATTGTTAATGAACCGATTATAAATGATTCATAAACCTTTTATAAGGGTAGACTTTTTGTAAAGTGTTACCAATAAAATTAGCTAATCCATCTGAAACTGAGTAGAATAGCAAGGACAACTGCTGGAACTATTTTCTTCTTGGTTTGTCATTAGACCTCACTGTCCATTTAGGCTTAAAACATTTCCACCGATCTGATCTGTTAGATCTTTTAGTAGACTAAACTAAATTAATCTGCGTAAGCCTTAGTTCCAGAGCTCTGTTTTGAGGCTGGGATCAGATGGGGATTAACCTGGACCAGAGTGATGGAAGTGTGGAGTAAAAAAGGACTTCTATAGTAGTCCACCTCATCTGGCACGGACATACATGGCTGCCAGTGGAATTCGCTCTGTTATGTTTATCGATGATGTCATTGCCAAGGGCTGCTTCGGGAAAATTTCAGAACATAACCAGCTCAAGCCCCACCGAGCAACCGTTTCACCAGCTGAACACAAGCTTAAGAGCAAAACAGCCCCAAAACATGCATTACAAACACGGCATAACCAAGGAACATCTCCAACTGGTTTATGGGTCATCAATAACAAGCAGTGCTAAACATCAGACTACATTACATTTCTTGAAATGAAGAGGCTGTTCATCCATTACAGATGTGATTATGAAATTACTCAAATCAAACTTGATATTATTTTCTTTTTCCAGTAACAAAAATCTTGTCACGGTTTACCCCTTTCCTGTCTGAGTGGAATATTCTTTGATCCGGATGCATACTGACACAGACGAAAAAAGAATTGTGAATATGTTTCATGGTTCAAGCATAGACACATCATTTTAATGAGAAGAATCCAATCTGTAACTGGTGTAAAAAAGTATAAATTTAACCAGTCCTTTAAACCCTATAAATGTAATTTAAACAGTACGCAAGTGTTCTTCTTAAAATCTTATTTTTAAAGTAAGTTATCGGAAATGTAGGAAAAAATGTTTGTTTAAAATGTGTAAAATATGAATAATTTGTGACATATTTAGCACTAAATGAGAAAGCATGTATAACTAAAAAAGATATAATAACAATTGTGAAATATTGTGACACATGAGTAATTATTACAGCAATTATCATTGTGTTCCCACCATCAACCATGGGGAGAGGAGGGGACCAAGCATTTCATTGTAATTTGGTATGACGAAGAGATCAGAATCATTTTGAAAAAAATGCAGAATAGTCCTTTACCACTAGAATGGCTGACGGCGTCAATTGACGTAATTTCGTCAGGCTCCGAATCGGAATCGAAATCGGAATCGGAATCGCGTCTATTGGCCTATTGGAGCAGCAGCATGCTCTGTAAGAGACATATGGGTGTGGTGTAGGCACAAGTACACACATATTTTTACATATTGTTGTTGTTTTATACTGTTGTGCTTGAGAGACATCACCGACCGGAATCAAATTCCTTGTATGTGTTTACTCACATACTCGACCAATAAATGTGATTCTGATTCTGATTCTGAAATGGCGACTGGCGCTGTACGACGGGCTCTGGGTCCAAAGTCCACTGGACACTGGCTGTGTCTGCTGGATGTCTGCTGGCAGGCTGCAGGACTAAACACCTGAACACTGCAGAAGCGGTCATATTAAGAAGCGTCTTGTGCGAAAATGGGCACTGCGTCAATTGATGCACGTAGCTGTTATAGGTATAGCCAGTTAACCACTGGTCTAGTGTTAATAATAGTTGCATGAATAACAGTACAGTGGTAAAATTAATCTGTTCTCCCATTTTTCTACTTTAGAACAGTAAGGCAGCTTTCATGTTTAAAATTGATGACTGGATGGCTATTTAATGGCTGAAGTCATTGAATGGGCCGAACGGGCTGAATGGGCCGACTGAAATGGGTTAATCATAATCCCTGGCCTTTCCTCTCTCTTAGGCCATTTCTTCGCTTTAATTACATACTGATTCTGTACTGCTGTCTTTAGTGTTGCCCGTGCAGGTCTCAGATGACATTCTGTGCAGTTTAGCATTCCACTCAGCACTTAAACCAGGCTCTTCCTCCAATACAGGTTAATAGCCAAGTGGCCCTGACCTCCCTGTGAGAAAGAAAAGAGCAAAGAAGCGTGGGAAATGTAGTCTCAGGTCGGAGCTCCCACTAAATGGATTGTGTAAGACAGTTCAATAGCTCCAAGACTGCCTCTGCTTGTAGTCATTAGAGAAGACATTATGACTTTTCTATCTGCACTGCAGGTCTAAATGAAGTTTTAAAGGTCTTGGTCATGTCGTTCCAACAACCCACTGATTCTGAAGAACGATTTTATTACTTCAAAACGTGTAGGCTCCTTCACAGTGGGCAGAGCCAGAAGAGTTCATGATTCTGACACCTAATGCAGGTCCGCAGACCAACTGCAAGCTCATATTGGTCTTGAAATTCATTCATTGTACATTTCGTTTAAGTTGCTATGGGAAGACGACAGGTTGTTAGGTGTATCCATTAGGAAAAATTCCAGAAATCATAAGTAAGCTCTAAGCTTCTAATGAAGTGTCATGGTGGGCTGGTGCACAGTTAAGACAATGCACTTGCAGGAGTAGCTCTTTTTATTTAGATAGGGCGAGAGATTCAATTTAATAAAGGCAAATCTGCACAGGCTCCATTACACTAGTTTCCCTTAAGCCTCTTTTCCATAGGAATACATGAACCGTGCTGACCCTAAACCAACTTGCAACACGCTTTGATATCCCGGTGTATCTCAGCCCAGTAATGGAGTTTCCGATGTGTCAGCAGTGCAATTCTCTCCCTACAGTTAATTGCCAGTTGTCGTCCCAAAACCACGTTCATGGAGTCGAACCAGCTGATTTTTTCTTATTTCTGATCAGAACTTCTTTCGAAGTTCTCTTTTAGTTCCAAAAGCACTTTTCAATGGGTGAGATGTATGAGTGTCAAGAACATTTTATGCTTTAAAGAATATCTATATAATGTGTACAGGTTTTATGAGGTCACTGAAACCCTACAACTTTAACATAATTGTTCAAGAAAAAAAAAACCTCTTAAAATATAATTATTTAAAAGAACCATCCAAGTTCTTTAGGGAACCAATAATAGTTCTTCTACTATGTTAGTCTAAAGAACTTTATTGGTACCATTGGGTAACATTGCTTATTAAAGGCATAAATGCACTAATTTTAAAGAACTGAAGAACTCTTTAGGGGTGATTTTACTGACAAGTGGCATCCCCTTATTTTTAAGAGTAGCACCATACTGAATTAGACAGACCTCCTTTGGTTTGTAACTCCCTAGAGTTTGCTAGTTTAAAAACTGAGAGAAACTTTAGTCACGCGCCAAACATTCATAAAAAAAATTCTTTCCGTTCTTCATTAATCAGCAGGTGAGATGCAGTGGCCTCCCTTTTAGCATCCATTGTATTGGCTGTCTTTTATCCTGTTGCACCCTTCCCTCTTAACTGCCCTGTTCATTTTCCAAGCTGGGTGGGGAGCTCTGCAGCCTGATAAGCACATGTTCCGGATGTTTCCAGCATGGACCGTCGGGTCGGAGGTGGAGTGGTGTGGGAGGTGGGGTGGGTTCGCGCAATTTCACAGTGTGTTCTACGTCTCTGTGAGTGGTGGGTTCATTAACACTAATGGCACATTAGATAAAAGTCAGGAGGAAATTGAGGCCCCAGGGTCTCCGGTGCGAGGGCAATTAAGAGAGCCGATTGTGGCGTAAAAGCCGTTTTAACGTGCACTGAATGCTCACTCACCTCTCACACCGCGCGCTGTCACCTAGGGCACTGTGCACCTGACACAGCGGCGGGTGGCGGGGATCTCCATTTGTTAAATAATTTTAGAGAGAACTCAAAGAGAGCAAGAGCAGGAGAACTAGGAGGGAACAAAAGTGCACTCAGGATTTTCAGGGTCCTCTTGCAGGTTTCTGTCTCTTAATATAGGATAGTATACAGTACATTAAGTGGCCATTTCTTTAGATATTCATGTACCTTGTTCCTGGATGTACTTTATTGGTGTAACACATCTGTTGCTGATGCATTGTTTATCAGCTGCAATTTAACCCATAGGACTCAGAGCGTATTAGTAAAATCTGATTTCAACCTGAAAGTTCTCCCAGATTCAAAGATCTTCTGTTTGTTTCTAAGACCTTAAATAAATTTGTATATTTTTGTTCTTTATGGGTATTTCTGTGTGATAGAAGATAGAAGAAGCTGTTTTACCATATGACGACAATTTACCATTTGTTGCCGGCAAGGATCCATGCCACTCGTGTTTTAAAGGTTAACCCATCC
This sequence comes from Hydrocynus forskahlii, assembly GCA_037974365.1. Taxonomy (NCBI): domain Eukaryota; kingdom Metazoa; phylum Chordata; class Actinopteri; order Characiformes; family Alestidae; genus Hydrocynus; species Hydrocynus forskahlii. Next base: position 18,311,858 of record JBBPCX010000141.1, on the reverse strand, counting down.
ACCATATGCACCACAGGACCAGCTGACCATGGATGGTGGACCATTACACAGTGCAGGTAATTGGAGGTACCTAATAAACTTAATATATTAAAGTGATACAACTGGAAACTCAAGCTAAATGCAATAAAGCCATGCAAAGGTCCACCATTTGGCCTATCAGTGAAATGGGCATTAGCACCATCAGAGCTCCAGTCCAGAAAAACTGCATAAAAATGGATTAATGCTACCTTAACATACATCACCAAACCAGTCTACCATGAAATAAATGGACAAATTTGGTAAAACTGCTCTTTGAAAGTATCCAAACAAAGATGACACAGATGCTACTCATCTGTTATTAGAAATGTGCAAGAACATCATGCTTACCCATGAAAAAAATGATGGACCTGAAATAACTCTCCAGAAATCCAGACTGTAGCTTTAAATGTTTTAACGTCATGACTTCACATTGCAGACTTGATGGACGAGAAGCAGCTGGTGTGCATTTTCCCTTGTGTCCTAGAAAAAACAACCCAATCTCCTGAAAAATGACGTGGAAAGGTAAGAATGGGTTTGATATGCATGCAAATGAAGAAGGGAAAGAGATTTGAAAAGTAGATGCAACTCTCATCATCCATCCATCCAGTTTTTCATACAACCATGAAGTCCCCTGTCAGAACCAGAGATGTTAAGAAGTCTCAGAGGTGCAAGTCTGGGTTGAGTGTCGAGTCTTTGACAAAGAATTTTAGCGTAGTCTCATTCTTAGCCTTGGGCATTGCACTGTATTAAAAAGTAAAGCCTATTAAAAACCTAACAGGTCCAGCACAGCTTCAGACAAAGAGCCAGAAGGGCAGGACTGAAGTGCTGCATACAGTAAATGGAAAGAGGCAAAAAAAGATCTATTGGATTAGCGTTATCTTTAAATGTGCCACTGGGCCTAGTGTGCAGGAACAACTGGAGAGCTAACACACTCATAATGGTCTTAAATTACTTAATTGTCCATTTAATAGTAAAATATACAGTTTCTAGAGAAAGTCACTAAGCTCTAAATCAAGTACTCATCTATCAAATGTTAGAATTCATGTGTCAGAAGTCTGCCTTCCTAAATTAATGATAAGTACACTTTTAAAAAGCAATACAATAGACGAACCACTTTTAGTTCCATTAAGAACTTTTCAGTTGGTGAGGTGTACAAGTGTCAAAAACAATTTAAGGTTTCAAGAACATGTACATGAATAGAGGTTCTATCTACAATGCATGATTTTTTTTTGTTCAGTTCTTTAAATGAACTATCCAAGCTGTTTAGGGAGCCAGCGGTCTTTCTACTGCATACCCTTTATTGGTATCACTTGGTATCACTGATTTTAAGGTGTTTATGATCTCATTAATAACCATTAAATAACTAATTTTAAACCAGTCATGAAAGGCAGTCTTATTGTAAAATGGTACCACTTTATTTTTAAGTGCTACTTTAAAAAGAATTTGCTAGGTTAAAAACTGAAAAAAACTGAGATTAGGGTACTGGGTCTGGTGTGAGTACACCCTTAAAGGAATGTGATCTGTCATTTATACACACACACAAGGTGGAAATTAAAGTGTTTTTTTCTTTATTATTTAAACTTACATGTCCAAAAATTTCCCAAGTCATAAGTCTCAAGTTAGAGTTGAGTCACAAGTTAAGAGAGAGTCCAAACTGAGTCACCACACATCTCAGTTGTGTGTGCTAAACTGCTATACTCTGAATGCAGAGTGCAGGAGCAGACCTCAACTGAAATTACTGAGCAACTATCGATCTTGTTGACTGACAACAAAGTTGATCCAACATTTCTGTGCAGGCGTTTCTCGAGCCTCCCACAGCCTTTGTTTGCCAAACTTCCCATGAACATTTGGCTCTCGACGAGCGCATTTCGTCTTACGTGAGTTATGGTTGGAATTAGAGGGGCCACATCTTCTCTAACGATGCTGTTTCTCTAACAGCAGGCAACGCTTAAAAAAAAGAGAAAAAAAAAAGCCGACGCCAGGCAAAAAGGGGCTTCTGCAATTCTGAAACCAGTGAAAGAGAAGAAGGGAATATTGTTCTCGCGCTTGTCAGGGGTTATTTATGCATTGTTGAGACACTCATTAAAACGTTAGACTGCAATTAAGAAAGCAAGCATAAATCTATCTGCAAGCGGATGTTAATTAGTTGCCTTGGTGATCACTCCTGGAGTTATCTTATCCTGCAATATTGCGATTATGTACCAATTTGCATATTTCCTCTCCTGAAACACCCTACTGTTTTTCAATGCCATGAGCCAAGTGATAGGATATTCGTTCCCATTAGGGTCTGAAACAACAAACTCTTATTTTATTGGACAAACTTGAGCTGGACCAAAAAAATCTAAGCTTGTTATTGTAAGAAAGTTATAATGGAACATTCCTACAAGGTGCCCATAAAGTTACATTTAATTAAGTCGATGGAAAACTTGAGGAGACACAGATGGACAAAAATGGGTGAACTAGAGCTTTCCAAAACAGTAAGATTTACAGTAATGTTGTATTAAAGGGCAGCATTCATAATCTGTTATAAACCATTATAAACACTTACAATGACAGAGATAATTGCTTTTATACTGTTGCTTTTATAATTTCTTTGTTATACAGTTTGATGGTTCTCCTCCTCAAACACATTCACTAAACCTGGCAATTAACTGGCGAGGTGAAACAGGTGTTTCTGAGCAGGGAAATCATGAAAACGTGCAGATCCACAACCCTCCAGGACTTGAGTTCAACACCCCTGCTCTACTTCTTCCTCTCTCGCACAGACTGCCAGCATGTCCTCCCCCACCACATTCATAAACCTCCTACTAGACCTTCCCATTCTCCTCCTCCCTGGCAGCTCTATACTCAGCATCCTCCTCCCAACACACTCAGACTCTCCCCAGCATCCTCCTCCCAACACACTCAGACTCTCCTCAGCATCCTCCTCCCAACACACTCAGACTCTCCTCAGCATCCTTCTCCCAACACACTCAGAGTCTCTCCTCAACATCCCAACACACTCAGTCTGTCCTCAACATCCCAACATACTCAGAGTCTCTCCTCAACATCCCAACACACTCAGTCTGTCCTCAGCATCCTTCTCCCAACACACTCAGAGTCTCTCCTCAACATCCTCCTCCCAACACACTCAGAGTCTCTCCTC
>JBBPCX010000141.1:18264257-18279478 GCA_037974365.1 Hydrocynus forskahlii | reverse complement strand
ACACAGTTCAAAACATTATTCTAATTAATTACAAGCTCTCTGACGATTTATGCTGCCTTGCCAAAAAATGCTACCATAGCACAAATCAGCACCAGAGTCTATCGTTTCATGCCATCCTGTCGAAAAATGCTCCCTTACACAGCTGCCAGTGTCCTGAGGTAGTACAGATTTATGTTCGTGGCACTGAATCCCAAGAATGTGGAACTGCACATGCGCAGAAGGGCCCGGTCGCACATCTCGATGGGTAGCATATTTCGACAGAACACTGGACTGGGTTAAAGTCACGTGGTGCGATTAATCAGGGTTACTTTTTTTAACACATTATTTTATATATATATATATATGTGTGTGTGTGTGTGTGTGTGTGTGTGTGTGTGTGCGTGTATGTATGTGTAAATGTTTTAAGTAATCACTGCAGTTATATGGGATATCAGCCCATCATATTAAAAATGTAACATATTAGTGAATGAAGTTTTAAAAACATTTCACTGGTTCAGTTCTAGAAATTAATGCACATTTCCCAATGATCACTCTAATAAAAACCAGGAAAATATGTCAGGAAAATATACTATTTCAGACAAAGGATTGAACATGCCAAATGAGTTTCGTCTTTACTCCAAGCCTACTTCAGTAGAATGGATCAGCTCCTACACAAGACTGTCATTAGAGACTTATTTAGTGGTTCATGTTGCTGAAACAAAGAGTCTCTAATGAGAAACACAAACTGTGACGCCAACTGCCATAAGGACTACAGACTGGCCAGATTCATGTGGCTACAGCATCATTATCATCATCACTTTGATCATTAAAGCTGTGGCCTGTCACTGATGTTGCTTACAAGGTTGAGGTTTCTTCAGATCTGCACCTAATTGGGGACAGTTTTACTCAGTTTCATTACTTTGGGTGGTCATTTGAATTTCTTCTTATTTACTTTGCTTCATATTTTGGTTATAAGTTGATTCGTCAATTGTTTTTATATCTCTATAATCACATCTGATTAGGGTTTATTATTTTACTTGTTTTTTGTTGCCCATGTTTAAAGTTTAGTAACACATTACTTAAACTCCCAAACTGATCCATGTTATATACATTTCAGGAAGGATGTTATAAGCGGTCATTAACTGTCATGACAGATTATATTCACTGATATGACTATATAGTGTCTGTCATTACAGTTACCAGAAATGCTAACATCACCGTTCTGTTAATGGACTTAATCTGTCATGACAGCTTATTACATTTTATGACACCTGCCATGACATGTGACATTATTATGACATTGTTATGTAGAAGGGTTTAATTAAAGCATTACCAATAGTTTCCAAATGTTTTAGTTGCTCAAACCACATTTTGCCTCTTTTTTTATTCATGTCACATCATATTTACTGTAAATTTATCAACAATTCATTCGTACTGTTAATCACGCTTAGCAACTCAGCAAATGAGGATCGTTCTCAACGTTCTGAGTTGAACATAAATGTTAACTGATCATATTGATTGTGATATTAACCCTATTCCGAGGCATTTAAAAGTCTTAATTGACTTTAATAGGAAGTTTAAGTCTGAAGAAGCTGTTATCCGCTGAAAGAAAAACAGTTTTAACCGCACAGCTGCATGTTGTGGGCTCATCTGTGCCTCAGTCACCCTCACACACGCTGACATGAGCCAGCTGTACCCTGCTAAGGCAGATGGTGTTCGTTATCTCACACGCACACATACACAAGCTCAAACACACTCACAAATACACACGCATTAAAGCTCTAATCTGGAGTGGCTGCGACTTGTGGTTTTTAGTAGCTCAACAACACAGGCATCTGTTGGTAAACTCTGTGTACATATTCAGCCCATACTTTTTTAATATACTGCCATACAAACATGCTGAGAAGGACAGAATATGATGAAAGTCAGTCAAAGTTACGGAAAAAACTGTTTGGGTTATGTAGAAATTAATGGAAAGCCTTGTCTAAGTTCAGCATGCCTGATTAAACAGTGACCGGCCATTAAGGATCTATAACCTGTTGCATGCCAAAGTGTGGAGGGGGGTCTATTTCTTTGGCACACACAGCACTGCTATGCCTCTGCCGTTGCTACTGCCCTCCTGTCACTTTGTTGTGTTATACAAAAGTGGATGCTGTCCACAAGGGGGCAGAGTGAACCTATTTGTGAAGGGAGTATCTCAGAACCTGCTACCATCGGTTATGACTGACAGTACAAGAACTTCAACCGATACCCAACCAAGAGTCTTGTCTTACAACAGCGTCATGAAGCATGTCTGGTGCTTAGTGACGTTCAATTACCACAGCATCCCTTTGCCTAGATATGTGGTAAACAACACAACACTCATAGACTGTACACTGACTGGCCACTTTATGAGAAATCCACACCATGTTGCTCATCCTTGCTGGACAGTTAGAAGCTGTAGTCCCTCTGCTGATACACAATTACTGTTAGCTTTTCAATAATGGTCAGTTTCTGACTATTAAGTCACTTTTGGCTGGTTGTTTTTAGGTGCAAAGGCCCCACCAACACACTAGCAAGTCAAAAGTTACTGCTGTGTTGGAACTCACCCAACTCATATCAACAGAAACTGATAAACAATGAAGGTGGTAGAGGATGGACAAACTGCTGAAACAGATGGGAACAGTCTGCAACTGTATACCTATATATAAATATACACATATGTACTATATTAGAGGGGACATATTATACCTCTTTATAAACTAGTTACAATAGGTCTATGGCAGGGATGGGCAAACTACGGCCCGCAGGCCACGTCCGGCTCGTTGGTCTTTTTAATCCGGCCCGCCGAAGATCGGTGTTTCGCAATAGGCGCAGTGATACATTGACAGGGGTTTACATATTTTTTTTGCTCTAGTACTCTAATGAGTACCTACATGAATCAATTGGTACGCAACAAAATAAAAAAAAATATCTGTCTCGGCCGTGGTTGGGGGGATGCGTGCAGAATTCTGTGTCTTGTCGGTGTCTCGGGACGTGAAGTCGAGGGGCGGGGCGGGACACGCAGTGTGAAGTCACTCAAACTAGGTACACATTTGCACTGTGATACTGAAAACTGCCGCACATTTGCGTACCCAGTATGCCAAACGAGTACTGGTGTACCACTTATGTCGATCCCTGTACATTGCCTTGATTTTGCGGAGCCCGGGCTACTCTCTGTTATTACTCTGCTACTGACTATGCTGAAAGAGGCCCCTCAACATGTGAAAAAATACAGGAAATCACGGGACGACCTGCATGGAGAACTATGCCGTGGGTTCTCTGATTTTGGAAAAATGTACAAGACACTTCAGCTGGTGTTATGTCCCTTCACACAAGACCCTGAAACAGTGCCTCAGGAGTTACAGTTGAAAATGACTGATCCCCAATGTGACGCCGTCTTAAAGGAGAAGTTCCCTTAAACTCTCTTAAACTGGATGAGTTTTATGCTTCATTAAGCATAGCCAAATTTCCAAACATCCAAAAGATGACAACAAAGCACCCCACAGATCCCAGCTGAGTGATGAACACCTCAGATCTGTTCTGAGAATTTCCACAACAAAACTAACACCAGACTTCGATGCACTGGCAGAAAAGGGTGATCAGTAAAACTGTTCCCACTAAAAGTGAATGTAGGTATTAATACTGTATTGCCTTTTTATGTTTATGTTTGATATGTATGCATGGTGCTGGCCTGGCCCGTCTGTCAAATTTTAAAAGTCAGTGTGGCCCCTGAGCCAAAAAGTTTGCCCACCCCTGGTCTATGGGCTACAAAACATGTTCATGAAGTGCTTCGCACAAAATCACTCTCACATAAAGAGATCTCACCGACAGTTTCAGGCCCTTTAACGGCTCTGTCACTTTTATGCAAATCATGCTAACGCTGCGCATTTACCATACGTGAAAATGGCAGAAAACAGAGGCGCTATCAGCCCTATATGTTGGACTCCGAGTCGGACCCAGAGCGAGATGAACACAACACTTCATGAGTGACTTACCGTGACTGTAGCCGTAGCGCTCGGCGTCTTATGTGTGCTCGTAAAACCAGCAGACAAAAATGGCGGATTTCTTCAACTAATCTAGTGTGTGGGGCTCGACATGTGAGGGGTGGTTCTATGCAAATTTCCCTATTCTGACGTCACAATAGCGGAGACGTCCAAATGGCTCATGGAAGCATATGATTCCTGACACCAAAATCTTTCAGTTGGCTCACAGAAAATGGATGGATGTTTTTTTTGCGCTTGGAGTGTTTATAGGAGCAGTAGAGACCCAAATGGAAATGCAAAAGGATGCAAAAAGTGAGTTTTGTGTAATATGTCCCCTTTAATGCCAGAGAAAATTGCTCGAGTCCTCTGCATTTAACCCCTTCACCAAGTGAAGCAGTGGGCAGCTAGTCATGTAGCGCCTGGGGGGCAGTGTATGGGGATGGTATCTTGCTCAAGGGTGCCTCAGTGGTGCCACTGGCAGTCATGGGATTCAAACCCACAAACTTCTGATTGCAGGGGCGGCTCCCTAACCACCATTCCATCACTTAAACATAGTGATAAGGCTGTCACGATTATTCAGTCATAACTGATTACTCACTGATTAGTGATTAGTTGGCATTCTGGACATAAACTGTCATGACAGTTCCTGTGACATGTTTATGCCATGTCAGGCAGAAGGGTTATAAGTAAGTAAGTTAAATTGTTCTCAAAACAAAAAGTGCTGGTCTAATATTCATAACTATACTTTTAATTAACATATAATATTAATATATTAATATTGTGTTAAAATAGTAGGTTTTCTGTCTGTCTCTTTACTTGACAAGCCTAAATGCTCTCCCACCCACTTCTCATATTTTGTCCCCATCATCGTGCAGTACCCATACTTGACCACTAGGTTCACATAGGGAAACAGTTTATGATGGAACAAAACCTAATATATCCAATATGATAATGTTACAGGAGCAGAAAAAATAGTTTTCACAGGGAATGCTGATCAGTATCTGCACGGCCTTCAGTGTTGCACAATAAAGCAGTGTCAGTGCAGTCTCTGTATACAGTGTGAGCCCCCTGCGCTGCCACATCTCCACATGGCTGCGGGGCAAACAGCCAATTGTATTTTCTAAGTGTCACTGGGGCTTGCTGGGAAGCCGCTGCCAACAAAGGAACATTTTGTAGTTTTAAAGGAGTCTGCGGTCCGGATGTGAAAGCTGTAAACATCTGTAGAGTGTTCCCCAAACCCGACGCATGTGCAGCCTGCTGGCCTGCCTGCTGCCCTGGAGACAGACTAGAGCTGTGCCGAGTCTTAAAGCTGCTTGTGGTAAAATGATGATAGTGTTAATCGCAATAGGGAATTTAAATGAAATGTTAAATGCAAATAAAGATGGCTAGAGAAACCGGCCAAATGGGTTAACATGCTGGTACATGGTAGTGGGAACGGCAGGGATGTCGTATAACACGCACGCACACACTCACACACACACTCACACGTGCATGAATGCATGCACAACTTGGAAAACAGTAAACATACAGGAGCAAATGCATTCACACAAATGGCAATTCCGTATATGTGTTGGCTTTAGCTACTATACCACATCATTCATAAAGCATGCAGCACATACAGTATGCTATATACTAGTACATACTATGCTGGTCTGTGCCATACTGTGATAAATTATTTTTTTTTACTACACTATATGGCACTACACTTGGATATAAAGACACACAGACACACACACATATGCAGTCACAAAAACATGCCAAAAGGCAGCATCGTTTTATATTACAGCTGGACCAAATTCCACTTTCAGAACTCGAGTCCATGTATATGTCATTTAGCTTTCTCGCAAATCGCAGTCACAATGGGTGTATTCCAGTATGGAGATCAATTGCTAAGTCAGAGGGCCATGGTGTTACTGCTTTTTTTTAATTTCAGTATAAAAATTTAACCAAACTTTCTTTTACACCTCAGAACAAACACAAATAATAGTGCCCATCTGCCTATTCCAGCCTTGACCAGTATCATAGTAAAGATAGTCAAACAATATATTTTGTCGTCCTACATACAAAAGCGGGCACGCTATACACACTTCTAAAAACAGTCCTAATTCATTTACCCAAGCACACACAGACTTGCTTTGATGGCATAGCCTCCGGAGCGGCCGATACTTTAAAGCTCTTTCATCTCATCAGGAGTTATCATTACAGCGTCTGTCCTTCCTCTACAGGCCCACATGCTTCCTCCCAATGACGCTTTAAAACTCCTAACAGTCGCTGGGGGGTCACGGGCCGTCGGCGTCTGCCTTCCGTCAGCTTTGATTTTCCAGTAAACAAACAAGACTAGTTGGTGCTCCATTAGCATGTCAGACAGTTTTCATGTAAATTTAGCCCAGAGATGCAGCAGCAAAATAGGCCACCGCATTTAGCATGCATGTTGTCATTGCAGTGCAATGCATTCCGCACTGGACTGCCATTACAGCTCGGCTGTGGAACAGTGAAACCTGTGATCCGTGCCTGTGTTCTCTGTTCGGTTCCCTGCGTAATTAGCAGGCTGCGTCCCCCTACTTTTCCGTGGCCTCTGCTAATTGTTTGTGTTGTCTGGGAAACCCGAGAACCTTCGGCTTGCAACCAGAGCGCCGGAGCATGGCCGAAATCTATAAAAAGACTTTTTGTTCGCTACTTATTAGCAGGATGCAATATCGGCCGCAACACGAAGGCATGGAGGCCCATTCCGCACAGAGTAAATAAAACATAGCGCAGATCAGACAGGGCCAGAAGTTGGAAAGGTCAGATGGCCACTACGACTTGTAACTGGACTCTGTGGGGTGGGCAGCAGTGTCTAGGTTGCCGTGGGGAACAATAGTGTACTGTGGCAGCGGTCACGCTCGGCTCTCCTCTGGGTTTTGGAAGTGCCAGATTGCCTTGGCAGTGGCCTACATTCTGCACCTTGTGACAGAAGAGAGGATAGCTTTGATTTCATACTGCCTCTGAGGTCAACCGCTGTTTCCACACATAGGACGCATCAAAAGTTTGGGGAAGCCTAGCTGTAACGAAGTTTTGACAGTATTTTGACAGTATTAATCTGGTTACTGGGTACCATATAACACATAACAGACAATCCTCGACTTAATTGTGATAATGCATGTGAAAGAACTGCTATAAAGGCAGTCTTGTGGACAGGTGGTTGGGGAGGTGCGCCTGCAATTGGAAGGATGTGGGTTCAAATCCCAGGACTGCCAATGGCACCATTGAGGTACCCAACACACTGCTCCCAGGTACCACTGCTTCACTCGGTGAATTAAATGCAGAGGACACAATTCACACAGTTTATTCTGTGTGCTGTGGTGTGGTGTGTTCACGTGTGATAATTGGTTCACTTTCAGGTCGCATAATGATGAATCCCACATACAGTATGTGATAATATGCCTCTTGTTGTAAAGTCAGACTCAAAGATGGGGGCTTGAGTCTCACAAGAGGCAATCCAACATATTATTATTATTATTATTATTATTTTTATTATTATTATTGCTGTTGTTGTTGTTGATGCTGCTGCTGCTGTTATTGTTGTTGTTGTTGCTGTTGTTGGTTTTATCAATTTGGGAATATAAGTGTACAGACACAGGCATATATAATAATAATAATAATAATAATAATAATAATACATTTTATTTATAGGTGCCTTTCTAGCACACAAGGACACCGTGCAATAAAACAAGTGCAACAGACAGTAACAGACAAAATTAAAAGCCTATTCAATTTAAACAATTTAAACAGTGCAAATGAATCAAAGAGAGAAAGCAAGCTTGAGCAGATGTGTTTTGAGTGCGGATTTAAAGAGTGAGAGCGAATTGATGTTTCTGAGCTCGGGTGGTAGTGAGTTCCAGAGTCGGGGAGCAGAGTGGCTGAAAGCTAGTGGTGAGACGGGCAGAAGGGACAATCAAATGGATGGAGGAGGATGATCTGAGGATAGATAGATATGGAGGGGCGAGACTGTGAATGGCCTTGAAGGTTAATAGAATAATTTTGAATTCAACCCGAAACTTAACCGGGAGCTAGTGGAGCTGCTGTAAAATGGGAGTAATATGATGAATAGAAGGAGTTCTGATAATGATGTGGGCGGCTGAATTCTGAACTAGTTGAAGCTTGTGGAGAGTTTTGTGAGGGATACTGAAAAGCAGGGAGTTACAATAATCTAAACAAGAAGTGACAAGACTGTGAATGAGGATGGCAGCAGTGTGGGGTTAAGAAGGGATGGAGGTGGTTGACATTACAAAGATGAAAATATGCAGACCAGGTAATGTTATTGATATGAGATTGAAAAGAAAGTGTACTGTCGAGGATGACACCGAAACTCTTAACCTGCGGAGAGGGGGAAACGAAGCAATTATCAATATCAGTAGAGATACTGTTCGTTTTGGATAATGTTGATGTTTTACCAATAAGGAGAACTTCCGTTTTATCACTGTTTAATTTATGGAAATTTGACGAAAACCAGGTTTTGATTTCTGTCAAGCAGTCAGTAAGGGAGGAGGGTGAAGGTTGGAAGTGGGTTTACTGCTAAGGTAGGGCTGGGTGTCATCAGTGGAAACTGATGTTGAATTTGTGGAAGATGTTGCCAAGAGGAAGGAGATAAATAGTGAAGAGGAGGGGCCCCAGGACAGATCCCTGTGGCACACCAGAAGTAACAGGGGAAGGCTTTATTATTATTATTATTATTATTATTATTATTATTATAGTTAAATAAAGTTGTACATAAAAAACTGCAAGAATGGTATTAAATAAAAGCTCCTAACTTCCCTAAGGTTCCAATAAGTGATCAATTGTCAGAGTGCATGAACGTGTTGAGGTTTTGAGAGAAACTCCATACGGTGTCAAATCTATTCACAGTCCCCTGAATCGAGTGCCTGATCTTTTCAAGTTTTAAACAGGACATCAAATCCCGCAGCCATTGAGTGCGGGTGGACGAGACAGCATCCTTCCACTTGGAAGCAGCGAAGCGAAGGGTAGAACTTTGCATTTAATATCATGTAAATTCTCCTCTCCAAAGATCCCAAATACAGCAATCAAAGTACGAGGATCCATCACATATCACAGGATTTGAGAGAGTGTTTGAAATACATTCCTCCAGAATTTCTCCAAGCAAGGACTTGACGAATACATGTAAATCTAGGTTGCTGCATTTCTCACAGTTAGAACTGATAGCAGGATACATGATAGATAGTTTGACTTTGGCTAAATGAGCTCTATGAACTATTTCAAACTAAATTAGCAAGTGTCAGGCACACATGGAAGATGAGTGCACCCGTTTGAGGATTTTCCAGGTCAACTCAGAGAATGTAAAACCAAGGTCTTGCTTTAATGTTATTTAATATTTATTTGAAATTTGCAATTAAAGAAAGTTATCATTGGTATTTGCCTAGGAAAATCTAATAAAGAGAACATTTGTGACTGCACAAAATGTCTAATCTGCAAATACCTGAATAGGTGCCAGTTTCCTGTGCCAGTTTTGCACTTCCATTCTGCATTTCTGTACACCTCCTCTGTTATAATTCAATATCTGTCATAATACTGTATTCATTTAATCATCAATTGCACTAAATGTCTCGTCCTGTTGTTTTGCTGCTCATATGTTTCCTGCTCTCTCTCTCTCTCTCTCTCTTGCTCTCTTTGCATGCTGTGTACTTTGTCCTGTTTGCACTTATGTGGTCTTGCGGTGTTTCTGTTTTTGTTCTTAGTGGGTCTGTTTTTGTTCTTGTACTGCACCATGGTCCTGACGGAATATTGTCTCATTTCACTGTGTACTTTGTATTTGGCAGATGACAATAAACCTTCTTGACTTGACTTGACTTATGAACTCCTGAACCGAGTCCACACCCTCAACGTATGATCCACTGTACAGTTGTTAGTTACCTTAATGGAAGGCAAGGAAATTGCAGACCCTGACAGTGCTAGCAAAGATACATTTGAACAGGTCTTATATCCCATGGACACCCATTGTGGACAGTTTGAATGCTGATGAAAGTACATCCAAAAATTAAAGCGTCAGATGTTAACAGTCCAGTAGTAGTAACAGAAGTTGGGGAGTGCGATACCAGTGATGAAATGATGGAGTCTGGCAAGTATAGCTCATTTAGGAATGAAAATAAGTATACATTAAAACTGATATAAAAAATGTAAGGAATATTGTAATTTTTACATAATCAGTATGTCCTGTAAAGGGCAGAGATAAAGAGGACAAGCAAGCCAAAGTTTACTTCACCTGGTTTAGCAAATGGAAGTAAGTCTCTTTCAAAAGTGGTCTGTTTCCTTGTTACTTTGATTCCAAGATATGTGAACTGAGTGTACTGTAATTCGAATGGTATTTCTGTGTAGTCCAGTTCCAGAGTTCATTGACTGATGGGGAAAAGTTTGCTATTTTGCAGATTGAGCTTATATCCAAACTGACAGAGTATGGAAAGTGCCGCAGGCAAGGAGTCTGCTGGGCATGATATATTTAATAGCAAGTCATCTGCATAGAGTGATCATTTGTGTTCGAGACTAACTCTCCAAATAACCTGTGCATCTCTACTGTTGCGGAGGGGAATCGCCAGAGACTCAATGGCTAAATCAAAGCGCAAGGGGCTCAGATTCTACATCGAAAGCCAAAAGGGTGGGAGTGTTCAGAGTTGGTAATAACTGGGTCTGTGGGAGCAGAGTATAACAATTTCATCCAAGCTATGAAGTTTTGCCCAAGCACATATACTTCTAGCACAATAACCAAACTGTTTCACTCCACACCTTTTCTGTGTCAAGTGAAATGACACATTTAGGGATGACCCAAGCAGGTGCGTAAAGTATGTTAAAAAGGCATTGTACACTAACCCATATAACAACTAATGGTAAATTGTCATCATATGGCAAAACAACTTCTTATATAAAAGTTCCCCTGGATTGTGTTGATGTTTGAGGTGTCAGACATCATGCTGAGCTTTGTTTGGTGTTCCTGTGTCATGTAGAACCAAAGTTATTGTAATTTAAAAATGTGTAATAATAATAACCACAACGGGGTTTTTTTAAATGTTGTCGTGCTCAAATGCCCTTATAGAACAAAAATGCCCAAGCGTGGAAAAAAAAAGCACAAGGTCTTTGGACCCAGGAGAACTAACAGGATAGTCTCCGCCCACAAGTGGGTGGGGAAAACCCGCAGAGCGAGGGGGTCTGGAGAAGGGGCCGAGCGGCGGTGTGGCATGTGAAAGAGTAGCAAATGGCAAGTGTTTAGGAGAGCAAACACAGTTTTAGACTGTTTTATACTGTTTATATTTGTTGTAATACGATTTTACTAATACACCTTGAATTCAAAGGGTTAAAAATGGTGGCGTTTCTTGATTAAACTGGTCTGATCAGCAAAGATAAAGTGTGGGTATGGCATTCTCTAATCAGAGGGCCAAAACTTTGGCTACAATTTTTAGTAGCCCTCAAGGTCCTTTTCCTTTTTAGCTGTAAGGGTGCTAAAAGCTTAATTAAATGAGGTGGGAAAGGTTCTCTGTTTGAAGGAGTTAGTAAATATCTGGGCAAATTTTGAGGAAAGCAAAGATGTAAACACCTTTAAAAATTCGGCAGAGAACCCGTCAGGCCCTGGGGGCCTGCCTGAGTGAAAGTAAGAAACAGCCTGCAGAAATTCCTGCGTTATTGACTCCTGGAGGCTAGTTTTTAAATCTGGGCCTAAGGTTGGAATATTTAGATGGCTAAAAAAATCTTCAACAAGTTCAGGTTCCTAAGGTAACTGAGATATGTACAACAGAGTGTTGTGTACAACTGATTTGTCACCATGTAGTATTTCTCAGTGGTAAATTTTCTATTTGATAGCTTGTAAGAGGTTCGAATTTAGTTTGGAGCTCCATTTTTTTTTGTTTTTGTAAAGGTTAAAACTGAGAGTTGGAGCAAATTCATTGTCAAGGTCACGTATTTGGTTCTAATATAAGATTTTTGGACAGTTACAGCATTTAGCTGACACTTTTATCCAAAGCAACTTCCATTCCCTAACTACAAGGGGCAGTCCCCCTGGAGTAACTTGGGGTTAAGGGTCTTGCTCAGGAACCCAGTGGTGGTGTGCTGAAGGTAGGATTTGAACCCATGACCTCTTGGTTTAGAGGCAAGTATCCTACCCACTAGGTCACCAGGTAGGCCCTGTTCTTAGGTTGTCTCTGTTTGGAGCATGTATGCTGGCCTCAACTTCATGTTGAGTGACTTACCCAGTGCAAAAATGTATCGTTCTTATCCATAATGACCTGGTTAGGAACAATATGAATGTTCTTATAGATTAAGAGGGCAAACCTGTCCCACCCATCCTGCTGAAGGCAGTGCCGACCTGGTACATGCAAGATGTGTTTCTTGGAAAAAAAATAATTCCAGAATTAAGCTGTTCCAGGTGTGAAAGTATTTCTATTACTTCTAACTGGGTGGTTTAAGCCCTTGACATTCCAGCTTACAAAATTTAAATCACTGCTCATAGGTTGCATCAAGGTGGGAACAGATATGTACATATGAAGAGCTAAAGGGAGGGAAACCAATGGGAAAATACAGAAAATAGAGCAAAAATCTTACTGCCACTTGTTAATCACAACAACCCAATATCTTGAACATAGTACATAGCAACAAGCTCTTCACAATGCATGACCTTGTTTGAAATCTTCCTATCTTGAACTTTCCTACCCTCAGTTTTGATGAAGATTATTAACCTCATATTTAACTAATGTTTATATAAGTTACAAACCAATGAGTGTCCTTCAAGTAGAGGAGCCAAAAAAGGCATTTTGACTGACTTGCCACTTGGACAAACCTATATCTGATTCGCCACTCGATTAGAGAATTTTCACACAACAACACTATACCCACCAGCCTTAATATAGTAAATGAATAGCCCAGGTTAGTGGTCATGCATAATGCTGTCCTCCCACGGCTCGGAAAGGCCGAAGTCAACAGTAGGCAATCACATTCCTTTGAAACTTCCTAAAACCTGCCGGATTAGCTGTTATGCTAACTATCTAGCAACTTGGTAGACATATTACAGACTAGCCAAGCTGTTTTGCCTCTTTCCTTCAAACAGTGCATTTACTGAACATGGCACGTCAGTTCTGGCATTAGGATACTTGACTCAAACTTTCACCCTGGACACTTGAGACTCGTCTTACAGTCCAGAAGTCCTGCTAGATGGCACTCCACTCAGCTTTCCTCAGCTTGAAACCGGGTGTTTCCAAACATTTGTCAAGTAAGAATCAGAATCAGAATCGAGTTTTTTGAGCGAACACATGCAAGGAATTAGATTCTGGTCGATGGTGTCTTTCCAGCACAACAGTATAAAACAACAACATGTAAAGATACAATTAGCAATACACTGAGCAACATAATGTGCAATAATATACAATTGACAATATGAATATGCAATATAGATTTATATTTATAAATATGAATATATGTATTAATATATGTATATAATTAGTTGTACATATAATGTGTTTATCTAGATCTTATGTATGTTTGTATATGCTGGGTTTTGCTACTATATTGTATTGTGCTGAGATATATGGTGAGTTATGCTTTACTATCCTATTTAATATTTTATCCTATTTACTGTATCATGGGGATACATATGGATAATTCTGTAAAAGTAATTACGGAATGCAAACCCAGCAAATGCTATACAAAGACGCCAGTCCTAATTATACCAGAGAAAATCAATGTGTCATTGTACATCAGAGAGGCTACGCACAGGATCTTCATGTGCACCATGACAGCCCCCATTCCAGCGACTTTCTGCACTGTGCCATGCTGAGCCGTTCCAAATATGGATTGACTCTCATTGCCTATAAGCTCATTGCGATATGACTGCCTGGTTATTAGAACAGACTTTGCATCTTACAAGCCCTTAGCTAACTCATAATACAGCTCAAAGCCTCACTAATGCCAAAGAGAAAATCCTTCTTAAACACAAGCAAATTAATTACATCTCAATATAATGTGTTTGTTCAGACAAGGCTGAGAGGGCCTCTTCTGAGGATGTGTTTTATTTAAATATTACATTTTGCAGGTGGTGAATATTTGTCAAGTACTCCAACAAAGGATGTGCTTGAGCTGGTTTACCAGATAACATGTAATTGGAAGCATAAAGTTAAACACTGAGATGTACTTCCCATACAGTAAAGCAGGCCAATGTTTTCTTCAGAAATGTGTTTTCAGTTCCGTCAAAAGGAGCAGCCTGGCTTCAGAGTACATAAAGTTGCCAGTTTATTAGGCAGTAGTGTGTTGGTATCATTTGGTCACCAGATCAATAATTATTTTACCTGGGTATGGATTGGAGATGTTGGCTGCATTGCACAGGAATGTTGTACCCTGCAGAAACTGCATTGCACAGTTGCAACAAACTGGGTGCCTACAGCATCTTCGACCTCATCCCAAAGATCTTCAACAGAGTTGAGCTCCTAGGACTGTAAGCGCCTTGCGGAATGGTGCACTACACTACCAAACCAAACGCCTTAATTTTACCCCTTAATATTATCTTAATTTTGACCTTAATTTCCCACACAGGAAATTAAGGAAAATTAAGGGGAAAAGCACACAGTTAAGGGGTAAAACTACTGAATTTTCCCCTTACTTTTTTTAAATTGCCCCTTAAATAGTAGAACCTCCTGAATGAACGCATTAAATGTAAGATTAAGGGGTTTCACACTCATGCCTTAAATCTAATATTAAGGTAAAATTAAAGAGTTGGTTTCACAAATTAACAGCCGCTTAATTCAAATGAAGGGGTTTGGTGCATTTTCAGGCGTAAATTAATGTAGAGTTAAGCACATTTTAAGTACATTGTGTCATCATACTGGAAGGGTCCATCTTATACCTTGGATATATTTTTGATGGTCCTGGGCTAGAAATGTGTTCTCTTATTCTTCACAGACAACACCGATACCCAACATGGTCAGCTCTTGTACTGATGGGAACGTATTCTGAGATGTGCATTTCTGATCAGTTTGGCATTCAAGTATCTGTACGAGTTGATGACTATATCTGGTTAAGATGAATACAAGGCTGTTGCTTAACTTCCTAGATTTTAAACATATTTCAAAAACAGATATCTGTAACGTCCCTGGTCAGCGGCCGCTATCGGACAAGACTGGCGTGGTCTCTTGTATTGGCACTGGGTGTGATCTCTTCCCTGGCCGGCTGAGAACCCTTACTCCTGAAGCCGACCAGGGAAGATACCACACC
>JBBPCX010000141.1:18252077-18264157 GCA_037974365.1 Hydrocynus forskahlii | reverse complement strand
AGAGAGAGAGAGAGAGAGAGAGAGAGAAAGAGAGAGAGAGAGAGAGAGAGAAAGAGAAAGAGAGAGAGAGAGAGAGAGAGAGAGAAAGAGAGAGAGGGAGAGAGAGATTAAGTCCCTCGGTAATCCCCTCAGTATCAGACCCCTACAGTCAAGGGAATTTTTGGTGGGGGAGGGATGGGAGACAGTGAAAGAGAGAGAGAGGGAGAGAGAGAGAGAGAGAGAGAGAGAGAAAGGGAAAAGGGCAAGTGAGAGAAAGTGGAGGAGGAGAGAAAGAAAGAGGAGAAGAAAGACAGAAAGAAAGAATGAGGGAAAGTGTAGAGCAAAAGAGAGAGAGAGAGAGAGAGAGAGGGAGAGATAATGGGGCAGGAAGAAAAAGAAAGAGAAAGGGAAAAGGGCAGAGCACATGAGAGAATGTGGAAAAGGAGAGAAAGCAAGAGAGTATGAGAGAAAGTGGAGAGCAAGCAAGAGAGAGAGAGAGAGGGAGAGAGAGAGAGAGAGAGAGAGAGAGAGAGAGAATGGGGCAAAAAGAAAAAGCGAGAGAAAAAGAAAAGGGCAGAGTACGTGAGAGAAAGTGAAAAAGGAGAGAAAGAACGGGAGTATGAGGGAAAGTGCAGAGCGAGAGAGAAAAGAAGAGGAGAAAGAAAGAGAGAGAGAGAAAATGGAAGAAAGACGAGGGAATGCGGAAAGAGAGAGAAAGAACAAAAGACAGGGAGAGAGAGGGAAAGAGAATGAAAGAACGAGAGAGTTTCAGTGTGAGCGGTTGAAGGAGAGGGAGGGGCGTGGAGGTGGAATGCCCAGCAGGTCATGTGACTGTTTACATCTGAGGGGAACAGAGGACAGGCGTGAGTGAGTGAGCAGTGCACCAGAGCACGCACATACACATACACACTCATATCCAGACATGTAGGCTCACACACACACACACACACACACACACACTCACACACAGAGGCAGCAGAAGGATGGAGCAGAGAATAGGACACAGTCTGTACCCTGACAGCCCACCCAGCAGACCCAGAGATGTGCTGGTTAAATCAGGTAAGAAAACCAACTGCACCACAACACACAGGTTCTACTACTATTGCACTAAATATGGCAGAAACAATGATAAGTTTTGAAGCTGCGAGAGTGGCCGTCTGCTGAGTGTGTCCATCTGTCCAGTTTTAACAACAGGCTGTGGCAGGACTTTATATACCACCCTGGCCAAAGTCAGTTAAAGCAGTTTGCTTTTCGATTGTGATGGGGCTGCGAGGAGAAGTGTGTTTCTGTTTTAAGCTCACTGAAATTTCTGCAAATTCCTGCAAATTTGAAATTCCCTCTGGACACAAACAGGAAAAGACATCAGCAATAAGGGCTGGAGTCTCCACACTCAAAACAAAAACAAGTTCTAAGTGGTTCTTGTCTTGCATGTGCGGTTCTGTGTGAAAGCTTTAATTGGTACACAACCATAAACTTTAAAACTTCATTTACCAAACTCACTTCTTAATGGAACCATCCATTTAAAGGTTGATTAAGGGAAAAACATGGCTCTTCTATGGACGCTTGGCACCTTTCAGAAGCGCAGAGTGTTGGATACTCTTTAAAAAGTACTTCATTAAGGGTTCTATAACCATGAAGAACCATGATATCTGAATGTTCATATGGTTCTTTACATGGTTCTTCTCTGTCATAGCGAGGAACCATGTAAAGAATGACGTAAGCATTCAGATATTGAAGTTCTTTAAAGGTTCTTTAGTAATGCAAAGAGTTGAAGAGCCATGATGTCCTTTACATGGTGCCTCTCTATAACTGGGAAACTGCTATATAGCACCAAAATGGGGGGGTGGGGGGGGGTGTTCACTACTGTTATAAGTTATAAGTCAAAGAACCTTATAAGTCAAAAGTTATAAGTCAAAGAACACACTCCAAAGAACCTGTTAAGAAATCTGTGCAGTGAGAGAGAAAGAGAGAGAGAGAGAGAGAGAGAGAGAGAGAGAAAGAGAGAGAGAGAAAGAGAGAGAGAGAGGGAGAAAGGGAGAGAGAAAGAGATAGAGAGAAAGAGAGAGAAAGAAAGAAAGAGAATAAAAGAGAATAAGTCAATACTGAAAGTGTGTAATTGGTTGGGGGATCGGGGGGAGTGCCTGGTCTCGGATTACTTACGCTTTTCTACTCTTCCGCTCCTGGGCCAGTGTGCCCACCGAGCACCTCAGGGAACATTAAATATCATTAAATATTGAAGGCTTCAAAACTGACATCTTCCCTGAATGGCCCACCACACATTCCTACACCCCACTGACCATCCATCCACACACAGTCTTCGTGGTACAGAGAGCACAGGAGTTAAAGCTAAGACACTTCCATTAGAGCAAAAGCTCATATCAGTAAAATCCAACAGCACTGTTCTTGAGTCATTTCGGAGCCTCCCTGCTCTCCATGTTGACTCTCTTTCACAACCGCTGCTTTAATTTTCCACCAGTCCAGTGTTTACTTTTGCAGAAAAAAAGCACAAGGTTCATGCAGGCTGCTGCGGCCCGCCACGGGCAGCCCCTAATAAACCGCTCTGTGCATATTTGCTCAGCCAACTAAGGAAGTGCCATCCGCACCCTAACACACCTTACGGCCGCACACGCCACTCCGACTGCTCTTTCCTTTCCTGTCACTCGATTTTGGGAAAGAAAAAAAGAAAAAAAAGTTTTACTCACGATTCGGTAGATTTGTTTATCTTAAAATCGTGGTGACCTTCATAACAAACTGACACAAACCTGCATTTACACATCTATAAAGCTATCTTCCAGCAAGCATCACTCGTCACTAAGGCTGTTTTTGACAGCTTCCCCCAGAAGGTGGACAAAGTGGACACCTGTTTGAAAAAAAAACATTAACCTTTATGCAGGTTAATGTCAGTAAAGCGTTGCCAAGATCTGTTTATCAAATTATGTTCCTGCTAGCAGAAATACAGAAAGATCGGTCTGAGTACTAATAAGTGTTTTGAACATGTTTTCCTCCACATTCTGCTCCACATTTGGTGTCACAGGCACTGATATAAGTCAGTTTTTAAAGGGCCCATGTCCTTTCATGCATTTTTTCCGCTTATGTTATTACAATAACCTTTTTTTTTTTAAACCAAAACAGTCATTTCTTTTTGCATGATCATTTTTCAGGTTCTCTTTGCAAATGATCTCTGTTCTGATTGGTCAGGAAGATGAAACACTCCTTATATCTTCAGCAGGAATGGGCATGGCTAGCAGTGGATATATGCGAATGGATTTTTGTGACATTATAAGAACAGTGAATTCCAAACAGACTGTTTTTGCAGCTTAGTTTCCATTGTGCAGGTTGTATGTATTTAAGAGTGAACATGATATGAGACCTTTTAATTGTCAAGTTTGTACACACTTTTGCTTTTTAAAAGTGCGTTTTGGCTGCCAAGAGTAAACTGTTCCACATTTATAGTTTGCTAAGTAGGTTATGTTTGTCTCTGCTCGGCTTTAGCTTGGATATTTTGCAGCTTTTCTAATGCTAATGCCTCGTCAGAGCTCCCCTGTCTCAATGCTGCGGTTTGTCAAGGGTCAGCATTCAGAGTGGATTATGGGAAAACAGGCCCCTGTCCCCTTCACACACACACACACACACACACACACACACACACATACACACAAACACACATTTCTCCCCACCCCGCCTCCTCCCCCACATGAGAGAACCGCAGTTCTGGGCATCCCTAGAGAACGCTGACGTTGCCGTGACAACAGCCAGCTTGCTATTTGTATACAACTGGATGAGGAAATAAACTGATTCAGAAAAGCGACTTTAAAAGTCTGTGTGGTGGCCAAAGAGGCAGGAGTGATATAACACTGTGCTAAATCGCCTCTCGCAGTCTCTGTAGCGCCAGCGGGTAGTTACATGAAAAAGCCTAGACATGTTTAATCAGAATCGGGATTGCTTTTATTGGCCAAGGAACTCGTCCTGGCACCAGTGTTAGCACTGGTTAAAAAAAAAAAGAAAACTAAACTAAAAGGAATAATTAGACACCACTTCTACCATCTAAAAAGTTTTAAATATACATTTGCACAGTGCTGTATATTTAGTAGAGCTAAGCCCTACTTTTTTTACTTTTTATATTAAATCGTACCTTTGAAACGTACGTACATGTAACATCAGTTCATTGAGAACCCGTCCTTGAGGTTTTATTTTGTTTATTTTTTTCTCATGGGTAATTTAATTATCCTACTGTATGTCCAGTCACAGCCCCTGCCATGGACAGTCTAAAATCTAATACATGCTAAGCTGTGCGCAGCTGTGCTCTGAATGGCCATACCTATGTACACTATATGCACAAAAGTATTGGGACACCTGACCATTAGACCAACAGGGACTTTAATGACATTGCATTCAAATACACAGACTTTATTGTGGAGCTTTCACTCTTCTTGGAAGGCTGTCCACAAGAGTTTGGAGTTTCTGTGGGAAATTGTGTCCATTCATTCTGTAGAGCATTTATGAGGTCAGGCACTGCTGTTGGACGAGAAGGCCTGACTCGCAGTCTCCGTTCCCAAAGGTGCTGGATGGGGTTGAGGTCAGGGCTCTGTGCGGCCAGTCAAATTCTTCCACACCAAAACTCATTCAGCCATGTCTTTATGAAGCTCGCTTTGTGCACTGGGACACAGTCATGCTGGAATAGAAAAGGATCTCCCCACAAAGTTGGAAGCATGGTGTTGTCCAAAATGTCTTGGTCTGCTGAAGCATTAAGATCGTCCTTCAGTGGAAATGAGGAGCTTAGCCCGAACCCTGAAAATCAGGAGGTGTGTCCGAATACTTTTGTTCATCAATGTATGTCTATTTGCACTTCTGTTGACCTGTTCAGAATTGGTTGCGCAAAAAGTCATCCGCTTGCCAACTCTTTTGTGGCAAGATATAATTGCTGGATTGAAATACAGGCGTGAAGTTCCTGGAACCACACCTTTAAAAGGTTCCTGTGGAGCATTTAGAAGTTAATAAATTAATGGGGACATATTATACCTCTTTTTAAACAAGTTATAACAGGTCTATAGGCTATGCTACCAAACATGTTCATGAAGTTCTTTGCACAAAATCACTCTCACATAAGGAGATCTCACCAGCTCTATTCTTGACAGTTTCAGTCCCTTTAAGCTGTTTAAGGGCTCTGTCACTTTTATGCAAATAAGCTGTTGCTGGCCACACCCCACCCATCCCATGCTAACGCTGCGCGTTTACTACACGTGAAAATGGCAGAAAACAGAGGCGTTATCCAGCCCTATATGTTGGACCCCGAGTCGGACCCAGAGCCAGATGAACGCAACTCTTCATGAGTGACTTACCTTTGCCTGTAGCCATAGCGCTCGGCGTCTTATGCGTGCTCGCAAAACCAGCAGACAAAAATGATGGATCTTCAACTAATCTAGTGGGTGGGGTTCGACAGGTGAGGGGTGGTTTTATGCAAATTTCCTCATCCTGACGTCACAATAGGGGAGACGTCCAAACGGTCCATAGAAGCATATGATTCCTGACACCAAAATCTTTCAATTGACTCAGAAAACAGATGGATGGTTTTTTTCGCGCTTTGAGTGTTTCTAGGACCAGTACAGACACAAATGGAAATACAAAGAGATGCAAAAAGGGAGTTTTGCATAATATGTCCCCTATAATAAGTAATACTTTTCTGTTTGCTGGTACCACTTTGTTTCTCAGGGGTGTGTTTTTGTCATAGACCAGGTTTGAAAATCACCCGGTCCAGGATGATGCAGGATAACATGGGCTTATGATTGGGTATTATGCATGTCATATGATCCTTTCTTATCAAAATAAGAAGTTCTTGTTAAGCCCCAAAATGCACCCAGACTCTCACACAACAGACAGAAGTCTGGCTTGAAAAGAATAAACTATCATCACCTTGACCTGTAGGTAGGCCAGGGCTCTGTCTGTGGTTCAGAATCAAAAAGAGAGGAAATTCAATTAACGTTTCTCCATTCCTGGAAACAGACTCGCCTGGCCAGGTCTTTCTCTACTGAACATGTTAAATGACTCACAAGGTCATCGGGGAGGCGGCTAAATACATTACGCCCATAAAACCAAAGGATATTAACTTTCAGATCCGATGCTGTAAGCCCTCTGCCTCTGCCCTGCATGTCATAGATATCTAATCAATGCGAACATAGATCCTGCTGCAGAGGAACAGTCGATACACTGGAAGATCTAGTTACTCAATCCTCTTTCTCTCCCTCTCTCCATCTTTTACCACATCTCATGATTTCTCTCTCTCTCTCTCTCACCTACAAGCATGCTCGAAAACTCACTCATCACAAGCATTGATTAAAATATATGAACCTGAGAGAGAGAGAGCGCATTCCATTCATGCCCACCTCTCCCACATATTCACAGTGCTTTCACAGCCCCTGTCCATGGCCAGAATAGAAATAAGATGTTATGTTGTCTTTTTATTATGGCTTTTTACAACGAACATCCCAGGGCCTGGCCTGTGTGAAACATCTGTGTTGATTTAAAGTTGTATGGATAAGTACTAAACAGACTCAGCAGGTCCTGGGGTCGATTCCCAGCTAGGGTGTAAACAGAAGCCTTTCTGTGTGGTGTTTGCATGTTCTCCCCATATCTGTGTGGCTTTTTGTCAGAAGTTCTGGTTTCATCCCACAATCCAAAGACGTGCGTGTCAGGTGGACTGAAAATCGCTCCTAGTTGTGAGAGTATTTGTGTGTCTGCCATGTGAAGGACTGGTGACCTGTTCCATGTGTTCGACTCTGTCCAGTTTCTCTGTCAGAACAGGCCCCAGAACCCTCTGGTTAAGATAAGTGCCTCAGATACTGAGTGGATGGATGATTGTCAGTGGTGAAATATGATTATACTGCTAAAATGGATGATTGTCAATGGTGAAATATGATTATATTGCTAACAGTTGTATTTTTTTAAATAAAAATAAAGGAAATCACATAGATGTAGATGCAGATGTGAGTAGCATTACTGTCACAGTCATTATTTAAAATGGAAAATGCTCCTTATAAGCATTGTACATCGAACATTAATAAAAGTTAATGCAGTAACTGCAATATACAATGATCATGATCTATTTAACAAAGGTACCTCACATTATTGGTGTATTATCAGTGGGATTTGGCCTATGCCAGTGAATCTGTGGAACACTGATATATGCTGGATTTATCAGATTAACTAAAAATGAGTTAGGCCCTGAGAAGTTATTGGCCCATTTGACATTGTGGTCTTCACCAAACCAAAGTGGCTCTAAGTGAACTTAAGTTTCAAACATCTCCAATATTTGGAAATAAAGAAGTGTGAGCCAGCTGCCTGCCAGCGATGCTGGACAGATATGGCCTCAAAACTTTTGAATGCCCTTCATGAGTGGTTGAATTTTGTTACATTTCAGAGATTTTGGAGAATCTGTCTTAATCCTTTGGCTAAACGGCTTTCTTTTTACTGCTCGACTGAGTCAGTGGTTCTCAGTCCCTTGGCCTGCGCTGCACTTGTTTTTCATTTCTCTGCTCTAACACACTAAACATGAAGGGCCTGATAATTAGCTGGCAGGTTGATTGAGGTGTGTTAGAGAAGGAAGAACACATAAAAGGCCTGGGATCAAGAGACTTTGGATCAGTTTCTAAACTGGGTGCCTGTGGTTTATGGCTCACATCGCTGCTAGATGAACATAATTATCTTCTCTGATTACATGTAGCCATTTAGCATTGTCCTACTTAACACTTTGTGACATTTACAGGGTCTGTCACCCAGGGACAGTATAAGGTCTTTTCCTCTCAGACTCAATGGTAGTGCCTAACGCGGACCAAACCAGTGACTTAATTTCTCCAGCCAATCCTAAACAGCGGCGCATTTGTTCATGCAACCATTACAATTGGGTAACTTGCCATACAGTATCACCCTTGTCAGCTAAAACAACGTAAACGTTCTTTCATCAACTTCGTCCTCCTCAACTTCGCTCTGATTTGGAGTCACTACTGGTTTGCAGTCTATTGTTGGGCCGGTTTTAATATTAAATAGAGGAGATGGTCTCTGGTTCCTCCTCAAACCATTGCCATTGTTTCCGATCCGGCCTTGGAGAATATGACACCTGATCTTTTTCCACTGTCACTCCACGAAGGATCACTTCTCCTTTAATCTTTCCGTTTATAAAGGGGTGAAGGAGTCTGCAGTGTTCTTGGGCCTGTTGGGTTCCCTCACAGAAAAGGGCGAGCACCGGGCTGTCTGTCAGAAACGTCAGGGTCAATGAATTACACCTCAGTTCAACAGAGGCAAGTGCGCCAACGGTTGAAAAGGACCTGCTCATATGTCAGTCGAGAAACCGGATTTAACATCTGTATTAAATTTAAATCCTGGCCAAAGTTATTGGTCGGCACAAAATCAAATTCACACAATGTTCCCTTTGGTCAGTCAAGTCACGTTAGGGGTCTAAAGACTGCTTCTTCCGATTTGCCATAGCGATAATGAGGATAATGTAGCGAATAAGCAAAGCTTATGCCCCATAAGTCATTATACAATTGAGACGATCAGTAATCTTACATATATTTACTAAAATGATTTCACACAAAATACTGTAATCTACTGTTAATTTTAAAATGTGGAATCAGATTTTTTTTTTTTTTTAAATAAAATAAGTCTGACATTGCCCCCCTACCCCTGGCAGAGATATATTATCAATCACCATCTCAACCCACCCCCCTTCTGGGTTAAAATTTTTTAACGACTACCACCACCAGCCTACATTCAACAAAATTCACTTAGAGCTGCAGAATGGCCAGAAATGCCACCGATGACACAGAATACAGGGTGAAGGCAGCTATTGGCCTGGTGGTTAGAAAATTGCCTCTGCGATCATAAGGTCATGGGTTTCAAATCCCAGGATTGTCAGTGGCGCCACTGAGGTTCCTTTAAGCAAGGTGCCAGCCCCACACATTGCTCCTCAAGTGCACCGTCGCTGGCTGCTCACTCCTTCACTTGGTGAATGGGTTAAATGCAGAGAACAATTTTGAGCTGCTTACTCTGTGCTGGCCAGTGGTGTGTTTATGTATGACAAATGGATACTTTACACTTTACAAAGGAAGACACAGACCTGGTTAGCATTGGAGTTCAGGTTAGATTAGTATACAAGCAGAGCTTTTACTAATTTCTCTAATCAAGGCTAACTTCACACAGCCCCTGAGAACATAAGTGGCGGTCTCAGTCCTTTTCTGTGAGTTTCTTTGTTCCGGTTCCTTCAGTGAAGTCTTTAGGCTCATGTGGTTCAAGCTAGTACTTTCTCTCCAAGCCACACAGCAGTCTGCACTGGCAGGTAGTGTGTATGGGTCATTAGAGGCCTGGTGTTTGGATGTGCAAATTGCAGGGTTCGGCAGACAGGAAATGGAACTTAGGAATTTCCTCCAGAAAGGAACATAAACAGTCGTAAGACGTTGGCGGTTTACCTGCTTCCTCTGTAGCTATCTCTCTTTTTCATTCTTTCTTTCTTTCTTTCTTTCTTTCCCTCTCTCTCAGCTTATGCTACCGTGACCACAATTTACCTCCGTACACACCCAGGCCAGGTCCCAAAACAGTAATGTTCTACATTGTTTGGACCAGATTTCGATTTATAATCCCTTTTTGTAGTCTTCTGAGGCCAAAAGCCAACACCAGTGTGTTTGTATCTACGGTACAGCAACAGGGCCTCTGGTGATAGTAAATGAAATATGGTCTAATCTATTGATCTTCTAATCCTCTCATCTTGAAAATAATAAAGACCTTATGGCCTCCATTCATTTAAATCTTACCTCATAAGACACACTGACAGATCTCTATCTGAGTTGAAATTCAATCCAGTTCAGCAGTGCCTTTTTGGCATGAATGTCTTAAGCTGCATACATGATTGCATAACATAATGATGTCCTTCTCTCTCTCTCTCTGTCTCTCTCTGTCTCTTGCCAGCCTCGGCTTATGCAGACATCCAGTGGGAACAGCCTCATCAGCCTGATGGGCCACGCCGGGACCCGCTGCGTTACCCACACAGGGACATCCTCCCAGTGGCCAGCTACGCCCCACAGCCGGATTATATGGAAGGGGACGATGATCTCATCAAGCCCAAAAAGCTGATTAATCCAGTGAAAGCCTCTAAAAGCCACCAGGAGCTTCACCGAGAGCTGCTCATGAACCACAAACGGTATGAGCGGATACGTAAGACTAGAGCTGAAATGAATGATCTTTTTCTATAATCAGTTAATCTACAGACTATTATTTGATCTACTGAACAAACCATTGCACCTTCAGAATTTTCTTCTTGTCCTGTCCCATCATCCAAAGTTCCATCACTTTCTTCTATGTTGTTGCATTAAAGCAGTATGATCTCCCTTAGGGTACTGCAGTCAGTCAGAATGGTTCTGTGGATCACATGGACATTACTGAGCATAATATATTACTTTCATTTTTAAATAAACAAAACAGTGAGTAATTTACTTTACTGTAAGGTTCACTTGTGAACATAATTATGTACAGCAATCTTTTTTTTTTTTTTCTTACCTGATATACATGAGGGCCCCACGCTCCAATCCTGGATTTGCAACTCATGGTTTATTCTAATTTAACACACCGTAGCAGGGAAAATGCTATCAGAAGTAGTTTTTGTCATTCTAAATTGTAGCTTACTGTTCAGTCTTTTCATAACAATCATCACTGAACTGAACGTTATGGATGAAATCAAAAGATGTGATTTTTAATGTATGCTTTAGGTCCCATTCCTCCTAGGCTGGGCAATTATTGGCCCCATCAAGCAGACTGCACTCTCATTCTCTATCTCTTTATGCCAGTTATCAACCGGTTATACACGCAGTTCAGTCTGGAACTTATAATGTTCCAGTTCCAGTGCATGTCACATAGAACAGATCACTGACACGCTGTGCCCTCACTTAAAGGCTCTAAAGCAGCAGTATAAGCTGAGCATTATGGACTTTATGTTAATAAGGGGAAAGCCCCCCACTAAATGATTTGATGTATGTTTGAAGTATGTATGACAGAGGCGATTCAGTTTCAGCAGCTGGTCCAGAATCCTCGCTGTGCTCAGTGGGGGAGCACTTTAGGAACATCCTTGCTCCTCCCAGTACAGCTGCATACACAAATGTGACACTCACGCACGCATATACACACCCACACATACAGGATATGTATCTGCATATATCAGTACTACTGTAGAAACAACTTTATTCCAAGTTAAGTACATGTAAATACAGCTTGCTGCATTATTAAGACATATCAAGAAAGAGTGGTTACAAGAGTATAGATCAATCATGTCGCATACATAATTTGACCATTTTTACTTTAGATATGTATACACAAACACACACACACATATACAGTGGCGCCCTGACTTACAAGTTTAATTCGTTCCGTGACGGAGCTCGTAACTCACATTACTCGTATGTCAAATCAGTTTTCCCTATTGAAATGAACTGAAATGCCATTTATCTGTTCCGGGCCTCCAAAAATCACAGCATTTTTTGTTATATGTTTTTTAACTAAGAAAAATGTGCTTACAAATAATGAATATTGTATAAAAACACAATACAGTAGAATGTACTGCCATAAACTGGTTTTATTAAGTATAATGTACAGCATTTGCCTTGGAGATCAGACGACTTAAAGATTCTTTGGCTGCTATAATTCCGGCAAAAGTTTTGAGGTAATCCTCAGCGCCTTCATATCGGCGCTCGCTGCCTCACCACGCCTGACAACCGAGTGAATGCTGGTCCTCTTTTTAAAATTCTCAAACAGCTCGAGTCTTCTCGCAGATTATCACCTCCATCACGGGATCTCCTGCAAGCTGCTTCTCCATCAACCACACCATCAGCAGCTTCTCCATATTTTCATGGATAGATGGCCACTGTTTCGAAAATATTTTAACGCCCCTGGCTGGTGTTACAGCCTTTATCGACTCCTTCTGCTTCAGTAAGGTGCAGACTGTAGAAGTGCTACGCTCGTACTGCTTCTCCAAGTCGACGCACACACACCTTGGTCATGTTTTTCTAATTTCTTTCTTTAATTCAATGCACATCGTCTGCTTCTTCTCAGCACTGTCCTTCACA
>JBBPCX010000141.1:18200539-18220109 GCA_037974365.1 Hydrocynus forskahlii | reverse complement strand
TCTCGCACTGTCTCTCTCACAGTCTCTCGCACCGTCTCTCGCGCTGTCTCTCTCACTGTCTCTCTCACAGTCTCTCTCACTGTCTCTCTCACTGTCTCTCACTCTGTCTCTCTCACTGTCTCTCTCACTGTCTCTCTCACTGTCTCTCTCACTGTCTCTCACTCTGTCTCTCTCACTGTCTCTCTCAGAGTCTCTCACTCTGTCTCTCTCACTGTCTCTCTCACAGTCTCTCTCACAGCCTCTCTCACAGTCTCTCTCGCAGTCTCTCTCGCAGTCTCTCTCATAGTCTCTCTCACTGTCTCTCTCACTGTCTCTCTCACTGTCTCTCTCACAGTCTCTCACTCTGTCTCTCTCACAATCTCTCTCCTGTCTCTCTCACTGTCTCTCACTCTGTCTCTCTCACTGTCTCAGAGTCTCTCACTCTGTCTCTCTCACTGTCTCTCTCACAATCTCTCTCCTGTCTCTCATAGTCTCTCTCACAGTCTCTCTCACAGTTTCTTTCACTGTCTCACTCTGTCTCTCTCACTGTCTCCCTCACAGTCTCTCTCACAGTCTCACAGTCTCTCTCACAGTCTCTCTCACTGTCTCTCTCACAGTCCAGTCTCTCTCTCTGTCTCTCTCTCTGTCTCTCTCACAGTCTCTCTCACAGTCTCTCTCGCAGTGACTCCATCTGTCTGTCTCTCTCTCTCATTCTCTCTATTTCGTTCTCTCTCTCTCTCTCTCGCTCTCTCTCTCTCTCGCTCTCTCTCTCTCTCTCTCATTGTACAGGCAGCCTGTGCTACCTTTATTACAAAGCGATAATGACAAGGCCTGGAAGTTACCGTGGCAACATTTCCCAGAGCATTCTGAGCACACCACTGACCTCTTCATGCTCCGCCCACAAATATGTTCTTCTGGGAACGACTGTCGTGAAGTCAGCCAAGCTTGCGGAAAAAAGTCTCGGTCAGTTCTTGTCAAATGTTTAGATTCAGAGTGTACGATTCATTTCAGATTTTATTTATTTAGTATGCGTGTCATTTTGTGATACTGTCTTGGGAACTTGTTGGACCACTGAGATTAAGAAAGTTGGAAATTTTCTCTAACAAGATTAAATTCCCCACTATTTTCTCCTGGTACATCATTCCATTCATGTTTTATTATAAGATATTTTATGATGCCCCTGTACATTTCGAAGGAGAAGCAGAGTCATTTCATGATAGTTCACCGCTGATATCGCGGTCTTGGGACATTATGAGCAGTCTTTTCTCCCGACACAATGAACCGAACTGGTCCCAGAGCTCTGTGAGCTCATTGGCCAAAAGAGCTTGTCTAAATGTTTGTTTATAATTTTAGACATGCATCTCTGTGCCTCATTTTTTTTGGAGAGGAGTTTTGCGCTGGGCGGCCGAAATGGAGATGATTGTGGTGCAGTTTGTCACTTGTTGATCTCTGTGTAAATGTTGTTTCTGCTGCTGTCAGGTCTTCCTCTAACTCTTTTTCAAGCTGGCTTCTCTCTTATAAAACTATTAGTAGTTTGAAAGAAGCCTTGCGTGTCATATCTGTCCAGAGAGATGTGTTATGGCATATTATTGAACCACAGTTATTGATGTTTGAGGTATTTGCTGTGGTTTTTTATCATGTTCATATACATCAGGTTTGTCAGACAAGCAATTGCTTTATCAAGCAACATGTTAGTAGCAAGCAGGTGATATCTCTGTACACCAATCATACTTGATTAGATTAGATTACATGATATAGTTAAAACGTTAATGCTATCTGGTTTTTAAAAGTTCATTGAGAATTGACTTTAAAGCCATTAGCATAAAGTAAACAAGAGATCACTGTATGCTTGCCAGCTGGTGTGTCACATTATGTCATCAGGTGTTTTTTGCCATTGACATATCATGCTTAAACAACAGGATTCTTGCATGTCAGTCAAATATGAAGGTAGATTGGATATATTAGTCAAGTAGCTTAGGAAACCTCTGATTTTGAACTACAACAGTGCAGGTGTGTAGAGGAGCGTTTTTATCCATTGGATTAAATAGGATTTTTGCCGCTGTTCTATAAAGCTTGTCCAACCTTGCAGTCGAACAAGACAATTGGGAACAATGTCAAAAAAGGCAGCAAATAAAAGACAGAGAATGCTGGCCAATGGAAACACCTTCGTACGCTCTTGAGCGTCTGCATGCCTCTAAGGCAAGTAGTCATGTGGGTGTCAGCAGATTGAGTGCAGGGCGGCAGCTTTTGAGCTTTTGTCACGGACAATTAGCCAAGTATGTTTGAACAAAAACCCCTTGTGCTGAGAGCGGTGGACAATAACCAAACAATGACAGATTGATGGTTAGATATCGCTTCATGCGGGTATAAGTGTGTATGATCCTCTGTACCATTATTGTTGCTTAGGATAAGGTCGTTTAGTCTGGTGGCACCGCAGTGCCATAAACACACTTCAGAAGGATACTTTAAGGTAGTCGGCCAGATAGCTTTTCCCATTTTTCTAAGACTAACACACATCATGGCCACACTCTGGCCCATATGGTAGCAATACAGAAAGAACAATTCAGGAAATCTCTGCTTACTGAAATGGCCATGCTCACTGGATCAGCTGAGACTCATTTTCAGGGTTAAGGTACTAAAAACAGACACTGGCCATGCTGGAGAGATGTAGCAGAGAACAAATCCATGTATCTCCAAAAAGTAACTGATAAAAGTTACCGTTTGTTGTCAATTTAAATGTGAATTCAGATAATGAGAATTTGGTGGAACATGGGAATTTAAACTTTTTTACCCTATTTTAATCTCCACCCTTTAGCCTTTAAAGGCTGTTCATGTTGGTTTATGTTAGCTCTTATGAAGCGAGTGTCCTGGACCCCACCGTCTCAGCTGCTTTGGAACTTTCCTGAGACTCTTCCATCTGTCTGACCACTAAAAGTGCAGAGAATTGATATAATAAATGATGGTGTATCCTTCAAATCAGTGTTCAACAGCCAAGCTTGGATGTACTCTTTTGTTGCCTGCCCTTGAAACTTCCCACTAATTGGCCCTAAAAAGTTATTATGGTGGGGTCCCACAGTGAGGTTGGAAAACTGTTATAAACTGTGGTTCTGAGGATAGAATGCAACCATATGATGTCAGTACTAGCTAGAATACATTGTCAGTAAACTACATTTGAGATGGATAATGATCCAGGACCTGTTCCCTAGCCGCTCACCCTCGGCCATCTCATGTGATTGATGTTGACAGGGTAAAGTGGCTCGTTTGGAAAGGTCAGAGGAGACGCATGCCTTGGAGCCGTCCACTCAGCTGTCACATCATGCCTTTGGGACTGTAGCCTCTCCTTGATCTTACTGTGTCAGGATTGGTCAGCGTCATGACAACCCAGCTGCTTCTCACATACTTGTTATTCCACATATACCCACAGCAGCCAAGAACAAAATAAAAGTTTGTGGTGCACGTAAGTTAGGATGCGAGAGTGGAAAAAATGTACTGTCTTCACCCTGGGCTATGGATCGAAAATTAGGCTCAGCCTCTATACCAGCAATTAAGTCTTTTATCGGAAGCATCAGTGGCTCACTAACCCTGCAGTAATAAGACACACATACATTTAAATGAGTAACACCTGGCCTCCTCCTCAGGTGCTCCTACAGGACAGCATTCCCAGGCCAGATTAATACAATACATACATAGTTATTCCTTTTTTAAGGCTTTTAAGAACTAAAAATGTACTGTGTTTCTTTTCAAAGAACCTACAATGTTGATTGAATTTCTGCTTGAGATATGACCTAATGCGTGTTGCTTCTGAGATAGGCTTGCTTTTTCAAATGGTTGAGCCGCAATTTACATGAAGGGTAGCATCATTTATGACAACACGAATTGCACCTGACAGTACTTCCAGAGCTCCCACAAGAAGGTAATCACATTAGGCAAAAATGGGAATTCAGCTTTTACGTTAACAGACATTACCCAGAAAAAATGAGTGGTCTTGAGTTGGACTCAGAATTTCATTCCATAAGACTTTTATCTTGAACCAAACCTGCTACCAGTCATGTTGAAGGTCTGTTTAAGGTTCCTCTATTTAAGGAAATGAGTGGCAGATGTTCTTGTTTGTTTTGAAATGGAATCACAAATGGAGTCCCTACTAAGCCATCATCTTCTCTTTTTCTCTTTGGCTCTGGGTGGGAAGATTGTGCACCGCAAATATGAGAAGTATACTAAGTTTCAGTCAGTTGTGAGAAATGGAAACCAGCACTTACAGCAACACTTTACTGAGAGAGTCACTGTAAAACCGCAAGGCAAAAAATATACTTAAATATGTCTGTGACAAGTGTCAGGCATTTTCATGCTAAATCTAGAACAACAAATAAGATTATCTTATTGCTACTACCATCTCAAAGGGACACTAGCAGAAATTAAAATAGAAATTAAAATAAAATAGAAATTAAAAAAGTTTTGACATTTTATCTTATTATTAGGTGCAATAGTCTACCATGTGCAATACTGTGCATTTTTTTATTGGGTGCTAAAACATTATCTTTATGTGCAATATCTTAATATGCACAATAATCTTACCATGTGCAGTTTTCTTAATGGGTGCTAAATCATTTAATTATGTGCAATATGTTATCTTTATGTGTAATAGTCTTACTATGTGAAATGTCGCTACTTATGTCAATATTACTACTGATCTCTGTTACATACAGTAACAGACTCCTAACCACCAGCTGAGTTACTAGTTACTCACTTAACTGTAAGTTACTTATCTATAGTATTTGTACCCAGCATCTGTGTAGATAGCATAGTGTGTTTCACACTGAGGTCTTTCTGCATAGTTTTTATTTGATTTATTTAGGCTTTGTTTTATATGTGTGTTGTCTCTGTGAGTCTGTGCAGTCGTAATATAAGCAATTTCCTAAGGTTTTCTGATCCTGAACAGAAGGTGGTGGTTTTCTTCTGGTTTACGCTGATGCCTTCCCGTGTTTTACAGCTCCTGTGCTCCACTGTGCAGAAAGCACTCTTTGAGGAAGAGGAGAAGGTGAAGACTCTGTCCCAGAAGGTGAAGGTCCTTGAGAAAGCCAACAACCACCTGAGGGACAAAGTGAAGAACATGAAACGTCTGTTGAGGCAGGCCAAACGCGAGACCAAAGAACAGACAGTCCTTCTCAAACAGCTTCATGAGTCTGAACCAGAGCTTCCACACCCACATCAAGACACCACCCAGGACCAGAAACCTGCTCACAGAAAGATCCTGCCCAGAAAGCTCAAGAACTAGGGAACTTCCTCAAAGTACAGCCTGTGACGACTGCACATAAGGAACATTGAGCGGTTACTAAGTGGTTCTTAGGTTGAATTAATAGTTCTAACAAAAACTATAATAATAATTGGTGTGGAACATGGTGGAGATTCTTTAACCTATGAAAAGGTTTGTCATCAAAATAGTTCACAATTTCCATTCATTCTAAGGTTCTTTAGGGAACTTAATATAGCTGTTCTGTAGGTTCTTGTCCTGGAGAGCCTGTGTCCACCACAATTTGGTGATTTTCCTGCACAGAAATGCTTATTATGGTGGTGTTAGATAAGTAAGGTGTGTTTGGATATCGCTGAACTGTTGGGCGCCAGCCCTCTGCGACCAGGGTGGAAGAAACCTGTTCTATGTTATTGTTTCAAAGATCTGTTTTTGGTACCTTTGTTTTTAAGGATGTAGTTCTGTCCTTATAAGTGTTAGAATACACATCTCATATTGTGTGTAATAGCCTGAAAAGGTCTCATCCTAGCATGAATCCATCCAGAAGACAGGCCTAGTCATCAGGCTAGTATACTTTTTTTAACTCAATTCAAAAACAGTTTTTGTACATAGCAGATATGTTATCACTGTCAACCACAATACTGCACACTATCATTGTATTAGTTCTTCGCGAGTTCGCTCACTCAGATTTAACAACATTTAACAACAAATAGATCATTTGACCACAGTGTCATATTGTCATTGTATATATTTTTTTAACCATTTCATTCTTAAATCATTGTCAGAGGCCATTGGCTGGTCGCATGCCACCAGGAGGCAGCTATAACATTATTCAGTGACTCAGTTCAGACGCGGTTGCATGCAACTGTTGGCCACCCCTGGTCAAATGACTTGTTTGGTTAATTTTCCAAGTGAAAGTATACACACATATCCTCTACAGATAACACATCTTTAATGCACAAGTACTTTTAATTTGTTGAATTTAACATATTGGGCCAGTAAACATAAAATGTGGCCTGTGCAAACATTATTGGACATTAAATATTTTGGGCTTTACGTTTATGTCAAATAAACAGAAAAATCTCCAGAAATGGTTCTACTTACATAGGAGGAAAACAGAGCCCCCCACAGAAACCAGGAGTACAGGTGAACACCACACAGAAGGGACCCTCCCAAACCCCTGGTGGGAATACAACCCAAGGCCTCCTTGTCACCCATCACTTATCATTGTACCACCGAACCACTGTGCCACCATATTTTCACTAAAAAGCATTTCATTTGACTGGGGGTGTTCAGCCTTTTGCATATGACTTTATAATGCACAATAATGTTAAATGCCCTACCTTATTCCCTCTATAGTAAAGTATTCCTGCATTTCAAATTTGGAAGAGGTGTGTTCCAGTGGAATGTGTGATGTCTGAGGGACAGCTGTTGGCCAGAATCAGGCAAACTGCATGCAGTGGAAGTTGCAGCTTCTAGTTCTGGATAAAGGAAGGCCGAAAGTGCAAAGTATTTGACCATTTATGGCAGAAAAAGAGAACACGCTTTCAGCTATTCTGAAACCTTGGTGCACATATAGACCAAGTTGACATGGATTCCTGACGTTTCTGGATCTTGTTACGCATGACTTTTTCCAAAGGCCTCTCAACTTCTGTTTTAAGATTCCAAGCGGTTCGAGTGTTTTTGTACTTATACTGAATGAAATTGAGTTTTATATTTGCAAACAGGGCGCTGAGCGCTCAATAAACGGAACCACTACTCAGCGAGGGTTATTTTATGGTTAAAAGTTTCGGCATTT
The DNA here is from genome assembly GCA_037974365.1 of Hydrocynus forskahlii. Classification (NCBI taxonomy): domain Eukaryota; kingdom Metazoa; phylum Chordata; class Actinopteri; order Characiformes; family Alestidae; genus Hydrocynus; species Hydrocynus forskahlii. The sequence goes on along the minus strand of JBBPCX010000141.1, from coordinate 18,213,087 downwards.
AGTGAACTCAAGTTTCTGATCGGGATTTGTTACGTTTAAGCTGTCAGTTTTATAATAATAATAATGAAATGTAAACCATGTGGTTTCCTGTACGTTGAATATATTCACATGTATGCCATTGAATAATGAAATAAACTTTGACTTTTACTACACCGCTTTTACGCTTCTTTTTCTTCGGGGGCAGCTGAAACAACCAGCAAGGTCAGATCAGGACCCTTCAGAAGTGTTGATCCCTGATTTATTTTTATTATTTATTATTCTTCATACCCCACCAGAAGTGGGTGGTCTAAGGTGGAGGGAATTAACTAATTGAAACTCATCCACAGATTAACACTTACACCAGCAACTAAAGACTGGTGGCCTGGAGTTTGGGGAGTTGCCCCTGAGATCAGAAGGTTGTGGGTTTGAATCCCAGGACTGCCAGTGGCACCACTGAGGTACCTTTAAGCAAGGTATTGTCCCCACACACTGATCCCTGGGCACTCCATTGTCAGATGTTTTACTCAGGTAAATGGGTTAAATGCAGAGGACAAATTTCACACTGTGTGCTGTGGTATGTTCATGTGTGAAAAAATGGTGCTTTACACTGTTTAAAAGTCCTTTTCTTCTTCATGTCCATACACAACGCAAGTTCCCATTACCAGGTTTAAGTGCCACCAGTCCATTTTTTTGGCTTTGATGTGACCCAGATCGAATGTTTGCACACAAATCCTCTGCATGGGGTCTTAGATTGGACCAAATATTTTGAGTGAGCGGATCAGAATCAGAGATACAGACGACCTAATGCTGCTTTCCATTTACCTCGCAAGTCAGAGTTGGGAATTACATCATACCTGAGCTGATCACGTTTCAGTATTACAATTCTGAAATGCAGGCTCTGGCCAGTTTAGCCTCGGTTAAGTTAATAAGCCAAGCTAACATGTTTAAGGAGAGTTGCTGGTTCAAAAACCATTTTTTCCTCAGAGGATGATGCGCCAACATGTTAGTCACTGTTTCTCGAACTAGCAGACATCAGCTAGCGATGAAGCCAAGCTGTCTCTGCCAGGGTTCTGATGAGCCTCACCTATCAGTATGTGTTACTTAGTGGTTCTGTGCAAGCGCAGACCCACAATCATTCAGTGTACTTATACTTGAGCCAAACTGTTACAATATAAAATTGTGTTAAAATATAAAATCGGAGTTTTCCTCCATACGTACAGTCTGTTTCCCACCTCAGCCTCGCTTTGGATTTCAAGATGGCAGACCTGTGGATTTTTTTACAGCAAGAAGATCACTGGCGCACATGCAGTAGGGAAAAAATAAATAAATGAATTCAAAGAATTCTTGGAAGCGGGACTGGATATAAAAGTGGCCTTGGATCAGATATGCAAATATCACATCCTATTTTTGCCACATGGTAATGTAAACTTAGCATTTTTGTGTGTATAGCACACAGTTTCATGACTCACAGAGTGCACCAGGGAGTCGTGAGCCATATGGGATCCAGCTTTACTTGGACATTGAAGAGACACATTCATGTGATGCTCTAGATTTGGACGTGCAAACAGCTCGTTTCAGAGTGCAGGTTTACATTGGGAGATGCTTTTATCCAAAACGACTTACAGTTTTCGCCCATCACGGGTGATGGTGAACGTAGGATTAGGAGTCTGACTGGAATGTAGCCCAAGGACTCCTATTGGTGTTGTGTGGTGAGCTATCCAAGCTAGGAATTGAACCACACTCTCCTGCTTGGAAGGCAGCAATGTTATCCACTGCACTAACCAACCACTACAAGTGCATTGGGTCTATATAGCACTACAATACGTATATCAAAACCACATTTTCAAAAGGTTCATTCACACTAGAGAACCTCACCCACACATTTGACAGCAAAGAAAAAAATCTAAATTGACCAATGAGGCTTGTAACAAAGCCTCAGACTCTCTTAGAGGGTCCTTGTTTTTGAAAATGTGGTTTTGACTATGAGCTATTAAGAATATTGTAGTGATATATGAACCCAATGCCCTTTCATTTTACAATGCAGTGGAATGCCACTTGTTTCAGGAGCAAAGGCACTAGTGTCTATCTGTCCTATTTTGTCTCTGTGGTTAAGCAAAAGAAAAAAGTCCTTGGCATTAATCCTTAAATGCTGTATAATCTTTACATTGTATTTAGGTTCTTAAAACTAAGGGCAAGACAACCTACAAGCAGAAATGTTAGTCCTACCGACCATTTGTTTCAGATTTCTGGATAAAGTGCATCTGTAACATCTTGCAATTTAATTGAGCTGTAATCAAACAAAATGTCAAAACAATAAACTAAAGAAATATGTTTATTTCAGCATGTTTAGCCAATTCACGAGCACTGGCATCTAAAAGCATTTTCCAAACGTTAACTTTAATGAATGCTTAGTTCCACTCACACTTGGCACAGCCATATCACGTCATCAATGAAAAACTTGCTTAATCTTTTCCCTATTTCTTCTGTATTAACAACAGTGTTCACACAAATGAAGCATGTTCTGGGATGTCCCGCTGAGGAAAGCAATTCTGAGGCCTGTTCTTCAAAGTGTTTCTTTCAGGATCAGCTTTTCTCAACCAAAATCAGCTTTTTCACAACCAAAAACCCAAAATGATTACTCAAGATTTTGCCCTTCGATTTATTTTCTACTAAAAACCTTTTACAAAATCAGTTCATAGTGTTTCACTGATTAAACAATAAAACGTGTGCATGTTAATAATCTGGTCTGTGAATTATTTCTCTGGAGTCAGTGTTTACAATAAAATAAATAAACCAATTACTAGATCAACCAAAGACTAGATTTTTGTTTTTTTTAATTATGCAAAATATGCACATTTATGCATAAGTAACATCTCATTTGTACATCTATGCAAATGTATGGGCATTTAAATAGATAGTGTCTCATATGCAGTCAGTCAGTGACATGTTTCATGTGTAAATGTTGCTTCCTTAGTTTTGAACTGCAGCTGTGAAGCTATGGCTGCTAACTCACTCAAACAGCACCAAATCGCTTTCATAAAAATACATCACTAAAACATCTCAGTCTGCTCAGACCACATTCAGCTCTTCATTAAGGTCATACAGACTGATCTTTGTGTTTTAGGAAATAGTATTCAGTTGAATTCAATTCAATTTTATTTATATAATGCTTTTTCCTCAGGAGAAACCAAGACTCAAAAGGGGAACCCGTCCTCCTCTGGTCGACCCGGAGAGAAAGGAACGAGAATCTTTACGGACATAAATAACAAGAGAAGGCCTTCATGAACAAGCTTATTGACAGATAGGCCATCCACAACTAACAGAGTTGGTTTCAAGTGTCCACGGAGGAAAATATTGTTGGAAGAGGAACTGAGAATCTGTAGTCCATTAACATCAGAATGACTTTATGTGAGCTATAAAATGGACAAATCTCCTTCACTAAAAACTAAATGTCTAACAGCACCAGGGATGGTATTTTCGAACCAGCTGCAAATTACAGGACTGTTCCAGTAAATCGCATTGTACCTCTGTGCCTCCTTAATCAAAAGCTGTTTTGAGCAGGTTGAGAGACATAAATAGTTCGGGCTATTTGGGTGACTGTTGACTTCTGTTGTTTGCTAGCTACATTAGCCTTGCAGCAGTTCTAAATTAAAGTAGCAATATTGGAACTCCAAACATATCTTGGCTGATCCACTACGTTGAATGGAAAACTATGAAAATGTATTTTTTAAATCCAACTATTCCTCTACACTGTAAAATTCAATAAGTTGTCTTTACTCTAAAAAATATGCAAACTCATTGCCTCAAAAGAATGAATTAAATTACGCTTGAGATAGAGTAAGTATAATTTATATATATCGAGTGAGCAATACTTAGATTAACTTATTTATACTGAGTGTGCAATATTTAGGTTAACCTATTTATGCTGAGTGTGCAATACTTAGATTCACTTGTTTATACTGTCACTAAAGTGACATTGTGAATTAAGGTTCACAAGAGCGCAGAAGTCTGCGTAGTGGGAATGCTTGGTCCATCATTTTTGACATGAGAATGCCATCAGGTCGTTTTTTTTCTTCATCTCTTCTACAAGAACCTTTCTGGCATTTTCAAGTCTTTTAGGTAAACGGGGCAGATAGATGGCTTCACTTCTTTTTGGCCTTTTCATGTTCTTCTGCACTTGTGTGTTTTTATCTTCTTGATAAATCTGCAAAAAAACGAAAAGCTAATTTTAGCATCACACACCATGAAACAACAAAAATATCCAATACATCAGGTATAGCACAAAGTTGCGATTACCTGGTTCAGACTGCCTTTCAAAAGAACACAATGAGCAAGCACATAAACCTGGTGCTGAGTTACCAACAACTAGACAACAGAACAGTTTGCGTTTGGTAAAACATATCTACTTACCAATCAGTGTGCCAAGCAACTGTCACGATTACAGTCTACAGCAGCTAGGGGCCGTCCTTGGACTTCTTTAGGTTCTTTTGTAGGTGTGGCCTAATCTCCAGTCGGCTTCTTGAGAAGAATTTCAGCTGGCTAGAGATAAGGGGGAAATTATGTCTTGGTCCTTAGTTATTGGTCCTTAGTTCTGTCACTTTTGTATTTAAATTGTATTTTAAATTTGAGAAGGAAAAAAACCCTTACACTGAAAAAGCACTACTGTATTTCCTAGGACTTGTGTTTCCTGACCGAATCCAACTCAAGCATACTGAGTTAGAAAGTCTTCCTGCCCCAAAATCCAGGTAACATATTTAAAACGAGTGTTAAAAACAACATGGATAAAAATGAGTTAGGTACACTTGTTAATTCTTATAAAACTCAGTGTAAGAATTTACAGTGTAAGGGTTCTCCTGAAAGGTCCTCTAGGGAACCAAGTGTGGCATCACTATACATCTCATTTGCCCATTATGTTTAGAGTGTACTAAGTTAGAGAACATCAGTTTCTTGACAGTCCCAGGACATTTTAAGGTCCTTAAAGGAAGTCTTAAGGTCTTAGGTAATGCAATTACTCTTCAAAAGTAGAAATGGTATCCTAAGACACCGTCTTTTTTGCAGAATTTGGAACCAAGTCACTCAGAAACTCTCTATTCTCCATTCTGGAATTTACTTGGCAGTCTATCATCTCTAGTCATCATCTACACACGGTTTCCAGGGCAAATATCAAACCCAATGCTTTCCATATGACCATCACAGGAGGAGGAAGAAAAAAATTAAATAGGCATCTTTAAAAAGTCTTTACAGTGTGTTCTCTCTCGATCTGAGCCGGAGAACAGTGACAGACGTTTATAGATTCTCTGTGCATGCACGTAACCCCTAATGGAGTGAATCTGACCTTTCAAAAGGAGACAGACAGCAAAGTGAATGACACGCTCCATTCTGCTCTTCTCAAAACACTACATCATACCCGTGAGCACACAAGAACCCATCACAGCTCCATGGAAGCATTCCAGAGATGATATACAATCTTGGCCCTCTCAGTGTAAACATGGTGCACACAGGCAAGCTGCAAAACAGATGTCCCACTACAGCGCCTACCGTGTGGTGATCCTCCTGAGAGAATTCCAGCTGATTGTACACTTAATTTTATTTGTATATTTTTATTTCTTTAACTTCACTATGTTGTTGTTGTTGTTGAGCCAGACTCTGTGAAGCTGGTAGTGAATTTTGATGGATGTTGGCGGAGAAGATCTAATGAGCACTAATGGCTCCAGCTTTGAGTAAACAGAGTCCAGCTTCTAGAGATGCAAGAAAAATTCAAACATCTGGATGAGCAGATTGAAGCTGACCTTGTGAATAAATACAAAAATGGAGAGATCTACACAATAACAAGAAACACACTGACTGGCTTGTCTGCAAACCGTGTGCTAACAGTCCTCTCATTGTGCTAGATGATGCCCATGCATTTTTGGCAGGCTTTGAGATATCATACGTGTTCATGTGGTCTTCAGGTTAAATTGAACAATAAAGATTCTCTGACGACTGACAAATGATGCAAGAATACAACAACATTCCGCTGGGATCATCCATCACCACCATTTCTCCTTTAGCACCACAGCCACTGCAATCGGCATCTACTCGTAGTTGCAGCGATTATATGTTATCCAATGTTGTACTTCTTTCATAGGCTACTTCTTTTATAGGCAAACAAACTAATTTGATCAAATTTACAACTTCAATATTTCCAATTTAGCTGCTTTGATTTAGAACTGCTGCAAGGCGAATGTTGTTAACAAACACTTGGCAGGCAAAATTCAAACTTTGTCTCAGGCCATTTTTGGATTCCCAAAGCAGCAGTTCTCAAACATTTTAGTCTTTGAAACTTTATACTCTGCAAAGGCTGGGTATAAATTTGTTATTTCTCAAAAGAACAACCCTTCGTGGTGTCTGGTGTCAGTTGCAAAGACCCAAAATGTGTGGCCCGTTAGCACAACACATGAAGGATCCTACAGTCTAATTTATTCTTCTGTTATGTGCAAAAATAAATGTGCCCATTTCAAATGATTTAGCCATCACAGGTCACGCTCTTTCTTTACACCGGTCCAGATGTCAAGCCATATATCCACTAAGGGGCAGCGTCAAAAGTTTCTGACAACAACATATAATAATGTTCATATTAAGAAAAGGCAAAGCGGAGGCTGCATTTTAAGCAACATAGGACAGTCCAACACACTTGGAGGAGAACACTAACTGCCAGTTCTGCTACCTCAGCCAATAGATACTGTGTTGGCAGGCATTGAGCGATGGGTAGAGATGGTGGGCCATCCTGCCCACCCTGTAAGTGTAAGGCCAGCTAGTCTCCTCAGGATTCCAAGCCAAAGTGAGAGATGAAACTCATCGTCTGGCAATCGGCTCAATGGTAAGAGCTCCACTTTTTATCTTTTTATCTTCTTTCTCACGATGGAACATTCTTCTAACTTTTCAAAAGAAGATGCTCCCATGGCATCTTGAACATCTTGTCTTACTTTCTGCAACTCCAGTTGGATCCTTGGGAAATGGAAGACTCTAAGTGAACTCATCTGAGCATTACTGCCTACAGTGTCTGTCTAAACCCAAAAATAAATCTAACCCAGGCCAATGAAGTTAAAGTTGGTGATGTACACCAGATAAGTCATTATGCTCAGTGGAACAGTCTAAAGGCCCTGACCACATCTGGTGTTGTCCATAATTACCCCATAATTCCAAGCAGCATCCAGGGCTTCCTCTTCTAAAGAGGGATCTGAACTCCTCCATGTTTTTCTGATTAATAACAGCCCTGTAAAAGCTGAGATATGCTTTGGTCTCTGTCTTAGAGTGGCCATAGTAATTTTCCTGCATTCCAGCACACTTTCTGGCTCCATGCTTTCTGTTTTTACGGGTCAATTTTATGGATCTCTAAATGTATTGTGGCGGCTATAAAACATCACGTGATTCATTGCTCACGGTCGCTGACAATTCGCAGAAGAATATACGTTGAAAATTTCAAGAAAAGATAAAAACCATAAATTTATCAGGTGTTTTGGGACATCTTTGGTGCTAAAATAGCAGTTTACCTCCAATCTAGAGGATCCAGTCCATTTAATGGGCTCCAGTGGCCCCAGCATCAGTATTGTGAGTGCATTTTTGGAGGTAGCATGCAGTTGTTCCAGAGGTTCCTTGATGACTATTCCATCTTTCTCTCACATCGTGAATCCAGCAACCCCAGAAAGAAGGGGAAAAAATGTCTAGGTCTGTTCATGCCAAGTAAGCTCTGCCTCCATGAAGGGTGCACTCACCTTGACACTTTGTCTACAGGGTGTAATTGAGAAACATTGCTAAGTACACTGTGGCAAAGAAGCTTGTTTGAAGAAACATTGCCATTTTTAGTAACACATTCATCAAAGGTGAGCTGTAGACCCTAATAATTCAGGTTAACTCTCACGGAGCTGTGGACCATATGCGAAGGAATGTCAAAAATGGGCCAGAATGGGTTGCCCCATAGGACCAATTGACTTTCACTCCTAGATGTCAAGACAGATAATTGGCACTCTAGAAAGACATTCTAGAAATGGATCACCTGGGCTTCAGGGTTAAGAATGCACTGAATATATTTGCAAATAAATCAAGGGCATATAGCAGCAGATCTGTTTGTGACGTCAATAGATTGAACAAACCATGACAACTGCCATTTGTTTATGTCATTTTCTCATGATACCTCTAATGCGTGCTTAGATTGTGATCTGAGGAATTTGAAGGACAAGTCAACACCTTAACTCTTTGTCATGTTCCTCAAACCTTTCCTTGTGTGGCAGGACACATTATCCTGCTGAACGTGGTGACTGCCATTAGGAAATACTGTTGCCATGGAGGGTGTACTTGGTCTGCAACAATGTTTAGGTAGGCAGTCTGTGTCAAAGTATCATCCACATGGAACCAAAGAGTCCCAGCAGAACATTGCCCAAAGCATCACTCTGCCTGTGCTGGCTTGCTTTCTTCCAATAGAGCATCTCTTCCCCACATAAGCAATGCAAGCAATGCAGGGCTTCCATGACCCCATCACTGGTTCACTGGTTATCCTTCCTTGGACCACTTTGGTACTAACCAGTGTATACCTGGAAAACCCCACTCAAGACCTGCACTTTTGGAGATGCTCTGATCCAGCTGTTTAGCCATCACAAATTGTTTCTTTTCAGAATCACTTACTTTTGCCATTTTTCCTGCTTCCATCATATCAACTGACGGTTCACTTATACTTATCCCACCCTTTGACCGGTGCCATTGTAAGGAGATAATCAAAACCATTCACTTCACCTGTTCGTGGTTTACTCTGGAGAAAACATGAATGCTAAGAAGGAAATGATACTAGTTGCATCCTAAAGTCAAAGTCATCCGGCCTATTAAAAGATAGGGCAAATATTGATATCGACATTGTACTACAGTCTTGGCTACCAACTATATACTTGGAAAGGTCATGTAAGGGAAACATAAGTGCTGTCAAGCCACTGTGAAGGATGTTTTACATTCCTATGTGATTGTTAATGAAACTAGCACTTTTGCATTTAGTCTGATTCTAACAAATAAACCTCAAGAGCAATCTCAAGCTTCTCTAACCACCCAAATCTGTGACTGTTTTATCAAATAAAGCAACTGTATCCCAGCAAACAAGTCTCCGGTTCCACTGGCCCTCCCATAGTGATTTCATTTGCTGTGACTCGCAGTTCTGAAGTTTTCCCATGAAAAGGCCGTGTGAAAGCAGGTTATAAAGGCTTTGTGTTGGTTCGGTCCTGTTACTCCGCTCTCGAGTCCATTTGGCAGTGGTTGAGCAAAGTGTCTGAATGCATCACAGGGTAATTAAAAGCTATTTGGCGGATGGTAATGGGGGTAGGGTTTTGAATAAATAGAGTCTGGCCCCTGCTCCTCTATCCAACAGACAATAAAATGACATCAATGCCAAGAAAAGCAGTGAAACAAGTCGGGTTTTAAATGCAGAGCTGCAGGGCTAACAAAGAGCAACACGGCATCGGGCTAATTAAGGATTAAGTGAAGGTATGGACCAATGCCAAGGTGTGTGTTTCAGATGTGAGCAGATCTGTTGCACATATGACCAGCACATAGCTCAGTACAATGTATGTGTTTATGAGAGAGGAGTGTGTGTGTGTGTGTGCATGTGTGTGCGTGCGTGTGTGTGTGTGTGTGTGTGTGTGTGTGTGTGTGTGTAGATCCTGGCAACCCTAAACATTTCTTAGTCCAAAACACCTCAGACATCTCAAGAGCCCCAGCAATAATATGCAGTCTCTTTCGGCTGATGTGAGTAACAGATTTTACTTTAGTTTATGATTTAATAAGAAAAGATGTCGGTCTCCTCCAAATTCCACACAGTCATCACTCATGACCAAGAAAGCTGGGGATGGCAGCCTGGGTCTGCACCACCAGCAGGTTTACATAAGCAGCAACATTTTGTCAAGCTTAACTGCAGACACTACATCTATCGTGGTGCTGCCTTCATTTATTATAATGATTTAAGGACCTCCTGTTATATGCACTGATCTCATTTGCAGATGATCATTCCGTCTCTCTGATGGAGAGACGGTATGTCTTAATGAATGAACCAACAGGAAAAGTTGTTTTTGTGATGCCGCAAGAACTGAAGCATTTTCATTTATTCGCCTGTTCAGCCTCCTACAGTTTAGCTCCGCATATCCAAAATGGAATTTTATATACTATATTGATCCCAGGAGGAAATTACTTGAGCCCTCTGCATTTAACCCGTTCACCTGAGTGAAGCGTTGGGCTGCCGACAATGGGGCCGGGGAGCAGTGTGTGGGGACGGTACCTTGCTCAAGGATACCTCAGTGGTGCTATTGGTAGTCCTGGGATTCAAACCCACAGCCTTCCAATTGCAGAGGAAACTCTTCAACCTCCAGGTCACCAACAGCCCAGTGTCAGTTTACTCTGCTTTTTGAATGAGGTGCGGTACAGGGCAACCTGTTGGGACAGAGGTCGTGTACATACTGTATACAGTACCTGCCTTAATGGCACTGACACAGTTCAGAGGGAGGCACAAATGCAGGTGGTGCCGTAGAATTGAAGAGAAGGTTTTATTGAGAAACAAGAAACGCAAACAAGGTCGGTACACAGTATGGTAACCAGAAATACACTAGTTAGGAAAAGTTCGTAATCAGAGTGTGGGGGTCGTCACCAAAGGCTGTGGTTAGCACTCCGGAGAATGCGATTGACTTGTATGTCGGGGCTGTGTGCAAGTGGGATGTGACTGTGGGGTGTGGCTGGGGTTCTGGGGACCACGATCGATTGGTTGTCTGAGATGGTGTGATGTGGGGTGTGTCGGTGGAGGCTGGACTCATGACAGGTACTGCCAAAGGTGCTGCTCATAATCCATCCATTACCTGAGCTTATCCTAACCAGGGTCACAGGGGGTGCAGGTCATTAAACCAAACTAATATTAGAAGTAACCTCAGAGTCAAAAGCTAAAATGCAAGAAAAATGTAAGACATGGGGAAGATAAAAACATTCTCCTATGGTTTTACCATTTCAGTGATCTGTTTTCTCACAAGAGTGACAATACGCACCACAGGGCAAATAGGGTGGTCTCTCAAATGCCAAAGAATCTTGGAACAGTACATTTTGAAGTATGTCCAACGCAAAGGGCAGTTCATTGACACACTGGTGTTGCAGCCATTCTGAGAGGATCATTTGTACTTTTCAATGATGTCTGTAAATTAGCTGGCTGGATTCCACAGGCCTCAAATGTTAACAGCTTAACCACAGCAGCCATTAAGTAAATGGCAGTATTAAACTCCTTTGTGGGCTTTCTTAACTAAAATAACACTCACTGCGCGCGCGCACACACACACACACACACACACACACACACACACAAGACCATGTTCAAGAGACTGCTTTTTGTAAAGTAGCACAGTAGTGGAAAGACTTATGAACAGTGACACCAATTCCTCAACCAACTAATCAGTGGTAGCTGTTTTCATGGTTTGAAAGCAGACCCGACTACTGTACCATACAGAGGAAACATCTGTATGCATCTGACATGCATCTCAAATGACATGGATTAGATAGAAAATGTGACCTGGCTTAGATGCAGTACATATGTATCTCATGTTACGTTTTCATTCTGATTACATTTCAAGACTTATGGACTCGTTGAGCAAGGATTTATGAGTGTGGGTGATGTTTCTGTCCCAGTTGTTTAGATTCCATGCTGAAGAGTTCTCAGTCTCAGGAGATTTATGAATACTGGATACAGTTTTAGTTCCCAAGAACAAGAGCTTGACAAGAGTTCTTATTCTCTGGTCTTCTTTTGGTCAGACAGTTATTGGTGATGAAGATTAAATGTGATGTCATTGCTAAATATATATTTGAACATGTCAAATCATTTAATTTCACATTACCATGTTGGTTGATGTGGATCTGACAAAATAGTGTATCATTGTCTACATATCAATGAGCAACAACAATTATCACAATTGGACCACACAGAAGAGTACAGAAAGAATACCTCACAATGGTTAGAGGCCCATTCCTTTAGTGTTATAATGAACTTGAGGACAAGGCCTTAGTGGTATGATTATGGGGTGCCAAAGTGGTGCTGTGGTCCATAATTCATTATTTATTACAAAAACGTGTTGGTCTCTACAAAATTCCACCCAGGGGAAGGAGTGGGGATGTTCCTACCAAACTAACCTATCCTACTATGACGTGAGGGGTTCAGGTGGTGCTAGATTCTCACATTGTTGTTAACACTAAGATAAACCAGAGGGGAATCTAAATGTGGTGCTATGGTTCTCTAAAAATAAGCATCCATACCATGTACCATGGTACATAATTTTGGATTATACTTGCTACTATATTCAATACAACGTTCAAATATAAGGGGAGGGTGCATAAGTGATGTCCTGAACCATCATTAAACATAACCATCAAGAAAGAACAGGTAGTTCCAGCAGAGCTCGGGTGGTGTCTGGCACACTAAGATCGACTTGGGAATACAAGCGGGATACAGAAGAGGTTTATCCATCACTAACCAAAACCAAGCTCTGAAGCCAGCTAGTGGCTGGTGTACTTCACTGGGCACCAGG
>JBBPCX010000141.1:18188285-18200529 GCA_037974365.1 Hydrocynus forskahlii | reverse complement strand
CCCACCCCCTTCCCCCCCCCCACTACCTGGCTCCACAGCTTGGTTTTGGCGGTGTTTTAACAGTGTTTGACTGGATTCACACAGAATCAGTCATTTGCATTCAAATATCAGTCATTTGCATTCAATGTAAAGCCACTTTAGGTGCTAGACATTACTCCTAAACATCTCAATAACCCAAAAAGGTTTTAGAGAAAGACTGAGGAAGTTCCACTCAGCCATAGTGCTTCACCTTTGACTGAACAATCAGTTTTCAATCTGTCTACCAATGATGAGACATCAAAACTGGAAATCACTGGCACAAGTACAGCTTCCATGAACAAAAGCTCCAATTGAAATCAAAATGACATTGTTCTGAACCTTATTTTGGACTGTATGGAAGAATATACTCCATTGCCATTGGTCAATTATAAGAGGTTGATTCTTTTTTGACATGCATAAGGACGTGACTGACAGTGACTTACAGCCTCCAGCAAATCATCTGTAATCGATCATCAAATTTATATGTAAAGAGATTGTTGGTACATATAATAATTGCTGACTATTATTACTTGAAAAGCAAAAATGGTGAAACAAGATCGTTTTACGACCTTTCCTAATGCAGTGTAGTCCCAACCAATGACGAACAACAAAAGGTGCAACATTTCCTCAGACAGAGGCTTCCTTGCTTTAAGGAAGAGTGTGGATGCTGAATCTTGCATGGGTGTGTTTTATTGAATGCATTCTTGTTGAGGTCATTGTGAGCCAATTCCAAAAAGAATCAGTTCCTTAGCTTCAGTCATTCAGGAATTGAGAATCGGTTCCAAAGCTCTGGACTCCATTTCATACAGTGACGTTCACGTTTGCCTGTAGACATATTTGCATGCACACATATTCTGCTCACTGTCTAGACAGTACGTATGAAAAACGCAGCCTTCTGAAATACACACAACCATAGTCCAGCTGTGTTTAACATTAGACAAGGTGGAAAACAAAAAAAATGGCTTGCAGTGAAACAACACTGCCTGTGTTTATCTATTTAGTTAGCATTAGCACTCCGGATTTACTTCCTATGTTCAAATACAATTAACAAATTACATTTTGCCCTATGGCTTTCTTTGCAAGTGATATCGTGTAAAATCCAACAGTTCCTGTCACTGGGAATGTTGACCCAGTGGTTACAGGCTCCGGTCCTTAGTGTTGACATCAATGTGAGAACGAGGAGGGGGTGGTTATGGTGTGTGAAAGTAGTGCTGAGTTTTATAGTCCATTATTTAAAAAGAAAAGTTGTTGGCCTCCAGGAGAAGGGGGTGGGGGGTGCTGAGTTCTCAGGGGATGGGCTTCTACCAAACATCCAGCTATGGGATGTGGGGCTCAGGTGGTGTTTGGTAGTTATGTTGACGGTAACACTAAGATAATCCTGGGACTACTGGGGAACACAAATGTTGAACTGAGGTCCTGAACCACCACCCTAAACTAAAACATTAACCATCACAGGGGGCAAGGTGGCTCCCAGATTTGGGCTAATACTAGCTACCATGTTCAAATATAGGGCAAGACATTGGATTCCATTGACATACTGAATATATGTAATACTATACAGTGAACAACTTGGTAGAATCATAAATTTCTACATTTTCTGCATTTTTTCTGTCTTTTCTGAAATTCTGTGTGTAAATTTGAATGATAAAATGGGCCTTTGCATTGCTAAACGGTTCATCATGATGACAAATCTATTATAGCAGAAATTTTATATGAAATGATTCCATATAACATTTCCATAGAACAATTTTGGCACTATCTAGTACTCATAGAGTATTTGTTACTGTGATTGAAGCAATTCTCTTAATACTTCACACATCTATCTCTCTCTCTGGCCCTTCGTTTGGTTTTTAGTCGTGGGCCGCTGGCAGTGGCAGCAATGCAAGCACCCACAATCCAAGCACCCGCACCATGACTTCATGTGTTTGTTGTTAGTGGTGCATAATTTGCCTTTCAAATGCATTCACTGACTCAAACCAAATGATTTTTTCCTGTCGTGTTTTCCACTCAGCCTGTTTATGGAACTCCTGAGCAATCTTTGTGGGCTGCACTTCAGTGGGTTTGTGGCTTGGACATGGAAGTCTACTCTGATTGGTTCTGGATGAAAAACAAATAAATAAATAAATACATACATAACTAAATACAGTTAATTATTGTTCTCAGAGATGTCCAGTAACTTTCAAACATGTTGCAGAATGAAATTAACCAAAATGAAGTTGCCATCTTAACAGCGCAACACACATACACACACACACACACACACACACATATATATATATATATATATATATATATATATCCGTCTGTATAGTGTGCATCTTCATGTATGTATATATCTAATTGTATTTTTAAGCACAGTGAATGACAATAAGGAAGAAATATTGACTGGTGGATCTAAATTTGTAATAAAATGTTATCAATAGGCCGTATTTAAGACTGGGCTCATCATTGTACGATGCAGCTGACAGACCACACTTCCCCAGCACTGGAAAAACACTGCATTAACAGGCAAGAGAGGACTATGAATATTATTTGTTTCTGTTTCACCTCTTAGAATAGCTCTTGGATTGGGGTGCAATTGGGAAGCACTTGTAAACAATCTGAAAATTTGTGGGTGGGCCTTTCATTTTTAGATCTTAAACTGGTTTGTTAGGAAGAGCAGTCAACATGATGCTCGCTCTGCAGCACTGCAGCATTTGTGGAAATTCCCTCAGATCATCCTTCTGCCCAAAAACAACACAACTCGCACTCAGCTTGACTTGACTGAAGGATCTCAAATCCCTCTGTGACGGAAAGTCAGTTTTGTTTGGGGTTTTTTTAGCTTTTCCTCACAAATACGGAAAACTCTGGGATTTCTGAGAACTATCAAAACTTTTAGGCTGAAGCCAGATTTTTAAATGTGAACACTGTGTACAAACTCGTGCTGCAAAATTTAAGTTTCATACAGATCTGAGGTCAGTTACCTAGACCTAGATTTTAATAAATCCTTCCCAAAAGGAGCCATCAAATGGGTCAGGCCAATGTCCAGTCATACACCAGGCTTGTTCTGTACAACCTATATTATTTTTATACCCTTGTCTGGCTCAAAGTTCAAACAATCCCACAGCTCCAACTCTTAATGTAGCCAAGACATACAAGACTGGTTTCTGACGTTTTCTTCTTTAGACTTGCACTTGAGATGGTTAATGTAATCTGATTTAATGGGTAATTTAGTCTTGCATTGAGGGCTAATGTAGCTATTAACAGGAGTTTGTTTTCTGAAACTGTATCAGATACTGGTATTGAAGGACAGCTGGGTATAAATGGGCTTGTAGGGCAAAGACATGAGTCAAAAACCCATCAGATTTCCATGAATGCAGTAATTCTAATTTCTACCCTTTTAAAGTTTTTATAAATGATTTTTAATCAGGGAATTAATTAGGTTGTAGACAGTTTATAAATCATGAATACTCAGTTATAAACAAGTTGTTGCAGGCTCACTATTTGGCGAGACCTCAGATCTCACTACTTAGCTTATCTTGTCTCTTTCTCAGACAGAATGTTAAACTGTCAACTTCACCAGGTCTTTGTTAACATACTACTACCATTAAAACACTAGATCTTGCCAAATTGTCATGAGTCTGGATCAATTAATGACAACTGATATAATTTGTTTATAACTGCTTATTAATGATTTATAAATGGTCTATAACCTAATTAACAACTGTATAAACCATTCACAAATACTTTACAAGGGTGGTTTTATTGAAAAATGGTTCTCTTAGTGCCAATATGGGATTTGCTATATTATGTTAACACCAAACTAAATAACCAAACTAGACAATATAGCACCTGTACAGGCACACATGGAGCTTGTAAGATGGAAATATGAAGTTTATATCTGCTTGTAACAGACATACAGGTTACATCAGCTCAACACTTTAGGGATACATGAGAACTGTCAGTTCTGTAACATCATGTGACAGACATGCATGCTGGCTAAGCTTACTTTGACTCATACTTGAAGAGGGAGGCCAAACCTACCCACCCAGTTTTGCTCTCTAAGACTCCCAGCCTTGGGCTGCTGGAAATGTAGATTAGGTTTTCCTTGTCCGGGAGACCCCTTGCCCTTCACATTTTGGTGTTTTCCAGGCTCCCATCACCACTAATCATGGAACTAATCAGCTTTGCTGAGTTGAAGTGGGCGTATTAAGGCATGGGAAGCAGGGACAAGGGCCTCCGAGACGAGTGTTGGAAAACACTGGTTTAGGGTAAGGTGAGGTCATTCCCAGTGGGGCGAAAGGATGTTCTTCTCTCTCTTCTCATCACACACACACACACGCACAAGCACTATTTCTATCACTACACACACACACATACACGCACATACACAAGTTTCTCATCAGAAGTGCTCTGATGCCTTTCCCTATTGTTGTTTAAAACTACATTTTAAAATGTCTCTAAGGGTAACAATGAAATTGTTCTAAACACCATGAGGACATTTGGGTCCCAGAAAGAGCAAACACAGCACACACGTGCACACACACACACACACACACACACGGGAATTGAGCTCTGGGCTTTTTCTCCTGTAGGTCATACAGTCCATTCAGCTGTGAGGGACACAGAGGGTGAAATCAGCGCAGAAGAAGAGAGAAAACAACACTTTTAAACGCAACAACTGTCACACATGCTTTCTTCTACTCTGGCAGGCGTTTGCTCTCCACTGGGCTGATCTCACTGGAAGCCGACAGGCCACAAAACAAGAGGAAACAAGCGTTTAAAAGGAAATCAAACCTGTTGTCCAACACAGCGCTCCCATTGTTAGTGTGCGACCCTCTGCGGGTGATCACACAGTTCAGTGAGTCACAGAGAGGGACGGAGGCGGCAGCAAGGAGGGAAATGAAAGAATAATCGAGAGAGAGGAAGGAAAGTGTCTCCACAAATGAATTTTTACTGTGGGACTGAGACATTTAATGGTGTGGTAAAAGTGTTCCATATTGAAAATCATAGCCTGGCCTCTTATTTGCTCTAAGTAAAGCTCTAAATACACACACACACACACACACACACACACCTCATCTCATAAAGACCTCTTATTTGCTCTAAGTAAAGCTCTAAATACACACACACACACACACACACCTCATCTGATAAAGACCTCTTATTTGCTCTAAGCAAGCTCCAAACACATACACACACACACACACACACACAGACACACACACACCTCATCTCATAAAGACAAGTCATGCTGTCAAAGGCACGTTTTTCAGCAAAAAATAGTGACATTTTGCAGTGTAGTTCCAGAGATGTTGTTTGATCTAAAGCTTGACTACTACTTCTCCCAGACCTCATCTGCACTACTTCAGCTTAGTCGGGGCACTTCTATATTGACACTGCACGACATGGCCACACTCCCCTATTCCAAAATGAGTTTAACACACATTACTGTATGGCAAATGGACTGGTGTCCAGCAATGTCCAGTTTGGTGATTTTCCTCCTCAAACACACCTGATTCATCTCACCTGTTAATTACCAGGTAAAGAAGCAATTTTTATGTGCTATTAATCATATTTGCTCTGAGCTTTTCAATATTTAATATAATGTTGTTAAAGAATGAATAATGCCGAAAGACTGAAAGAGGTAACAGAAGGTCGCCTGCTATAAATAAGAGACACCTTTAGAATTTAACCGCCCTGTTAGAATGAAACCCTAAAAGATCACCAACTGAAAGCCCAGTTAACTAGCATTGTTAGTAAACTTTATTTTACTTAGCTATGTAGCTAATTCATGCACTTGAACTCCGTGCTTATCTAATTTATTGGCAAAAAATGAGCAATTCAGGGAACCTGTAGCATCTACTGACACTGATTAAAGTGATCACAATTGCTGCAGAAATTTCTTTCTGTGCAATTTGCAGCAGTGTGTGTGTGTGTGTGTGTGTGTGTGTGTAAAGTGCACAGGTTGCTATTCTTTTATGAACTATTGCAGTGTGAGCTGTGTAAAAAATAAGAAATGCCTCCATGTGTATTGTAAGAGCATTAGTGTTTGTATAGCTTGTATTCTGGCAGCTTCACTCCTGATTGAGTTTACTATTTTAATTGTTGCAATTGTAAAATTAAGTAAGAGTGTAACATTTTTTTGTTTGGAATTTTGAATCAAGTGTGGTCAATAGTGTATAAAACAATAGTGACATGCACATTTTACACAGACACTCTCCCACAAATTACAAAAGCAACAACCAGGAAAAAAATGATGCGGTCATCCTATTTTTTTCCATGGCTGTATGTATAGTATATATAATATTCCATATATTAAGTATTCCACTGGTGGCAAAATGTTTGCTCATACCGCTTCCCACACTTCACCTTCAATGATCATTTTCCAGCTTCTCTTTAGCCCTCATAATTAAGTAGGCTCCTTTTGTTACTATGTCTTTGTGCCTGAAATGTGCAAATGACCTCTGTTTTGATTGGCCGATCTCATGGCATAAGTGAAATGAGGCACACCATATTCATAAAACAGTCCAGGCTGAAATATATGGAACACAGCATTACATGCCGCTAAAATCAGATTTGTGGATCTTTTGGAAAGCAGCGGTGAAATGTTGCCTCAGCCAGGAACAGCACAACCATTTTCCTCACATTTTCCACCTCAGTCAGACCATCTGCAGCAACAGAACTCATTCAGTGTGAATGAACAGTTATATGAAGACGTGTGACATTACAACTTTTATGAATTTAAAAACAGGATGCTTTTTCCATCACCCTGTTTGGACTGACCACTGATACTTTTTCAAAATAAATCAAGAGCATTAGTTTTCCATGTGCAAATGGATGGATGGAGGGACAGATGGAGGGACGGATGGACAGACAGATGGACTGATGGACTGATGGATGGGTGGGTTGGCAAATTAATGGATGGATGGTGGATGGATGGATGGATGGATGGATGGATGAAGGGCAGGCAAATGGATGGATGGGTGGACGGAAGGCAAATGGGTAGATGAATGCATGGCAAAATGAATGGATGGATGGATGGATGGATGGATGGATGGATGGATGGATGGATGGATGGATGGATGGGCAAATGGATGGATGGATGGATGATGGCAAATGGATCGATTGATGGATGGATGGATGGATGATGAATGGATGAATTGATGGATGGATAGGCAAATGGATGGATGAATGGGCAAATGGATGAATAGTCGGATGGGCAAATGGATGGCTGGCTGGAAGGATGAATGATTGCAGAGATAAAGAAGCACAGACAGACACAGCCAGTGAAACAGTCTAAAATATCTCACTGAGAGCCTAATGTGCAACGTCTTATAACCACTGCAAATTTGTTTTGGATTCAGCAACAGACAGATGGAAACACTCGATCCAAAAAGAAGAGACCCAAAGTATTGAGCAAACTTTTCCTTTCTTGGGAAGACCCATTTTCTGTCCTTTTCTTTCTGCCTCATTCTCTGGCAGAATTTGTAATGTTCCAGACCAGAAATATCTGTGGTGAACATCATACCTGATCCAATTACTGACCAACACTCAATCTGAAAACATACTGGACTGAGAGACACAAAATAAGGAGAAAAATTCTTGTAATTGTAGAACATTTTGAGCCACATTTTGCGGTACTTTTTATATAATATATACACGCGACACACCACATTTACAAAAAAGTATATAAATCACCCAAAGCTGCACACTGTAAACCTCTGACAACAACTGATTAGATCATGATTCTTTGTAAAATTATTCAATGCATCTTGAAAGTTTCATCATGGTTTGATTTAAATCTTTGGTCTGAGTCAACTGATACAGTAAACAGTTGATGCATGTGAGTCAGAGTTGTAAAATCATGTCAAGTCTCGACTCTTTTTTGGGTCTTCAGCGATACCAAGAGAACGGCAACTGCCCTAAAACCAGTGCCCCTGTGAGATACTGAGAATGGCAGTGGTATTGAAACTGATGCCACTGTGAGCTGCTGGAGAATGGCAGCTGTGCCAAAACTTCTGCCATTGAAAGCTAGTTAGTTAAAGGTGAGTCCAAGTCATGAGTCAGTTAAGGGTGAGAACGAAGTTGAGTTGGGTGAATTTGAGTTGATCCCTTGAACAATACCCTGATACCTTGAAGGAACGCCCAGAGAGGTAAGATTAAAACCATAAATGAGCTCTGAGAAGCCCATATTTAATAGTATGGATAGGAGGATGTTGTGGTCAACTGAAGGCAGCTGATAGATCCAAAAGAGTAAGAATCGAGGACTATTTTTAAAGATTTTAAAGCTTCAGTCACTGATAGCAGAGCCATTTCAGTGGAGTGGCCACTCCTGAAACCAGCCTGGTTTGGATCAAGATGGTCATTCCGAAAGAGAAATTCTGAGACCTGTTTGACGACTGCTCTTTAATGATTTTGGATAAGAATGGAAGCAATGAGATCGACCGGAAATTCTCAACTTAAGCAGGGCTGATGGAAGGCTTTTGAACAGAGGCTTACCTGGGCCTGAGTGAAGCTTGTAGAAAATGTTCTGAAGGATAGTGAGGCATTAACCTCATGCATGATAGCAGGCATGATGGTTGAAGAGATGGCTTGGAAGAGCTATGTAGGGATAGAGCTGTGCAGTGAACATGTAGGATGGCGTCAGGAGTTTGAAATCCTCAGGAGTTTGAAATCCTCATTCTCCATGAGAGGGGTAAAAGACCCAAGCAGGTGCACGTTTGACCCAAATAACTATGATGGGACAAGGGTTAACCCTTTGTGATTCAGAGAATGGGCTACTGATAGCCACCACCTTTTCAGTGAGGAAGGAGGGAAATAGCTCTGCTGAGAGGTTTGTGTCTGGTGGAGGAGGAGAGAGCAATATTTTGAAAGCAGAGAATAGGTTTAGAGCATCTGTGGTTGTTGTAGAATGCGGCTTTGGCATAAGTGGTGCGGGAACAGAAGGAGTACAGGCGTGACAGGCGTTAGCAGGGTTCCTGGACCTAAGTCATTTTCTCTCAGCAGCTCTGAGATCAGTGCGCAGCCTTCAAATGGTCTCGGTCAGCCATGGGTGGAGCAGGCTAGAGCACGTTAAGTTTGTTGGATTGCATTACTGAGTGTGGAAAACGTGAACTGAGGTGTAGGAAACGGGTAGCGGCACAGTTCCTAATAAGGATGAGGTGAAGTGCCTTGCTACCTTTGTGGGTTGGAGGACTGCAAACCCAGTTGAGGTCAAAAGAGTAGATCAGGGACATAAAGTCATCAGAGCTGGGATTGTGAAGGCGATTATTCCGATCCACCTGTGGTGAGTAGTGGACAGTCACAGTCAAGGATGGCTGACAGTAACGTGCCTAGTCCATCCATAAAGTTGCCCAAACGTCCAGGTGGATGGTAGGTGGCTATTACAGAGAGTTTCACGGGAGCAAATACCAGGATAGCATTGTATTCAAAAGAGACATAGTTGTTAGAAGGCAGTAGTGGTGAAAATTTCCATTTCGTGAAAATGAGAATGCCTGTTCCACCCCCTCGCCCAGACAGACGAGAGGTATCACAGTCATGCAGTAGAGACAATTCAAACAACACTGAGCGTTATTTTATACCCCAACATTTTTTTGTGTTAATCTCATGCCACACTCTTGTTTTTCTTGTTAAAATGTGAGAGCAGCCGACACCAGGCCAACCATGTGGTTCACACTGTGGGATGAGATCAACATCATGATTTGGTTCAGACGTCGCCCCAAAAGCCCCACTAAGAACGAGGAACCTGTGAAATTCTATTCAGTTTCTGTTGTGCACATGTGCATCATAAATACAACAATAAAGAGGGCTTTAACTGACTGGCTAACAAGGCTTTTGTGAGCCCAAATGGATTCCACCTGTTCTGTGTTTCAGTGGGCCAGTCCTGTTGTCTGGGCCTGCGAAGAAAATGTCTTCAGAAAAGGAAAGTCCTACAGAAGAAAAGTGGAAAACACAACCTCATTCTGTTTTATTGGCACCAGAATGTATGGTTTAAACACAACTGACAACATACACACACACCACATGTCCTGGGAGCACGCACCTTGTTGTGCAGACTTCTGTGATGTCAAAGTCAATGACCCGTCATTATTTGATTGAATGACGAACTGTTACATTCTGCTTTTCTCTCACTTTGCACTTGGTACAGTGCCAACATCATTAAAAGTTTCTCCTAACCGTCCCCCCACTACACTGGTTAAGGAGAAGTGGCTCAGAGGAAGAATGAATGAATACCTAACATAATCTTCACTTTGCACTTTTTCAGTAAATATGCGACTTACATTTACGGCATTTAGCAGACGCCTTTATCCAAAATGACTTCCATTCCCTAACTACAGGGGGCAGTCTCCCTGGAGCAACTTGGGGTTAAGGGTCTTGCTCAGGAACCCAGTGGTGGTACGCTGAAGGTAGGATTCGAACCCATGACCTCTTGGTCCGGAGACAAATATCCTACCCACGAGGCCACTATCACCTTACCGAACAGTTTCAATTTCAACGACATCTTGCAAACTTGATGATAAATAAAACTTGATATTTAATCAAATGTAACATCATGCCAGAAAATGCATACAGTGCCAATGCTCAGCATTTCACTGACAAAAATGTCCATCACTGAGAAAGTGAGCAGCCCAATTGCCCATCATAAGAGTTCAGCGACACTGTAAGAAATAACTGTCTCAATGCTTTGTTTAATCATTCTACTCAGGCTTTAGCAGGATTTTTATTCATTTGCTTAGTTCCTCTTTCTCTCTCTCATATCTCTCATATCCATATATTCAAACTACACGGCTGCCCAGAGTGGCACTTGAGAAAGGACGGCAAAATGTACCCATTTATTCGAACCCGTGAGACTTCAGCAGTCCAAGTCGTCTCAGAATGATGAATACTTCATGACTACATATGAGACCCCTTGACACCCACATGGTCACTCTGAGCTCATACACTGTGTGTTGGATTGGAGAGCTCTATGAAATCCATTCATGCCAAATTATGTTACCATGATGATGGACTATATCACCCACATGGAAGTTATTTTTCTATCTCTATCTCTGACTTACAGAGAGAACACTGAGCAGGTCTTAAATCCGGCGTGGCAAATCCTTCCTCCATGCTGCCATCAGACTGTATAACTCCTCCCCCGTCACACACCCACACCATAATCTGTGCAACAACGTGATGCCACTCAGTTGTGCAATTTCTTTTTGGATCATTAAGTGTATCATTATTATCACTATTATTATATGCAATAGTCTTACCAAGCGAAATATCAAGTGCGGTTTCTTTTTGGATACTCAGCTACGTATTATCATTATGTGTGACATCTTACTATTATGTGCAGTAGTCTTACCATGTGAAATATCACTACTAATGTCAATATCACTAATCTACTATCGATTTCTATTACATGCAAAGCATAGTGAACAATCTAATTACTATTTGTGCTAATAGTAAATGACTAAGCGGTTCGATTTTTATCTATAGTATTTATAGCCCTGCATTTGCGTATATAATTGACTGTATTTCATATTGAGGTTTTCCGCAGAGTTTTTATTGGATTTATGTAGACTTTTTTTTTTATGTTGTTCTTGTCTCTGTGTCTCTGTGTGTCTGTGCAGTCGTAAAATAAGCAATTTTATGCAATCCATAAAGATCAAGAAACATTTTATGTAATCAATAAAGTTTTCTGATTCTGATCTTGATGCGTTCTAACTCAAACCTGACACCAATGCACACAAACACCCATATATCTACACACCCCCCTGAAGCAGGGACAGGTGAAGAAAAACAGAAATCTGGACAATCTCAGAAGCGGCGTGCCTCAAGGCAGCGTGATAATGTATTCCACATGTGCATTCAGAAATTACATCACATTTAGTAGAGCAGGCAGGACCTCTACACTCTGTCTCTGAACAGCTTTAGGCCCTTTGATTGAATTACCTGCTTTAACCCATTAAAGGACAGAAGTTTTTACTTTAAAGCGCTTATTTATTTTTCATGCCACAAGAATTTATCCACATTTTTTAAATATAAGTTTGACACAGAATGTCTTTAGCACTCTTCAAATGGCAAAACCTAGAATTTGTGCAGTCCACAAATGGAAACAGAGCTGAAAAACAAATTGGTTTTGAATTTTTTGTGATGTCATCAAAAGGCATTACATATATACAACCGGTCAAAAGTTTTAGAACACCCCAATTTTTCTGTTTTTTTGTATTGAAATTCAAGTGGTTCAATGTCTCATTGT
>JBBPCX010000141.1:18083779-18112218 GCA_037974365.1 Hydrocynus forskahlii | reverse complement strand
TTACATACACACACACATATACATCTACATATATTTTACATACATACATACACACACACACACACACACACACATACATCTCCATATATTTTATATATCTAAATATTGTATATATATGTATATAGATAGATGGATGCTGGGCAACAATTACAATTTTTGATCACAATGAATTGCATTGTTATATGCAAAATTAAATAATTAATTCAAAATTAGTGTATTGTGCACTTTTATTTTAAAAGTACTGCTATATGAACAAAAGTGCAATAACATTGTTTGCAAACACTTTAAACAAATGAGCTTTTTAACAGCAGTGTTCCCTTTAACACAGTTGCTAATGTTTCTCGTGAATCTGAACTTAAACATTAATGTAAACAAATCAAATATAAAACCAAAACATTCACGTTTTATCTAGTTTGTTATAGAAAGTTACCCTCAGAGTCCAATGCATGGGCGCCGGAACCATTTTAGCTTTATAACCCCCCGAAACACAGCCGAGACATAGAGTCTATTATTTGCCTGTTTCTATACACTGACTCTATAAACTGAATAAACTTCAAGGTAGCATTTTTCGACAAGGCAGCATGAATTGATACACTGCTTATAAGTAAATATTTTAAATATATTTTTCTCTGATCATGCATATTATTTGTCTATTTCTCTTCATGATCTTATCGACTGACTATAAACTTTATAAACTTAAAGGGAGCATTTCTTGGCAGGGTACCATGAATCGTTACACTCTACAAGGCAGCATGAATCATCAGAACACCGGCGCCCGTGGTCCAGAGCCACGATCAGAACAGTATATCAGGCACCTTCTGAGCAACAGCAAGTTAACATTTATAAATCTGTTTTCTTTATTTTCTGAACAGGTACCAGAAACATTTTTCTTTCATCAGGGAGCAGCAGAAGCAGTCAGTATGTTCAATAGCGAGTGTCCCTGTTAAAGAGAGGTGAAGTGTCCGAGCATAGAAAATCAACCTTTCAAAATAAGAGTCATTACAAAAAAATAAAAATTGTCGGCGTTAATTAAATAATGCATTAACGTGCCCAGCACTAATATATATATATACACACACACACACATACATACATATAATCTGCACACATACTCATTCTTACATCGATTACTTTACACAAAAAGAAGGTTATTCTGAATTTTGACAAGCTAAACAACATGACTCACGTACCAAACAGGAAACGGTGAATCCAGCGATCATTATATAAACAGTCCATCCGAACTGCTCAACAACAAGACCATAAATGAATCCAATGACCTACAAAAGAATAAAATAAGAGACATAAATGTAAGCAATAAAGGCAGAACAATTTCAGTGCAGCAATGAAAAATCCAAATCACTGAACATTCAAATAAGTGTACACTAATTTAAAACTGTACTGACAACTAACCCATTGTTGGTCCAGAGCTTTATAGGTTTAAGTGAGTAAATGAATGAGAAGTGAGGTTTTTTCACTTTTCAGTGAAATAATAAACTAAAACCGTTAGTTTGAGAAAAGTGATTATTTTTAATAGCCTCCTTTACTGAGTAACTACTCCAACAGAAATATGCCACAGTCTTAACACCCTCCAATCAACTGAAAAAAACGTTAACACACATTCCCTACAGCATTTTTGCACTATTTATTTACTTAGTTTAACGTACTGGGACAAAAAATCAGGAAATATAACATTTGCCATTACTTTTGTACAGGTCACCTCCAACATATGCTAAATTTTGTAAAAATCAGCAATTGTGCATAAAATGTGCAAACATGATTATACAAATAAGTGGACTTTTTTAAACTTAGAAAAAAGTATGTTATTTGACTGGATGTATTCAAACTTTTACATAAAGACTTATATAAGATTTTTATAGGAGGCAGCTTTTTTATCACTGAGTTTTTAAAGATCACGATTTTGCACAAGGAAACGCAATATTTGACTATAATCTCTGTATTATATAATTACATTTGTGTGAAATCTTGACATCATATCCAACCCGAAAACATGCACATGGTTACAGTCCTAATAAATAAACATCTGGTGCAGTAGAAGAAACTTTCTTACCGCTGAGACAAGGATGATGCCTTGAAAAATCTGCTCTGCAAGTTTCTGTCCTTTGTAGTCCTGTGTAAAAGAAAGTTGTGTATGAATAAGATGGTATATATATGGATTAGAGCTTCTCTGAATTTCTCTGTGTTGATGCACTTTAAAAACATTTGTATATGGAGGCTAAATCTGGTTCTTCGTTTTCACTTAGATGTTCAGTTCCACCATAACTGGTTTAGTAATTAAAATGAGATCCATGAGATCTATGCTCCAGCATCTCTGGCTCAATCGTTAAGAAGTAAACAAAGTCATTCAGAGTGGTTTGATAGAAAATGTATCAGAACTGATACTGAGGAGAGGAGGGATTGATGCTCCTGAACCTCACAGGGTGTTTTTATGTGAAATAGATCTGGAGAGAAGGTTTTGCCCTAAAATATTATTGTTTTCCATTCATGGTAAAGGGATTACTTGCAATACGTTGTGAGGCAAAATAAGTACCCAAAGAATACATAAACACTATATGGACAAAAGTACTGGGACACACTTGTTTGTCATGGTTTGGGCTTGACCCCTTACGTCCAATGAAGGTTAATCGTAATGCTTCAGCAGGCCAAGATATTTTGTACAATGCCATGCTTCCAACTTTGTGGACACAGTTTGGGGAAGAACCTTTTCTATTCCAGCATGACTGTGCCCCAGTGCACAAAATAAGGTCCATAAAGGCTGGAGGGGTGCGGTGTGGAAGAACATGACTGGCCCACACAGCCCTGACCTCAAAACCATCTAACACCTTTGGGATGAACTGGAACGGAGATGGCGAGCCAGACCTTTTCGTCCAACATCAGTGTCTGACCTCATAAATGCTTTACAGAATGGTCACAAATTCACACAGAAACTCCAAAATCTTGTGAAAAGCCTTTCAATCATAATGGAAGCTGTTATAGCTCCAAAAGGGGGGACCAACTCCATATTAAAGTCTATGTATTTAAATGCAATATCATTAAAGTCCCCGTTGGAGTGATGGTCAATACTTTTGGCCAATCACCCCTATTTTATAGAAACTGGAGTCTGTCCATATGTCAGCACTTGACAATAAGAAAACAGTCTAAAGCGGTACAACCCCAGTCCAGAAATGTTATTAACGCCTATAAGTCTGACTATTACACAGTGGTGACTTAAATCACTCATTTTAAAACCATTAAATTAATATTCTTCTATGCTATCAGTTAGCAACCAGCTAACGGTACTTTAACAACCAGAGAATGCTATACTGAAAAAGCTGTCAAACCTCTAATTACCAGCTGTTTCTGAAGTTAGTCCAACTTACCATATGTGTTGGTATCGACTTAAACACGGCCAACATTGTGAAATGCAAAAACTGAGCTAAATTAAGGAAGAAATAATATGAATGTGAGACTTCCTGCTTCCAAAAAGGCGCACGTAGATTTCTGGAGGACCTTCAAGGAGCAGCAGCACGTTTGACAAAACGTCTTATTTCAATCTCACAGTTCAATAAAATCCTATTATATGTATTTAAATGTGTGCACCACTACCAATTTAGAGGTGAAGTTAATACTGAAGCTAAATACATACAATCAAAACGATTTTTTTTAATCAGGCAGCAAGCTAGACACCGTTTAGATTGTGCCATTTAAGGCAAAAGGGGCGGTGGGTTGTGATTGCACTCGATTGGCTTCATGAATCTATATGCAATAAAGATGGGATAGATAGCGCACTCCTGGTGAGTGGGGATAGTATACGAATCTGCGAACGGGGTGTGCAGCGTTCAATTTCACGAGTAAAAGAAAAAATCGCCGTGTGCGAGCCTTCCCCTTCGACTTGTTGATGTTGAGTTGGCATTTTGGATGAGGGCAGCTAAGCAGGTAAATGACCTCGACAGAAGTAGATGCACTTTTCTACATATTTTCAATATTATTTCTGCCTTATTTGTTTCTTTTCTGGCGTTTATGCATTGCGAGCATGCAAGCACGTGTTTATTAACTGATCTCTGCTCATTCACTATCCATCGGAAAGAAACATTAATTTTTCACACAGAGTGTGGTCAAAAGTATGCAGACGCCTCTTTAAATGAGCGAAATTTTCTGCAGGTTCAGTTGTGCACAGCATGTATAATCTGCATAGAAAAGCTTTGGTAGTACAGTTGGATCACCATGTCCAGTGTCCAGCTTTGGGGGCTGGAGGGGTTAAAGCGCCCCAGCACTGAGCTGTGGAAGAGTGTGACTCTGTTCTCTGGAATGATGAGGCTTTGAAATCAAATCCAGCAATGTTCCAGTATCTAGTGTAAAACCTGCAAAGCCCTCCCAGAAGGGTAGAGGCTGAATCTGCTGCAAAGAGTGGACAAACTCTTTATTAATACCCTTATTTCAGGAAAATAAGGGGCAGTTGGTGGCCTAGTGGTTAGGGAGTTGTCCATGTGATCAAAAGGTCGTGCGTTCGAATCCCAGGTATTGCCAGCGGCAACACTGGCAATACAATGGGGTTCCCTGGAACACATCACCATGTCCAGCGTTTGTTGGCTGGAAACAGTCTGTTTTCTTGTATGATGGAGGGTCATCAGATCCTTTTGGGATGAGTTTTGGGATGACTTTGGGAGTGGTGATTGTGATGCAGCTCTGATCATCCATACCTGACCTCACTGATGTGGCTGTATGCAGTCAGATCCTTGCTGGAGTGTTCTAGGATCTTGTGTATAACCTTCCCAGCAGAGTGGAGGCTGTTTCTGCAACAAAGAGGGGCCAAGCCAGTTGGTGGCCTAGTGGTTAGGGAGTTGCGCTTGTGATCAGAACGCTGTAGGGTTGAATCCCAGGACTGCTCATGGCACCACTGAGGTACCCTTGAGCATGGGACTGTCCCTACACACAGCTCCCCAGGCTGCCCAATGCTTCCCTTGGTGCATGGGGTAAATCCAAAGAAAGAATTTCACACTTTTTGCTGTGCTCATACGTGACTACGAGGGGCCACTTTATTTTACTTTACTTTATTTCTGGAAAATAAGGGGCAGCTGGTGGCCTGGTGGTAAGGGAGTTGCCACTGGGATCAGAGGATCTTGGGTTTGAATCCCAGGACTGCCAGTGGCAGCACTGGCAATACAATAGGAAGCGCTCAAGCTTTGGCTGGCTGGAAGGGTTTAAAGACCCTTAACAGTTCTGGAATGATGGAGCTTCATCAGATCCATTTGGGAGGAGTTGGATCTGATTACCCAACATCAGTACCTGACCTCAGTGATGTGGCTGTATGCAGTTATATCCTCACAATAATCTTCCAGCATCTAGTCTAAAGGCTTCACAGAAGAGTGGAGGCTGTTTCTGCAACTAAGAGGGGACAAACTCCTTTATTTCTGTAAAATATGGGGCAGCTGGTGGCCTGATGGTTAGGGACTTGCTCCTGCCATCAGAGGGTCATGGGTTTGACTCGCATGATTGCCAACAGCACCACTTGAGTAAGGTACCATCTCCACACTACGCCGCGTCACTGGCTGACCGCTGATTTATGAGTTAAATGAGTGAATGAGTTAAATCCAAAGAAAGAATTTCACACTGTTCACTCTGTGTGCTGTGCTGTGTTCACACATGACTATAAGGGGCCACTTTACTTTTTCTTAAAAACTTTTGGACATTTTTGCACGTTTGAATTGCCACTGACTTTAATTGGATTATTACTTTTTTGTCCATTTTCAGGACAGAAGTAGTGCCGCAGTGGTGATGCAGTATCCCGTCTGAGATAAGTGCCGGGGGACAGTAAGGGCAATGACGCTACGGAAAGGTAAGTCATAAGAGAGAGTATCATCTCTACTGAATTTTACGCTTCTCCTCAGGTCGATTTAAGTCCTTTTGTCGTGTCATTTCAGTGAACGTGGTCATCCTGGTGCTGCTGTCAATAGCCTTCTTAATCATCGTACACCGAAATCTGCTGAATCTCAGCGATTTCCTAAGGCAAGACAATTCAGGTATCAGTTCTTTACACCTGTTTCTTTATCTTCTGTTCAGATGCTCCTTTGGTTGGTGTGCTGGCCTGTTAATCTTCATTCCTGCCTTCTTTTCTCAGATGTAGCTCCAGGTATGATACTGCCCTTCGAGATGGGATTCTTCTCGGATCATAAAGTCAGGACAGGGGAGGAGATCCCCGTGGTCATCACAGCTGCGGAGGAAAGGCTGGGGGCGGCCGTGGCTGCCATGAACAGTGTGAACCGAAACAGCAAGGCCAATGTGGTTTTCAACATAGTGACCCTGAACGAGTCTGTGGAGCATCTCAAGTAAGGGCTCGAAATGTCTCGAAGTAACAGATCATCAGTTTAATTTTCACATTTATGTGAAATGTCAAATTGATGATGCATGTAGAGGGTAACCCAAGTGTGTTTCGGCTGATTCTCAGTGTAATATGCAGTTGATCCCCACAGACTAAAAATTCTATGTGTTTCTTTGTACATAGAAAGCATACTTACTTTAATGGGCTACTGGGCAGGTGCAGCATTTTGTCAGTAAGTGTTTGCAGAGCTTCAGAGTGGTTCAGCTCTGTAAGTGCTGACCCTCAGTTTGATCCCTGATGTTGCCAGAGTCTACAAGACTACAAGTCCCTTCTCAGCATGGACATCTATTATCTGCTGTATCAGAATTGGCCGTTAGAGTTCTTCTCCAAGCATGTTGATCTGTCCAGTCAGTGTGGAGTGCAGTTGATTCCCACAAACATTTCAGTGTGTTTCTTTGTACATAGAAAACCTACTTTCTCTAATGGGCTAATGGACAGGTGCAAAGTTTTTGTCAATAAGCATTTGCAGAGCTTATTGACCTGACATGGTGCCATCCCCTGTGATTTAGAGGGAGCACAGAGTTTTTATTGTACAGTTTGTGGCAGTGTGTGTGAGTGTAAAATGCACAGGTTTTCTGAACTACTGCAGTGTGAGTTGTGTAAAAAATAAGAGACGCCTCCATATGTGTTGAGTGCAGTAGTGTGTGTAGAGCAGCTTTTCTATGGTCTGTATTCCAGCAGCTTCACTCCTGATTCAGTGTCTGATGGAAGAAACAGAGTCACACATGCACACACACTGCTCTTAACATCACTATTTTAATCGTTGCAGTTGTAAAATAATGTAAGAGAATAATGTAAGAGTGTATAATCAATTATCCAAGGTATAATAAAGTATTTATACGTATTATGTTTAAATTTTCTCCAAACAATTCTTTTGAAACAATTTTGAATCAAGTGTGTATCGGTAGTGTTTAAAACAATAGTGACATGCACATTCTACACAGACACACTCCCACAAATTACAAAAGCAGTGAAAAAAAAGATGATTTTTTTCCATGGCTGTATATTGTTCTTGTCTTGGATCAGTAAAGTTTTCTTATTCTGATTCTGACATTCTATATAGAATAGAAATAGGCTAACTGAGACAGGGGTGCTCTCATATCTCATACTAAGACCTGTACTGTTACAGTGTGAAGGCTTTAATTTCAAGTTTGTTCAAATGGGAAATGGTTTTAAACATCTGCTTAGCATGCCATGCCTTTATCACACAGTTGTAAAGTGTATAGCTGTTGGAGGGACAGGAGCTCTGAGAACTTGGGGTTCTGTGTAACCTTTTGACAGGGTTTGTTAAGGTGTGTAACCTGGCAGTAACGTGGTAAAAAGCAGGTGTTGATTTAAGTGTAGCTTTACAGGGATGAAGAACAGATGTGGACTACTTAAGCACTGATGTACGTCGCTCTGGATAAGATGCCGTAACCGTAAGCGTAACTTATGCTTCCCTTGATAAACAGAGTTTGGGCTGAGGAAAGAAGAGCAGATGGGCTGGAGGTGGGGTGGTAAATCTTCATCATGGAAGGTGGAGGTGGAAATTTGTTGGGTGTTAGATTGGAACGAGCTTTAGGCATGTTCTTCTCAAACTTGAGCAACTGGCCATTGACTTCTGTTGTAAGCAGGTAGTGAAAGGCTTTTTAAAAAATCAAGAAAATTCCTTTGAATCAGTTTTATGCATTCATCTACCATGTATGATCATGTCTCATCAGGACTTGGTTGAGTAAGACTGACATCAAACACAAAATCCTCACATTTGAGCCCAAGATGCTTGAAGGGAAGATTTCAGCTGATCCACAGAAGGCGGATTTGCTGAAACCGGTAAAACATGTGTCTGTTATGTCAATATAACCAATATAACCTCTCTATTTTGTACCGTAACATACTCCTAACCACTATTTGTGTTACTAGTGATTCACTTAACTGTAAAATATCTATAGTATTTATACCCCTGCATTTGTACACATAGCAAGGTGTATTTCCTATAGCTGTTATTCTTCAGTGTTTATTAGATTTATTTATACTTTATATTTTGTAGTCCCTGTTTGTCTGTGCACTTACATCATAAACAGTTAATATATTTGTATTGCATTAAGGCAGACCAAAACAGTCACGTGCTGAATACAAAACAATACAATGCTTAATGTTAAAAGTAAAATAAATAAAATACATGAACAGTAGTAATAAAAAACAGAACAATAAAGAAAAAGGGATCAGTAACGTTTTCTGATTCTGATTCTGTTCTGACATACTGCATATATGATGTTTAAACATGAGTTCTCCATATTAAACACTTGTTTTTCAGCTGACGTTCGCCAGATTCTACATGCCCACATTCTTACCTGATGCAGAGAAAGCGATTTACCTGGATGATGATATTATTGTACAAGGTGAGTGTTAAGTTTACAGGTGTGTGACAGCTTTCTTTTGGTGTCCATCATCAGTTGACATGTTTGCTTTTTGCAGGAGATATACAGGAACTTTTTGAAACCAATCTCAAGCCTGGCCATGCTGCTGCCTTTTCAGATGACTGCAACTCTGCATCCTCCAAAGGCGTCGTTAGAGGGGCGGGTAGTCAGGTAAGTCGTGTAATGTGGAATTTGAATGGCATCAGATTGATACATCACTTCCAAGCTAATGAAGAAGTTGGCAAGAAAACTAATATTGAACACAAATAACCATGTGAACCCCGAAATGCTGCTACAGAAATGAATGCTTGTCTGAACACACAGCTTACCCGATTCTGTCTTTTTCAGAACAATTATATCGGCTTTCTGGACTTCAAAAAGGAGGCGATTAAGAAACTGGGGATGAGGGCAAACACCTGCTCTTTCAATCCCGGCGTCATTGTGGCAAACTTAACCGAATGGAAACACCAGAACATCACCTGGCAGCTCGAACAGTGGATGGAGCGTAATGTCAAGTGAGTGGGCATGATGTGCATTGCCAGAGGGTGAATAGTTTGATACTATTGTGAATTAGAGTGTAGCAAACCATAGGAAGTGAAAAAAAAAAAGGTGGAATTGTGAGGTTTTCTTACTCAATTTATAGTCAGTAGGATAGACCAATGCATACAGTGTCTACATGTACCTTTTATATCCTTTATTTACATCCTATGATGGCAATCACACTTGATGGGATTCACCAGTACTACCTGTTAAAATGGGAATAAAAAAGATGCGGCTTTACAGGCCTTACATTAATAACCTAAACCACTTTGCCCCAATATCACATTTCACATACATCATATATGGCAAATGGGTTTATGGAATTCATAGCATGCTGTATCACAAGCTAGTTATCAAAACTCCAAGGCCTGTGCTGTAGTATGAA
The DNA here is from genome assembly GCA_037974365.1 of Hydrocynus forskahlii. Taxonomy (NCBI): domain Eukaryota; kingdom Metazoa; phylum Chordata; class Actinopteri; order Characiformes; family Alestidae; genus Hydrocynus; species Hydrocynus forskahlii. The sequence goes on along the minus strand of JBBPCX010000141.1, from coordinate 18,102,521 downwards.
AACCGACTCCCCTGGCTTCTTGATTCTCAAGGAATATTTTGCTGAAAAATCAAATTTGCACAGTTTACAAACTACCCTAAATCTGCCAGTTTGGTTTACTTTCTTTAGAAATACGTCCCCAAAACTCCTTTCAACGGCCTTAAACCACTCTTTAGTAAGGTGGTGCAGACATGTGGATGTGGTTCAGGACACAGCATGACTTACTTTGAGCTATAGAAATGAACAAAACTTCACCCTAAAGATGAGCACTGTACGCAGCCGTTTTAGACACCAGGCTCTGTTTTCACAAACTGCCTCAGGTGCAGGAATGCTGATGTACAATCAGTTTTTGTGACAACATAAATATAGTAGCAGAATCTGATCCAAGCTCGGTCCTCCTTGTGACTACTGTTTTGTGAATAACAGCCTTGGTGTTGTCTGCAGTAGTTACTTGTAGCTGTAAATTTTTGTTCAGTTCGTAGCTTGCAGTAAGTCATACTGTGTCCTCAACCATATTGACGAGTCTGCACCACCTTAATAAAGTAAAGTGAAGTGACCGTTTTTTGTCATACGTGAACACACCACAGCACACAGTGTGAACAGGACGAAATTCTTCTCTGCATTTAACCCATTCAACCCATTCACCAAGTGAAGCAGTGGGCAGCCAGGAACACAGCGCCCGGGGAGCAGTGTGTGGGGACAGTACCTTGCTCAAAGGGTACCTCAGTGGTGCCACTAGAAGTTTTGGGATAAAGAGCTGGAAGTAGTTTGAGTGAGTATTGGTGACGTATTTGATGTTAACTTATTCCATTTTTCTCTGTTCCATCAGACAAGACATCTACAGCAAAGCTCTAGCAGACAGCATCACTACACCTCCACTTCTTATTGTGTTTTACAAGCACTACTCCAACATCGACCCCATGTGGCACGTCAGGCACCTCGGTAAGAAGTTTATTCCATTAAAAAAAAAAATGAAGTCCAGTAACCTGAAACAAAATGCTTAACATCAACATATTCTTTCTCATTGTTCTGCGATGAAGTGCCACAAAGAAAAACAAGACCCAGTGTGTCTGATGTAACAGTTTTATGTACAGAGACCAGATTTAAAATTAAAACCAATTACAAATTTGTCTTGAATCGTGAATTGTCTTGAATAGTTTGTTCATGATATCCCACAAATGCTTGGATTTGAGATATTGGGACTTTGGAGGCCAAGTCAACACCTTGAACTCTGTCTTGTTTCTCATATAATTTCACAGTGTTAGTCAGGTCAGGCCACCTTTTTTCGGTGCTCCATGGTCCTGTTCTGATGCTCACATGCCCATTGTTGGTTGCTTTTATTGGTGGACAGGGATCAGCACGGGTACTCTGACCTGTCTGCAGCTATGCAGCTCCCATACACAGTATGCGCTGTATGTTCTGGCACCTTTCTGTCATAGCCAGCATGAACTTATTCAGCAGTTTGAGCTATATTAGCTCAAATTAGCTTAAATGGACCTTTGCTTTCCATGCACATCATAGACCATTACAATTTGGCCCTCGTCAAAGTCAGATAGTTACACTTGCCCATTGTTCCTGCTCCAAGCACACCAATGTCAAAGGAAATGTTGTGATCTCAGCTATAGACATGTATTCTAGTCTGGGAACTAAGATGACCATGGAAGAAGGCTGACTTTGTGTCTGGTGAACCATTTTTGTGTTGATTTGGCCATGTGTTTTGGATCATAATTCTGCTGATGATCCATTTTCAGTTTTCGAGCAGAGATCACCAGATCTTTATTTAAAATTCCCTGGTATTTCAAAGATTTCAAGATGCCATGCACTTTTACAAGATCCTCCGGGCCACTGGAAGATAAACAAACCCACAGCATTTACATTTACATTTACGGCTTTTAGCAGACGCTTTTATCCAAAGCGACTTCCATTCCCTAACTACAGGGGGCAGTCTCCCTGGAGCAGCTTGGTGTTAAGGATCTTGCTCAGGAACCCAGTGGAGGTATACTGAAGGTAGGATTCGAACCCATGACCTCTTGGTCCTGAGGCAAGTATCCTACAGACTAGGCCACCACCACCCACATCACAGCATCACAGATCCTCCACCATACTTAACAGTGGGCATGAGGTGCTTTTCTGCAATTTCATCCTTTGTTTGTTGCTAAAAAGCTCAATCTTGGTCTCCTCTTACCAAAGGCCTCTGTGTCATGTCATATATTTATACCCCAGAGACACACGAAGTCCTGGATTACGAATAAAATGTTCCTAGACACTCTGATTAACTTACAGTAAATTACAAGCTCTTCAGTTAAATTTATTTTAATCTTTCAATGTGCAAAAATGTTGCATCAGCAGTCAAGTGGAAAAGAAACAGGACACTGGAATGTAACTATGTGCACTTTGTATGTGCAAATGGTCAGCACTGTTCACTTGCTATACCCCACTCCTTGTCACGGTCAGTGTCATTCACGCCACCTGTCAGTGGTCTCAGTGTTATGGCTGATCTGTGCATCAGGTTTTTGAATGCCTTTCAAACTTGAGTTCACCTTTGAATTACAGCATCATTTATTGGTGCTTATGCATTTGAAGTTACAGTAGAATGTCTGCAAATTTCCCTTTATATTCTTTTGAATACAGTCACACAAGCAGTTAGATTGGTACTAAATATATCTGATTCTTTTAAATCTGTTTCCAGGAGCCACAGGAGCTGGGAATCGCTACTCTCCACAGTTTGTCAAAGCTGCCAAGCTCCTCCATTGGAACGGACATTATAAGCCATGGGGCAGAGCCTCCTCGTTCTCTGACGTGTGGGACAAGTGGTACATTCCAGATCCCACTGGGAAATTTCGGCCAATTAGAAGACACTCAGGGGACAAATGAGCTTGGATACACATTACTCAGACACTTTGCACAACTATTGCAGCTCGCCAGGACAACCTACTTTGTTGCATCAGATCTAGCCTACTGTACAGTATTTTGCAATTCCACAGAGTATTTTAAGCCCGATAAGAGAGAGATAGGAATAGGACATGGCATTCCTTTGGAAAAGCAACATATAAGACCTTTTTATAACTATTCTACATTGAACACTAGCTCTGGGCTAACTTACGAAGAGGTACCTAATGAATTATTCACAGGACATGAGCTCCACTAAAATGCTACCTCAGGCCTCACTGTGTAAAGTATGTGGAACAACCCAAAAGGTCCAGCTTTAGTATATATATATTTTTTAATACTTTAACCCACTACGTCGCCCCTGTATATACCACTGTGATTGACACTCAAACCGGTCATCTGTTCGACACTAACCTTCGGGGGCTTTCCGAGCATGGAACGCATCCACTGCTGACATGTTTTGTGTCATTTGTTGCTTATTTTGTTTTGCTTACAGTACGAAGTTAAAGCATGCATGATTTTGTGCTCAGTAACTCTTACATGCAAGTAAAAATCCCAGACCAGCTAAACCCACTACTTTTTACTCTTCTGTTGTTGGGGAAAGAGTGCCATTTTGTATACAGGGAAGCAGACCGTTCTGTATTTATGCATTAAATAAAAGTTCAGAAAAAAAAACTATGGTAATCCTTGTATCGCTGTTCAACTTGTGTTTGAAAGTAGGGATGGTTGATATTGTCCCTGTATCCGGATGCTTTTCAGTGACATTTTAACAATATGAGTGAAATGTAATAATGAGTGCATTGTCCATTGTATGAGGTCTGTAAAATAGCTTTAATTAAGCTTTGTAAGCCATTCATGTGCGAATTACCCACATCCAGAATCTGACAGTTAAATGTTATTTGCCGAGTGCTTCTTAATCTATAAAACACATTTCCCTTTCCTGGAAATGTTCTTTCTGTCTGGTTACCAGTTACGATATAAGTTTCCTTTAGTGTAATTCTGAAAGCAGAAATCAACCCCATCCACATAGCAGAAATGGTCAAGTATTCAGTAATAATGCATCCAGTAACAACTAAATGTATTAATGCCAACTTAGGCATCTGATATTGGGTTTAATATCTTTACATTTAATCAGTATTGCAGGGTGCTAATTTTAAGGTATAGTAAAGGTGTAGGAAAAATAACTACATAATGTTCCTGGAGGTACTACTGGGAATTGATCTTTCATACTGATGCATTTTTTTTTTTACACCTCCAACTATTCATTACATCTCAAATGTATAAAAGGCCAATAAACAGAAACTTCCACCAACACCTCAAATAGGCCATCTAGATTTCAAGTACCTACATACAAAAATTACTTTTACGTCAATTTATACATTTAGTATTTTTGCACAACATTTCTGTATTGTTTTTGCAAATTCCAAAAGCAATAGCTTCCCTCTAATGTCTCAAAGTTTGATGACACCACAGAACAATAAATAGCCAAAATGACCAAAGCCTTGTAAAATTACTGTTCTTAAGACTGAATTTTGTGAGACAATGAGAACTGATGGTTCTTTAAACGCATACAAAGACACCAATCAAAGCAATTTTTTTTTTTTTAAACCACAGATGGCTGCAAGTTTAATTATCTGCATTATGTACATCCCATGTGAATGACAGAAAAATAGTTTTTTCCTAGATCCATTTCAGTCAAACAAACCAGACATAGACATACCGTCTTCACATATGAACAAAATATCAGCGGACCCACACACACAAAGTGAAATTGGTTTGTGTAGACGTGACGTTTCAAACAAAGTCTGTGTTGAAATCGTACGCGTCATCGTTGCTCTGCTGGGTAGTCACAATATCAACGTTGACAGACACAGTCTTTGCCTTTCCTTTTGCTCGTTTGCCTGTCGTTAAAAAGAAAAGTCATGGGGTAAAAAAAACATCAGAAATTATAAAATAGTTTCCACTAGAGGAAACAGAAAATGACTTACGTGTACGTTTCTGTGGAGGTGATTTCGGAGTCTGTGTCATCTCTGAGTCAGAAGCCGCCTTCTAAAAAGCATCAGTCATTAAAAAAAAAAAAAAAAAAAGCAAAACAGGTTAGGCAAATGTAAAAACCCTTTTAAGCTCTAAATACTAAAGCCGCCACTGACGGGGCATAATCAGCATTACTGCTGGGATCAGAGTTGGATTATTATGTCATCACAAATATATGTGACACAATGGACTCATCATTTCATTGAGTAATTTGTAATATACTTTGTGTGGTATGAAACCACTTTTTAAAAATCCGATACCGATGCCACAAGCTGGTTGTCATATGGGAAGGGAAAAGTTATGATTGTTATAACTTGTTTTTCTATAACGGACTAGATAAAACGTGAATGCCCTGCAGTGGCAAATAGCTTTGGTTTTATATTTGATTTCATTACATTAATGTTTAAGTTTACAGAAATACTTGAGTGTGTTAAAGGGAAAACTGCTGTTAAAAAGCTCCTTATAAGTTTAAAGTGTTTGCAAACCAAATGTTATTATATAGCTGTACATACAGCAGTAATTTTAAAATAAGTGTGCAATACGCTACTTCTGAATTCATTATTGAATTTTGTGCATAACAAGACGAATAATCGCAGAAAATCATGTGATTAATCGTGATTAACATTTTTAATCGTTGCCCAGCATTACTTAATATACATGGAAGTTTAACTACAAACACATTCCCACTTATGAGATCCTACTGGAGTGGGTTTTCTCATTTTCTGTAAGGCAATTTGAGTGGCCGTCTGCTAAACCAGGCTTTATAATGACCTATGGATTTCATGTTTAAACTGCAGAGTCGATTAATTGAGAACGTACATTTTAATCAATTCATTTTTGATCAACTTATCCATTTTAAAGAACTAATCAAAGAATAAAGCGATTAAAGAAGTGTCAAGCTGATAATGCAAACCTACACTTGCTCCTGTTCTCAGAGATAAAAACACGTAAAACAGTTTTGAACCAATAGTTGTAAACAAGATAAGATAAACCTTTATTAGTCCCATAAGTGGGAAATTTGCTTTGTCATGGCAGACAGTGGACAGAACAAAGTTAGGAGCAGCAAAAATTCAGAAAACAATAGAATAGAATGAGATTCAAACCAGATTGTGAGGTAGCTTGTATTTTTCATATGAAAAATCTGCACTGTACCTCCTCTGTGTCCTTAATCTCCTTCATGTCCTCTGTTTGCTCAGTGATGTCCTCCATCTCATCCACCACAGCATGTTTTTCTGCTGGTATCTCACTGACGCTCAGAAGTCCATCCGTCATCCCCTTGGCGTTAAAAGTTATGGTGCCAGCTGGATTAGGAGATCGAATACCTAGAAAAACATGTTCAGTTTAATGTCTGTGACAAAGTTAACAGAGCAGTAATAATGGCATTAATGGCATTAAACCTTTTCAATGTTCAGAGAACATGATCAATAGGGGTCCATAAAATAAAAAAGTGAAGGTGGAACATACGACTGATAATTTGCTCGTTGGCCATCTTCATTTTGTTCAAGTCCACACCCTCCCGCATCTCCGTAACCATCACTTCTGTGAGGAATGGGGGGAGGCCCTGTCTCTCTGGGATTTTGCTGTAGTAGTTCAGTTTAGCCCTGGAAGACAGATACACACATTTACTTTATATTCTCTGTAGACGTGTCTTATGTGATTTTACTTTGTATTTAATATGAACCATAACCAATGGTCATCTGTGTCACTTGCGTGCACCTTATCCACACTACGACTTACATAAAACCAATTCGGTTTCAGATAAATGTACAAAATGAATTCAGTATGCCAGTAGAGATGTTAGATGTATGCTAGAAACATTATGCTATTAGTTTCCAGGATGATGAACATCGCTGTGCGTGATTCTAAAATGAACAAGGAAGCTGGGAAGCATCAATAATAGTTATAATAAACATAACATCCATATCATCTACATTTATTAAAAATGGTGATCAAACAATCAGTACGCCAGTCCAGCTGTTAGATGTGTGCTGAAAACAGTATGCTATAGTTTCCAGGATGATGAACAGAGCAGTAGGAAATGAATGAGGAAGCTTGGAGAAATCAATAGTAAAGGTTAGAAATATATCCATATTCTCACATTTCACAGATCAAATTTTGAAGTAGATGATAAAATTACAGTTAAAATGACTGCAGAGTCTCTAGTGTATGGAATTGTATGAAAGCTCAAAAATACTGAATATCTAAAAGAAAAATCTTATAAACCTCAAAAATAATAATTTAAGATTTTTTATACAGTACATTTATTATACTGAAATGTATTTCGTTTGCATACTACATACAACGTTATTGTATGGAGAATAAAGAATTCATTTAAGAAACCACTGAATGGCCTAAGTCAATGGTTGGCACGCAATGCAGTCAATTTTGCTGAAACGGAGTAGTTCTAAATGTGCGTTCTCATGCATATAAAAAATAATTAAAAAAATCATATAAATTAATAGAAATGTGTGTAATACTTTACAAATGTCGATCCCTGATCTTTCACTCACCCTGTCCAGTCATTGAGGAACACAGTTGCGGCCTGTTCTGTGTTGGGCAGAGCACCTTTCTGCAGGAAACCACGCTTCTTAGCAAAGAAGGTCAAAAACTCCAGAGAGTTTCTGTAGTCTGGGACGTTGTACTCCAACATGATCTAGAGGCAACACACCCAAAGTCTGTCAGAATAAATTCAATTCTTTAAACAGTTAAAGGCTGCAGATCTTTTGGCAACTGAGCTCTTTTGGGTCTGTTTATAACCCAAGAGCCAGAACACAGTGGCACCAAAGGTAGAATTCCGGGGAGAATTCTCTTTCCCAAACAAATGAAACGTTATGTTTGGAAAGTGGATTTTGTAAAGCATTCTTTTGTACTACTGGTGCCAAATGGACACTTAGATACTAAAGTTTAGGGGCATTTTTATATAGAAACACTATAATAGGGACATGTGTAAACAGAATAAGTACCACACACATAAAAAAAAAATAATCACAATTCAGGCTGAAGTTCTACTCACTTGCTGCTGGTTGCACAGTTTCAGCAGCCTCTTGACTGCTTCTGAAGGACTTTCCTCATTTTCTTCCACCTGCAGACTCCTCAAAGCCAGCTTCTCTCCAGTGTTGGATGGAGCTGCCACTATTGCTGGACTGTCAATCATTTTCACCCTCTTAGAGATATGCACTTCCTGCATGCATCTGTATGGGAAACAATGAAATGGGCTTGAACCAGGCATCCACTTCCAAATGGTTTTCACAGAAACAAACTACAAGGTTCTTTGAACTTCAGTGTTGGATTGAATGTAGACTCCATGGTCTTGGTCAGATCAATACAACTCATCATTGTTCAAAGATGCCAAGAGAAAACACCAGAAATATGAGTTCTAAATACAGTCACCAAACATAATAACCTGACTTAGTAAGCTTCTATAATGAGTCACTGGTTTGTTTTCTCCACTGTAATGATGATTTGAATCTGAACAGCTGCAATAACATACGTTAGCTAAACAGCCTGTCCTTAAAACTCCAGCCCATAGAAGGCACAGTATTTCTAGACGTCTTTCCCACTTTTAAAAGACATCATCAACAGAAAGTTTTCAGAGTTTTTAAGCCTGTACTGCGGATTTGAGTAAGCAAGTATACAACATTGTCAGTCAGAGCCGAAGAAAATAATCAGTGGCGAAACAGAAAATAGTTGATTTTTTAAAAGCCACATGTTTCACTTGCACATGGTAGAAACGCATTCTTCGTTTAATGGCCGTGCGCAGACAGCTTTTTGGTGCATTACCGCCACCTTATAACCAAATGCCATTAAAAACAAGGGCAATATTACGGTTGACTTGCAATGGCTGAGTCTACCCTGCTCCCCAAACAACCTCAGCCAAGAAACTGAAGGCTATAGAATAGAGACTACCTGGTGTAGGTGTGCAACAAGGTGAAAATGTACACTAGCGTACAAACTCAACTCGGAAATTAGGAAGGAGAATCACTGCAAGGTTCTTAATTAAACTCACTTGGTCAGTCCTCGCTGCACACCAGCATTGCATGCTCTGATGCCCTTCAGGGTGTTAATGACACTGCTCTTCCCCACACTAGGAAAACCTGCAAAAAGCAAAAATTATTGGACTAAACAAAATACACAATTTACCTGAATTGGAGGAGAAAGATTTTGCAGGAAAAAATCTAAATAAATTCGATCAGTACTAACTTATGTGAACTAGAACACTCACGTTTATCTTAGAAGAATTATTAACGGGAGATGGTTATGTTTAATCATGTGTCAAATCAGGCAGTCTTACCAACAATGCCAACTTTGAGCATACTCTCAGGGTCCAGCTTGTTGGCTAAGTCAGTAAGTGTCTGCATCAGAGAATCGCAGCCGAATGAAGCTCCCGCTCTGCTGAGGTCGACTTTTCCATTAGCAGCTCTCTGCTTCTTCTCCAGCTAGAACAATCAAACCCGATATACAGTCATTTACAAAATCAATCACATTTCACTGGTCATTTCACTGGACAGTCATACTGGAGGCAACATATAACCTCTTAAACACATGAATTAAATCATTAAAGTGAATGATCAGGTATAGGTCAGCTCTAATGCTAACAGCAGGCAAATGTTTCATTTCATTTCATTTTTAGGTCAGTTTTTAGGTCATTAGCATCTTCTCTTTGGAATTTTCAAATATCCGTGTAAAATACTACATAATGGCTGTTCCAGTGGCAAAAATAGTTAAAACGCTTATTTGCACTGAGGATTGTACATCACTGAGTTTGAACAGAAGGGTAATTTAACCAGCCGTGTTACGAGATGGAACAACACTAAACTTTGCAGTGTTTGATTCATTTTGAAGCCATTTTAACATACCACAGTCCTGTCCTGTAGGTGTGTAGATGATTTGAAAACAAACGTTGGAAATTCTTCTTGAAGATATCCAAGCCACTTCTCAAGATTGTCTTTGGGGACAAGGTCTAAAAGAAGAAAGTAAAGTAAAATGAAAACACCACAGCACTGCACCCAGTGTGAACAATGTGAAATTCTTTTTCTCAATTTAACCCATTCACTAAGTAAAGCAGTGGGCTGCCACCAATGAGAGTGATAACAACTGCGGAGATGATCATCAGGACTCCGCTGCCCTCTCTGGAGAGCTGCCTTCATCCTAAAAGACCCCACACACCCCCAACACGGACTGTTCACACTTCTGCTCTCGGGACAAAGGTTCAGAAGTGTGAAATCTAGAACCTCCTGACTAAACAACTTCCCCACTGCCATCAGACCCCTTGACAGCTGACAGAGTATAATTAATGGACATTACCTACCTCATATTGTAATTTTTGCACATTTCCTTCATTTAGCAAATGCACAATTAAAAGCAAAGTATTTTACTAACTCATTTGTATATACAACTCTTAACTCTAATCTTGGCATTTGTGTGGACAGCAAAGAAAGAATTTCACTGTACAGAGAAAAGGTGCTTTCTACTGTTCATATGACAAATGTTTTGAATCCTTGAATCCTTGACTGAGGGGCGCCCAAGGAGCAGTGCATGGGGACGGTACCTTGCTAAAGAGTACCTCAGTGATGAGACTAGCAGTCCATGGATTCGAACCCACAACCTTCGGGTTGTAAGGGCAACTCCCTAACCACCAGGTCAAGAGGAAACACCAACAATAAACCTACTGCACGCTGGTCAGCTTTTTCCACATCATACTTTACAATTTAATTTTAAAAAGACCAGTTACATTTCTTACCGATCTTTGTCAATACGAGCATAAGTCTTTTCTTCCTTTCGTGTTTCAACACAGCCTCTTCCAGCTGAGGACAGCGGCAGCCCATGGGATCCCTCGCATCCAGAACTTCCAGAATTACATCAGACGCTTCAACAACCTGGAAAGGACACAGCATTTTCACTCACTTCTATACTTCTGACAAAACGCAAGACTAAGCTGGTCATTCTGCAATTTTTTTCTTGCAACAAGCATTTTTTCATGCTTGGCAGCAAAATCCAGCAGACTCTCTGACAGAGGGTCTTACATGCTGCTACAGACAAGGTTCAGAAACGTCAGTTAATAAAAATGCTCCAGTGTGTGCTGAATGCCTTGAAAATTACAGCATCCATTTTTGTATTAAAATATGAATCTTGTTGGTATTTTTGTCCATTTTTCTAACATTGTTTGCTAATTTGTGATGTGAGATAATATCGGGAACATATCACTACTTGTACATGATTACTTAAAAGATTTCTAGAGGCTGACTGATAAATTATTGGTTGATATGAGTTAACTGAAGAGAGATCAAAATCTGCATTTAAAATAGATAAATGACAAAAAAAAACAAAAAACAAAAAAAAAAAACACACACACACACAGATGGACGACAGATCCTTCAATCATATGAGTGTTGCCACTGTGTAGTTTCTCTATTATAGGACACACTGCAGCTCTCCTGTTGGCAGCAACTCAAGAGTGAGCCCAAGCTGCAGATAATTTGTGTTCATAGTAAGTTAATATCCATCACATGAAACAAATTCATAAAAAATACAGCAAATGTGTATTTACCATTATAAATGAATATAACGGAGATGAAGATCATTAAGATTTTACTGATAATGGTACTAATCAGCGTTGTGCACGAACGCGTTCAATGAACGGCCTTCATTGAACATGTTCCTATTTTTCGTGAACACTGAACTGAATGAATCGGTTTACAAATTATGAACGAGGATGTGAGTGACGTTCACTCTCGCGAGACTGAACGCAGCTCACGTTTTACGTTTGCATGGTCGGACGCCTCTGCAGAAGGCAGTTTGTTTAAACATTTGAGTCCATTTTTGAAGAAATCTGTGTAGATTTAGATGGGGAAAAACACACGTTTTGTTTACTTGCAGTTCGGTTCTTTTCTGAGCACTTTAAAAGAAACTGTCTGAATGCTGCATTTTAGGCAGACACGTTTTGTTTACATTTTGTGTTAATATTGTCTGAATAAAATTTCCATATACTGTATACCTGCACCTCATTTTTTTTCACTTTCAGCATAACATGATGTGTTGCTCAAGCGGTAAGATCTATTCTCAACCGCAAAATGGGTTTTTAATGTAACTTATGTCTGCGATTGTTCAGTGGTATGACAGATAGAAGAAGACTGAAGGAGGTTCAGATAGAAAGACGCTGTATTGAAAATGTTACAAAATACCCCAAAAAACTAATGAACGAACGTGAACTAGTTCATTTTTATTTAAACGAACTGAACTTTGAACTAGTTCTTTTTAAGTGTGAACTGGCACAACACTGATACTAATACGTATTATGCTCTTATTGACAACACTCTCCATAATATGGTGCAAAAAAAACAAAGATGCCATACGACATTAGGGCAGATGTTTTGGTTACCTGTTTGCTACATTAGTCACATGTACTTTCAGACACATTCTACAAAATCTAAAAGTTCAGGTCAACAGTTTGCAGCTCATTTCTGTCAGACCGAGTGAGATGTTTTACCCTGTTCAGCTCGCTGCATCTAAACGCCTTGCTGCTCTTCTCCTTGGCGACAGCTGCCCTCGCCTGCCTCTGAGCATTAACCCTCTCCTCCTGAGAACACAACAACAGCATAAGAGGCAAATACCAACAGCAACATGTATGATCCTAAAATCAAGGTCTTCTCCTTCAGCCACCTTTTTAGCTTTCTTCGTCTTGGGCTCCTCATCTGCACCGGCTGCTTCTTTGCCCTTCTTCCTTTTTTCAGCTCGTTCCTTCTGCTTGGCTAGCTTGTTCTTTTCCTTCAGCTCTTCTAGCTGTGCAGTAGATTTAAAGAGATTTTGTTAGCTGTGCAAAAATATACAGGATATCAGGTGAAAAACGTCAGCCTGCATGTCCTTTTGTTCAGTAGTACCTCTTGTTTCTTTTGCTCTGCTTCTCTGAGGACCTCCTCCTTAAAAGGGGCACTGTTTGGTACGTCGAGCTCTTTCTTGGCCTTCCTTTTTATCCCGCTTTTCTTCACCTCTTTCCGCAATTTTCTGTGGTGTTCCCGGACCTAAAACGAGTAAAAAGAAACGGCATTACTGACAATGAACTTGTTAACACCCTGCATTTACAAGTGGCATCAGATCATGTTCAGATTTCACTTTACCGCATGAAAAGCAATGGGTAAAGACCACAATCAGACCACGCAAGCCACATACAGAGGTGGTCAGAGATGGATCTTAACCACATTCAACACAAGTGGGACACAAAATGGGATGCAATGCATTTCCTATATCTGCATGCAAACAGTCCTGTGTCCAAACTGTCCAAACAGTATTTGTGTCCAAACAGTCCTCTGGACAGTAATGGTGCTGACCAATTGCTGACCATTTTAAAGGCTCATTCCCATATGTGATAGTATTAAACACAGGTAGTGACAGATGGTCCAAAACCATTATAGTAGGTTTTTAAAATTAAAACTGTTCATGGGTTTCTTAAGCAACAAAATAAAATATGATCCCATCTGACTGGGAACCATTTACATACATTTTCCTCCACTTCATAATTAAACACTGTAATTCATCGTAATACCTGGCCATTTTCCAATCTGTTTATCCCTTAGAATTAAATGGGCTGCTTCTGTTGATGTGCATTTAAGACTGATATACAGTTTGTAAATGATCTGCACATTTAAAAGGCAAGATGGGGTTGAGACACTCATTAGAACTTCATTGCTTTGGGCTGAATAAGGAGATGTATGTAAATGTGTCTGCTTTGTGACATCACAAAACTATAATTTGAAAACAGGTTGTTTCTGCAGCTTAGTTTCCACATATGGGCTGTATGGAGAGTAGATACTAAAGCTCTACTCTAAATCCTGTTTTATTGTCATATGTATGTTTCAGCTGGTGTCATGACTTTCCATGCCTTTTTGCACCTTTCTTTCTTCATGTGTTCGATATTTTTTCCCTGTTTCATTCCACTGTATTACACATACCTTAATTTATAGACATAATTTATGGTTTGATTCTTTTGCATGTCTGGATTGGATGGGTTGTTACCGACATCTGGTGAGAATTTAATGTCAATAGCACCTTCAGTATATATTTAGTTAGAAAATTGGTGATGTGTTCAATACTTATTTTACCTGCTGTATACATGCAGTGGGCTGTAGTGTAGGGAACTCCACAGCACCAGAGTTTACATAAATATCTCTCAAATATTAACATACCTCAAGCCAGAAAGGTGATGACATGTACACTTTAACACATTGAAAAGAAACATTTCCACAATACTAGTCTAATATTTTGCTCATATACTGCAGCCCTAATGTCTAACCACCACTGATCACTGACATTTGCCATTCTAAAATCTTTTTAAATGTTATTTCAGACATTTTATACATTTACAGATGACAGGAGTAGTTCTATCAACAGGTTCTGCTCTACAATACACTACTATTAATTTATGTTTACATGTGGCAAAGCTGAAAAAGCCCTCATGTATAACAACCACAGGATAACTGACCATGTGTCTGACCACTGGCAGCATTTGCTGTTCTAAAACCTTTTTAAATATTATTTTAAGACATTTTTGGTGACAAGATTCATTCTACCGGCATTTTTGTATGTACTACAATACACTATTATTAGTTTGTGTTCACGTGTGGCAACGCTGAAAACAGGTATTTAAGACATTTTTATGTGATAGGACTAAGTGTACCCATAGTTTATCCGTTTTTACTATAATGCGTTATTACTGGTTTGTGTTTAAGCCCTAATGTCTAATTACCACTGAATCACTGACCATGCGTTTGGCCACTGACAGCATTTGCCACTCTAATATCTTTCCCAACATTATTTCCAGCACTTAAGATATTTACAAGTTACAGGATTCATTTACCTACATTTTTTTTCTGTTTTGACTATAATACACTAGTTTCACTGGTTTGTGTCTACATGTGGCAGAGCTGAGTAAGCTCAAAAAGCGCAAAAACAGCAAAAAGGCATTTAAATAACTTACCTTTTTCTGTATTTTAAACCGTTTTGCACATGACATGCGCTTGCTTGCCTTCTTTAACTCTAAAAGAGAGAAAAAACACACATTTCTTTAGCTTCACATGAGTTAGCCTATTAGCTTCTACCACATTTTGCCCTTTTAGCGACATAAACACCTAAAACACAAGGTTTAGCAAGTTGCATTACATAGAAAACAGGCCATCAGTGTAAATCAGCGATTCGGTTCTTTTTCCAAAGTTCATAAATGTAACGTTTAAATGGAGAATACTCACTCGGACGCTTCATGGCTGCTCACACACGTGGACCGGGCAGAACACGGAGCTCGGTGTTTCCGGTTCCGTCTCTAGAGCCGAAATGGTTAATTTTTTCCTCTCCGTCTAATAAATTCAGTCGGGCTGTTTTCTCCTGAATGTCTGTTTTATTAACCTCCACACCAAGCCAGGAGTCTGAAACGAAACCCGAGGTAAGGTTCGTACAGTGCCCCGTGTGTTTAAATCCCCGGAAAGTGCGAGTTAGGGTGGCGGGTGGCAGCAGGAGTGTTCCCGGAGAGGAGGCGAGCATCCCAGCTACAGCTGCAGGCTCCGGCCCCTTTGTGTCTATGGAGCTCCTGCTGCTGTCATCCCAAATTCCACTCTCCAGCACCACAGCAGCGTCCTGAAACAATACACCTGCCTCTCTTAGGGCGTTTCTTCTTACATGAGTCTGTGGACAACATAGAAATCAAACTATTGTGATCATAAAAATGAATAATCTTGAGCTTTGTTTCTAATACACAGTGGGACAATAGGCAGGCAGAGCTTAGGGAAAGTACACTGGAGAGAAGCATATCTACAGTTTTTCATCTGTTTAGATCTTTTCTTCAAATGACACTGTAGTACTGTAATGCTTGGTGAGACTACGGTTGGTTTATGCCTCTTATCAGCTGGCATTTAGTCTGATATGTCGAATACATTGATTTAATATATGTAATAGAAATAAATATATGAATAACACTTTAAATGATTATTCCAAAACATTATTTTTTATTCATATTTTTATTACATCCTAATTACAATAATTGTTGATGAACCTATAGAAATGATTGATGTATTTATAACTAATGCAGTATGAATTATAATCTAATCTGTAATTTAATATTAATTTATGAAGAACTCCATCCATGTACAAGACAGAGATAGGCTCGTCAGAAATCAAACTACTGTGTTCATAAAAATGAATAATTTTTAGCTTTGACTCTAATTCACAGTGGGACAATAGGGTGCCAGAGCTCAGGGGAAAGTACAATGGAGAGGAGCAAACTCACTGTTTTTCACCTGTTTAGGTCTTTTCTTCAAATGACACTGTAATACTGCAATGCCCAGTGAGACTGGGGTGAGTTTATACCTCATTTCAGCTGGTATTGAGTTTGCTATGTCCAATACCACAACAGTGACATCCTAATTACAGTACTATCAGTTAGGATATAGAAATGATTCATATGATAATATCTAGTACATATACGTTATGAATGTATTAATAACTATTACTAAAATACTCAGACTACATTGAAAGGGGAATTTCATCATTTTTCCTGTAAATGCTCTATATATTTATGTCACTGAGATGTCATTCACAGTGTTTAGATGTGAAAATTGTGTCTACAGCACAAAAATGGGCATCTCATTTACTATCCAAACGCACTCAATGACCCTATATGTGTCGGAGGTTTTATATATAATGTTAATTAAGGGGACATTAGAATAATTAGAATAAGAAAAAGAAGGGCACTATTTTGCCATAGAACACACTCTATGTACCCCCTCTGCTGTAAATTGATTAAAATACAGTAAACCCCCACGATAAGCGTTCCAAGAGCACCCACATATAGTGAAAAATCGTGACTATGTGATGTGGTAAAAAAAATGCCTACTTTTATAGTGTAAACCCTTAATATGCCCCCAGATATGCTCCCAAAACACTTGAATTTAATTTTAAACTCAGAGCTTAATACATTACAGTTAAAGAAAATGTAAAGGTAAACACGTATTCGTACTGTCCAGTTTACACTGAACTCCTGTAGTGCTAGAATGTAAATCATGATGTTACCCCTGTATAGACTGGACTGTAATTCGTGCACACACGTTTTCTTTGGTATGTGCTGTCGTTTTCTTTGGTATAAACACGGTAAATACATGAATTTAATATACAGTAAAAAAAAAAAATACAGGGCTTTAAGAAGAAAAAAAAACAAAACACACGAGAACACTCAGAGAAACATTCAAGATAGGTCCACACGAGATGCATCACAGGGCAGCAGCCAATCAGCAACAAGGAGAAATAAATAACGTTGTCGGATTGGCTTTCAAACTTCCCGCCTCTGAGTACAGCGGTATTTCACAGCGCTTTCTTTGTGTTCTCGACAGTACCAAAAAATATATAGTTATGTTTTATATGGAAATGTAGCTAAATTTACGTTAATATTTGTTACAAAATTTGTAAATTATATTTTTCTAAATAATTTATGATTCAAATTCATGAAAAATTATATATCGCCACGAAAAAAGCTGTGACATCCGGGCCTCGTCCGCCACACCCCCTCGTCCTCGTGCTGGCAGTTTATGTTTGGGCGCGGCACTGAGAAGCGGAGGCTCATTCCATTCAGGTGTCTGATTGCCTTGCTAACCGCCGCGCCCAAACATAAGAGACTGATGCCATGACTGCTGAACCGTGAATAAACAGGGGTTTACTGTATATGGATTGAAAATGTGTTTTATTGGAAAACCTCATTACAGAACTATTATAAAGTATCATCTCAAGTGTTTAGTAATGTACTGAAAATAATTTAATGTTTATGCATTTTACAAAGTTTGAATAATTCAGGATTTGTTCATTTGTTTTTCTTATTAGGAACATCTGCGATGGGCTCTAAGCGGAGGAGGGCCACCTCCCCGTCCAGCAGTGTAAGTGGGGGAGACTTTGAGGACAGCCAGCCGGCCTCAATGCCTTCAACCAGTCGGAAAAGAAGAAGAATTGCAAACATTCCCACAGTGGATCCAGTGAGTGGCCAGTCATTGTGTGGAATCGATTTAGGTGGTTCTTAGAAGCTCAGTAGAACAAAACTCTTGTTAGTCTGTAGTGCTTTCAGTACTTTCTTGTAATGAATGGAATAATAGCATCTGCTGTCTGTGACTCATAGACTGTCTTTGACCCCACAGATTGCAGTGTGCCATGAACTTTACAATACAATCAGAGACTATAAGGATGACCAGGGCAGGATGCTGTGTGAACTCTTTATTAGGGCACCAAAGAGGAGGTGATCTGACAGTTGTACTATTGAATATGTTTGCAAATGTCATATTTATAGGGATTATAAAGAAAAGCTTTAGAAGCTTTAGCATTTCAGCTGTTGTACATTACACTTTTAACATCTGACTGAAAACTAGGAAACTACAGTCCAAATTGAATCTGAGTAGCAGAATGTGTTTACAGTAGGATTTGGAAGCAGTCCACAGTAACCATATTAGTACTTGCAGAAGGAATTGCTGAGAGTTCCCTTTCTCCCCTGAAGGAACCAACCTGATTACTATGATGTGGTGTCACAGCCCATTGACATGATGAAAATCCAGCAGAAGTTGAAGATGGAGGAATATGATGATGTAGAGCAGCTCACGGTTGATTTCCAGCTCCTTTTCAACAACGCAAAGACCTACTACAAGGTATGCTGTCTTAATATATAGGATCTGTTCCCGACACTGATGTGTCATAAAAAGCCAAATACATAATTACTGTTCTTTATTTAGATGCGGATATCATTTACTCTTGACCCCACAGTTATTATACACACATACACACAAACACACACATACACTATATATATATATATATATATTAGGGC
>JBBPCX010000141.1:18058987-18083679 GCA_037974365.1 Hydrocynus forskahlii | reverse complement strand
TATATATATTAGTGTGTGTATGTGTATATGTATATGTGCACACACACAAAAGTGTTAGACACCTGTGAAAGTAATATTTAAATAATATTTTAATTAATTGTAATATTTTAATTAATATTGCTACATTACTGAACCAGAATACTCATGTGAGTTGAGTTGAGGTGAGGGCCGAGTCAGAGTGACATGAACCCAGTCAGAGCCATCAGGTGCACAAATTAGAAAAGCGGTCGACTATGGTGAGGATGGTGTTCTTCCCAGATGAGTTGGGTAGACCAGTCACGAAGTCCAGGGCTATGTGTGACCAAGGTCTTCGAAGGAACTGGTAATGGTTGAAGTTCCCCAGATGTGGGTTAATTTGTGGATGTGGCTCGGGCACATACCGAGCAGGCCTGGACATATTTCCTCACATCTTTAGCCATACTGGACCACCAGAAGGCTCTTCGGAGGAGGCTGAGGGTGCGAGCTGTCCCCGGGTGGCCAGCCAAGGCCAAGAGGAGCCATGATGATCTGTGGAGGCAGGACAGGCGCGGGGTCCGTCGGGGGACTCTCCGCTTGGTGTTGCCGGGAGAGGGCATCAGCCTTGGGGTTTTTCAGCCCTGGATGGTACGATAGATGGAAATTTCTCGAAGAAGAGCGTCCACCGCGCCTGCCTGGGGTTAAGCTGTTAGGCTTGATGGCCAACAGCTTACGGTCCCCTACTCCGTATCGCTGCTGCGTGGGATTGAACTTTCTAGAGAAGAAGCCGCAGGGATGCAGCTTCTGGTCTGGACCGTGCTGTGAGAGGACGGCCCCTACAGCCACATCAGAGGTGTCCACTTCAACAACGAAGGGTTTGGCTGGATCAGGATGAAGCAGAGTGGGAGCAGTGGTGAATTGATGACACAGAGACTTGAAGGCTTGGATGGCTTCAGTGGTGAGATGGAAGGTTCCACGGGATGGTTTGGTGAGGGCAGTAATAGGTGCTGCAGTCGAACTGAAGCCCCGGATAAATCACTGATAGAAGTTGGTGAACCCCAGAAAGCGTTGCAGCTATTTGAGCGTTGTGGACTGTTGCATAATCCGAACGGCATAACCAGGGTTTCGTAGTGGCTGGTGGGGGTTATGAAGGCCGTCTTCCACTCGTCACCCTCTCTGATGCGGACCAGGTTGTATGCACTCCGTAGATTCAGCTTAGTGAAGTAGTTGGCACCAGAGAGAGCGTCCAGGGCAGTGTTGGTGAGTGGCAGTGGATGACGGTTCTTTATGGTTATGCGGTTGAGCCCCCGAAAATCGACACAGGGACGGAGACTCCAGTCTATTTTCTTGACAAAGAAGAACCCCGCGGCCGCAGGGGAGGATGACGATCTTATGGTCCCATTACGAAAGCCCTCAGCGATGTATTCCTCCATGGCCTTCTGCTCCCCCGCAGAGAGAGAGAACAGACAGCCGCAGGGTGGTACCGCGCCTGGCAGGAGTTCAATGGTCAGGTCATAGGGGCGATGAGGAGGTAAACAAACGGCCCTTCACTCACTGAAGTCCTCTGCCAGGTCACGGTACGGGATGGGAATGACCTCCCAGTCGATATCGGAGGCTCGGACTCACCTGAACACGTCTCGGCCTTAGCCAGGAGACAAAGCCGGGTCGGACCCCAATGGATGATACGATGATTGTCCCAGGAAATGAGAGGATCGTGGGTCATGAGCCATGGATGACCCAGAATGATGGGCGGAGAGGTGATCTTGGTGATGTGATGTGACTTCTTCGAGGTGTTCCTCAATTTTCATGGTAACGGGCTTGGTGCATTGAGTTATAGGGCTGAGAGAAAGGGGTCGACTGTCAATGGCTGTGATGGAAACGGGCTGAGGTAACACAAGTTCTACCCCCAACTGGGTAGCATAAGCCTGATCGATAAAATTGCCATCTGCACCCGAGTCAACGAACGCGGAGGCCACGATCTGTTGGTGGCCCAGAAGGAGACATACCTGAAGGAGAAGCCGAGAAACGGTCTGAGGAAGGCAGGAGGTAGCAGCCAGCGTACCAGGTGAGTTCCTCCCTCTATTCACCTGATCTGACCATTTCCCGGACGGAGAGGGCAGATGGCTCGGGGGTGATCGGGGGAGGCGCAGTACGCACTGTTGTGCCTTCCCTGCTGCTGACAGGAAGGTGCGTCCTAGCTGCATGGGTTCCCCGGCTCCGGGTGAGTGGGCCTCTGAGGCAGATGGAAGTCGGAGGGACGCAGTGGAGGCAGTAGACGATGAAGGTGAGGAATCTGGAACTCAGAGCAGGGTGACGAGTCGGCTTGGCTAGAGACCCAAGTTGCTGATCCACCCTTAGAGCCATCTGGATCATGCCCTCTAATGTTTCTGGCAGCTCGCGTACAGCCAACTCGTTTTTAAGGCCTGTGGAGAGCCCCTCATATTACGCAGTACGTAGCGCAGCATCACTCCACTCTGTCTGCGCGGAGAGCGTGCGAAACTCTGCTGTGTAATAACTCACACTGCGCTCTCCTTGTCTGAGGTGAGACGAGAGTCAACCTCCACCTCGCTCTCAGGGTGTTGGAAGGCGGCCTTAAGTTCCTTAGTGAAGCCCGGGTAGGAGAAAGCTATGTCGTGGTTGGACTTAAGGACCGCCGTAGCCCACTCGGCTGCCTGCCCCGTGAGGAGAGAGGTGAGTAAGGCGATCCTGCTCCAGTCTGTAGGGTAGCGATGAGGCTGAAATTCAAAGATGAGAGACAGGTTAGTGAGGAAAACGTCACACTTGACATCAGATCTGTTCCATTTATCCGGGAGAGAGATTTTTGGTATGGTAGGAGGGGTGGAAGTATGGACAGAGTCCCGGGAGGGTGATTGCTCAGCAGACAGTTCGTTGTAAGCCGTCTGCATGACGGTGAGGTCCGCACGAAGGCTTATCGTCTCCGCACGGAGGTTCCCCACCTCCTGCTTCAGGTTTACAATTTCTACTGCCTGCTGATTTATCACCTCCCAGAGATGGGCGATGTCCGCTGGGCTTACTTCGGGACCAGACATTCTGTCACAGAGGCAGACGAGACATGACGGTTGAGCTGAAAGCCCAAGTATAGTGTGGTGGAAAAGCCCAAACGCGGACACAAACGAGTGAGCTGGTAAGCCATGCGATTTAGTCTGAGAACGCTCCAACACCGAGTAGAGATTTCCACCAGGAAACCCGCGTTCTCACACGCACACAGACAGATTTATAAACGGTTCTGAGAACCAGAGTACTCACGTGAGTTGAGGTGAGGGCTGAGTCGGAGTGACATGAACCCAATGTCTGGTGCAGAAGAAAACGTACTTCCTGTTTATATATCTTACATGAGTCAATTCCGGTGCCTGATGACGTCACATGACCTGGTGCATGTGACAATGTACTATATATTATGTAAGTGTGTGAGTGTGAGTGTGCGTGTGTACATAGATATATATATATGTGTGTGTGTGTGTGTGTGTCTGTGTGTGTGTGTCTGTGTGTGTGTGTGTGTGTGTGTGTGTGTGTATACACACACGTAACGCACACACAGTGTACTGTAGTTAAGCCCCACCCATTAATGCTGAAATTATAACATGCTTCAACCCAGTCTGCTTTTTGATAGAGCACAAAACAGGGCAGCCAGTCAGTACAGATGCCATTTCTATATTTAAATGATATATTTATATATATCTCACAGGGACAGAAACCAAAGAGTCTGTCGTATTCTAGGTTGGATATGGTCATGTAAAAATTAATTCTAACCATGTTTGGTACTTGCAACCACACAAACCTTATAAGTGGACCTCAGGGAAAAAATAAAATACAAAAAAATGTAGGATATGGGCCTTTTTTATGTGCTTTCACATAAATTACATACATGGTATATAATTAAGTCACATCACGTGAAAGGTATCACCTCCTATCTTTTTCAGCATGTCTGTTTTTTAATGGTAAATATGCTCAGGTGGTGTGAATGTAAATTCACAGTAACACAACCCTGCCCTTCCCGTCTAGCCGGAAACTCCTGAATACAGAGCGGCTTGTAAGTTATGGGACCTCTACATTCGAACCAAGAATGAGTTTGTGCAGCGGGGAGACTATGAAGACGATGATGATGAAGGTGATGACACCCAGGACAATGCTGGAGGCTCAATGGAGGATGAGGTGAGAATCTTTCTCTTGGTTGTCTTTTCAGGCTTAAATATAGTGTGTTTATGTAAGTTGACTGAAATCTAACCAGCCTGTGTGTGGTGTGCTCTTCCTCAGCCTGCGTCCAGTCTTAGGGAGGTGTTGGAGCAGCTGCTGGACACAGTGTTGACCTACACCGAACACGGACGTCTCATCAGTGAGCTCTTCCAGAGGCTTCCATCTAAAATAGTACGAGACATTTTCAAATTTTTAGGGGTGTAACTCTGACCTCGCAAGCACTCCATTCTGATTTATGAACACAACGGTTAAGTTCAGTTTAATTTGATTATTTTGGTTTGATTTACAGTTATTTGTACAAATTCACCTAAAGAAGTGGATGTGGATTGAGGAACTATTTACATAACTGTATAATATGAAAAACAAAAAATACAAGCTTTTTAAAAATGGATTTACCATTAAAAAATATCCAGAGAATGTTATTTTGTGCAAAAAAATCCCTGTTAATCCACATTGAATCTGAACCTTTAGATCAATGCATGTACAGATATTTAGAGCACCATGGTATACAGCTTTTCAGCATTTTGATTCATGATTTACTTTCTATTAATTTTATACAGCAATACCCTGACTATTATGCCATCATCAAGGAGCCAATAGATCTGAAGGCCATTGCTCAAAGGATACAGGTATGTATAATATGCATGTATTACATATATAACATTCAGGGTTGCATATTTGCTTTATTTTCATGAAAACATGCTTTTTCCCCTAGATCGGCTATTATAAAAGTGTCAATCATATGGCCAAGGACATTGACCTCTTAGTCAAAAACGCGAAAACGTACAACGAGCCAGGTTCACAGGTGTTCAAGGTAATCTATAATGAAAAGAATGATGAATCAGTACCTACATTGTACGTGGACAAATCTGCATAATCTGTCACAATCAACTTACAGGATGCAAACACAATAAAGAAGATCTTTGCACAGAGGAAGATAGAGCTGGAGCATACCGAGCCTATTAAGTCCAGCATCCGAATCAGGTTAGTCCCCCCACATGATGTATTCTCATGCGACCATAAAGGGCCACTTTATATAATTTGATATAAATTAGTTAACTACATACTGCATTACACGGCGGTAAAGTCACATTGCAAGAAAAAGGAAAATGAGATGTGTATTTTTTACTATGAGAGTGTTTTTTACTAACTTCCATAGTCCTTTGCTTTCCTTGCATTTGAGAAGGAACAGAAGGTCGGCACATGGAGACAGGCTGTCCTCTATCACAATGGCTTTACAGTACGGCTCAGAGAGCGATGAAGACGGCATCCTCACAGGTACTTCCTTCTTACTTACCTTATCTGGTGATGCAATGAAATGCAATGAAATTAGGGAGCAACATAATTAGCAATTAGCCAATGTATTATATAATTTTCGTCGATCTGCAAAATTAACTAGGTAAAGAACATGACTGAGTAAATAACATAAACCACATTAGTGCACTTTTACTTTATTTGAATGCTGCTACTACACCTTTTTTTTTATGTTGTAGCATAATTAAGCGTGTCTCGTTATAAACAGTCTGTTGGTTTTTACGTTTGATGAAGCTGCGGCATGTAGGGACATAGGTGAGGAGAAGGATGCAAGAGCAAACACAGAGTTTATTAACAGGAAAAGAAAACAACATGGTAACAAAATACAGACAGAAAAAACACTAAGAAAAGGCCCTGGGCTACAACGCAGAATCCTTACCAGATGCTGAACAAAAAAACAAAACAAAGAACAAACACCAACGAAAACAAACCGAGTAATGAAAGGGCATTAACACAGAGAACCAACCCACACAGACTGAAACACAAGGGTGTACTGTATATACCAACTAGGGAAACAAGGACACTTGGGTAGGGGAGGAGACACAGGGATAACAAGGGGATTGTCCTAAGACTGGGCTAAGACCAAAACAACAACAGACTCACATGGATACACAGACACATGGCTAGGGTAAACAAAGGCACATGGAGAATGTGACAAACAACATAGACAAGAAAAACAGGGGAAAACGACACAAGGAGCGCACAAATACCAAGAAACAGCAAAATGACTGGGAAAATGTTTCAGAAACACTTGGTTTGATTCTTTTTATTTGAATAGAAAATGTTTTATATTTACAACTTGAAACATGTTTACTTATTAAAAATCACAATCACATGGTGTTCTGTATCCTGCAGTTTGGCTTAAATAAAGGACTGGAAATATGATAGTGTTTCTCATGCATTGATTTAATGGGATCTTCAGGTTAGAAAAATGTCCTTTGGTTGTTAGGATATCAGAAGGGACCATCATGGATCAGTGCATCACTAATTAAAATGAGTAAAACCAATCCAATTCGGGTCAGATATGGCAGTCAGTTATGTCAAAATGTTGCTTCGTTGCAGTATTTGTGTATGTTGACTGTTACATTTTTGAAACTATTGTTTTATGGTGTTCTGAATGTATTACTTTTGCATTTCTGCTTGCTTTAACTCCTTTTTCTCAGCTTGTGTTTGGGGTTTAGGTAGGATGCAAGTGTGCAGTCTAGTTTTATTTAAACAAACATACAGAAAATCACTTTGGGGTAAACAGGAACAAGAGGTAATCTGGGGTTTTAACAAGCACAATGACTCAGAGGGACATAATTAGAACAGCAGTATACCAGTAAGGAAACACACATAAGGTGAAGACAACAACAGAGACTCCACAAAGGCAAGCTGAAACACATGGGTATAAATATTAACAAGGAAACTGGGAACACCTGGGCAGGGGAGGAGGCAGGAAGACACAGGTGGACAGGATAATAAGGGGGCAGGACTAAGGCTGGGACTGACATCAAAACAACAAGAAACTCACAAGGCAGACAAACATATGGCTGGGTAAACAATATCATCGTCAAAAAACAGGGACACAGCAGGGGACATACTAAACCATACAGTTACGGCTTTAAAACGCTTTCATTTTCCATGTAATCTTTGCGCTCCATACATTTAAACCACCTGTTAACTTATATTTTCATAATGAAATGGTCCATACTTTTTATAAAAGGTATTTTTTAATTAAATTTCATAAGAAGTTAAGACAGTTTTTGTTCTGACAGGGACGATTTGTTCTGATATCATCATGCTTTGTGGTTTATCTGCACATGACATTAAGGACAATTGCAAATACACTGTATATTGACATATTTGTATCATTCATGTCAGCTTCAAAATAGCTATTTTGCCTCATACCGGACTGCGTTTGAGCTAGAACTGGATTAGATGTTTAGTCAGTCCTGTGTTTTGTGGGACATAAGTGTGTGTTCTGAGCAATTTCAGAGTACCCCTCTCCTTATCCAAGACTCAGTGCATTATTTTGTTTTTTAATAAATTCTTTATTAATATTATTGTTACTTTGACATCTTTTAGTGTACAGGGAAATCAATAATTAGAACATGGTATACTTCAGAAAGTACTATAGACTATACATGTACTACAGGTTATGTCAAAGAAAGATCCATACAAAAACCTTCAAAGAAGTACAACAGTCCTGAAGTCAGTAACACGAAGAGGCAATTAAAACCAAAGCAGGGAACTGTAAGTACAACTATAAAGTATAAAATAGTAATGAAATATAAAGAAAAGAACCAAGGAGAACAAAATGAAATAAATAAATAAACAAAAATAAATTAAAAAGCCCATAAGACCAGAGTGTGGGGGAAAAGGGGGAAATCTCCTCACATCAAATCAGTAGACTTTTGAGTTTATCCAAAGTTTGAGCCCAAAGACTAATGGTGTCTTCTCTTGTCCCAGGCTCAGTGCATTATGATGAAGGTGAATCGGAGGCCGAGAGCATCAATTCCAACATGGACATGTCCAACCCCATTTTCCAGATGTACGAGGCTGTGCGAGGCGGCAGGAACAGCCAGGGCCAGCTCATAGCCGAGCCCTTTTTTCAGCTGCCCTCCAGGAAGGACTACCCCGACTACTACCAGCAGATCAATCAGCCCATCTCCCTACAGCAGATCCGGTACAGCGGGGCTAGACCTCCCACACACTCAGCTTGATGGTCTTTAGGCAGATTATGAATGGGAGTTTTTATTGTTGAATTGTCCTGTTTTGCAATAGTAAACTGGACAGTCATTTGTAATTGGAATCTTTTAAGTCCATCCATCTGTAGTAAAGTAGAATTAGGAGACAAATATTGGTACACTATGTGGACAAAAGTATTGGGACACACCAGCAGGGATTTAATGGCCTATAATTTATGGGAATTTGTAGAGCATTTATGAGGATGTTGGACGAGAAGACCTAGCTCGCAATCTCCGTTCCAGTTCATCCCAAAGGTTGGGTTGAGATCAGGACTCTGTGCGGGCCAGTCAAGTTCTTCCACACCGAACTCATCCAGCTGTGTCTTTATGGAGCTCGCTTTGTGCACTAGAGCACAGTCATGCTGGAATAGAAAAGGTTCTTCCCCAAACTGTGTCCACAAAGTTGGAAGCATGACGTTGTCCAAATGTCTTGGTATGCTGAAGCATTAAGATTGACGTACACTGGAAGCAAGGGGCCTAGCCCAAACCGTGAAAAACAGGTGTGTCCCAGTACTTTTGTCCATGTAGTGAACATAGGCATATTATGAATAGGTTAGTTGGACATTATTATTTTAATAAGAAAATGAACAAATGTGTACAGTATGTCACTGTAGTTCATGTAGAGCAAAGCAGAAAATAATCCATTACTACTTTATTTGACTTTTCACAAAACCTTCCTGTATTTTCTGTCTCTAGAGATAAAATGAAGAATAATGAATATGAAAGCGTTGAGCAGATGGACTCTGATCTGAACCTGATGTTTGAGAATGCGAAGCGCTATAACGTCCCCAACTCCCACATCTACAAACGGGCTCTCAAATTGCAGCACATTCTCCAGGTAAACTCCCTTCATTTTCAGTCTGTTTCACATTAGTTTACTATTCCACGTTTAGTCAGACTCGAATATCAGCTCTATCATTATTACACTGAAGTATGTGGGCGCGCTTGTTTGCTCAGCTGAAGAGGAAGGAGTTGTTGAGAAGAGAAGATGAGGACGGGGACAGTATGCTGTCCTCCACTCTGTCGGATGGCGGCAGCATCAAACGAAAGAGGTAGAATCTTTTAAATCAAGTTAAACAACTTAATCTTTCAGTACATCTCTACAGTTCAAACTCACTTTTGGCAACTTTCTTATGAGCTGCAAATCACAATACAGACCAAATGTGTGAAAGCAATGTCAAGTTAGTTAAATATCATGAAAATTACATTTTTTGGGGAGACATGTTTTTAATCTTGATTCTCAAGAGTTCAGGTACATCTGATTCTCATTCAGGTGGATCTGCGAATTAGATCAACTTGATTCTCATTTGGATGTTTCTCGGTCAGGAGCTGTAATTAAAAGCTGTTTGTTGAAGTTTCCCATATAATAGATTAGAGTATTAAATATCACTGCTTGCTTCCACGTTTGGCCTTTAGGCCATACACCTAGGAATCTTTCTTATAAATCTTTGTTTACTGGACCATTTTTTCATTACATGAACGACAGCCACAAAAAGAATACCAAGAAGAATCGCATGAAGTTTCTTTACCAGGCAGTGACTGAGGCTCGAGAACCGGGCACTGGACGGAGACTCTGTGAGTTATTCATGGTTAAACCCTCGAAGAAAGACTATCCAGACTACTACAAGATTATACTGGAGCCCATGGACCTACGCACTGTGGACCACAACATCCGCGCAGACAGATACCAAAATGAGGATGCCATGCTGGAGGACATGAAGCTGATGTTCCGAAATGCCAGACACTACAACGAAGAAGGTTCCCGAGTAAGTTCATAAGAACAGCAACAAGACACAGATATACAGAGAGCGGTAGAAATAACTTCACATCAGATCATATAATAGTAATGCAGTAATAATGGTCTACAGTATAACCTGATACTGTAGCGAGGTAGACATAACGGCCCCCATTAGATTATACAGTAGTAATGCAGTTATAATGGTGTACAGTGTAACCTGTTGCTGTAAGGCGGTAGAAATAACTTCACACATCAGATTATACAGTAGTAATGCAGCAATAATGGTGTACAGTATGACCTGTTATTGTAGACATAACTATGTTAGAGGGGTAGAAATAACTTCCCCATCAGATTATACAGTAGTAATGCAGTAATAATGGTGTACAATATAACTTGTTACTGTATAGAGGCAGAAATAACTTCACGCATCAGATTATACAATAGTAATGCAGTGACACTTGTGTACAGTATAACCTGTTACTATAGAGGGGTAGAAATAGCTTAATGCATCAGATTATACAGTAGTAATGCAGTAATAATGGTGTACAGTATAACCTGTTACTGTAGTAATGACTACTGTAGAGGGGTAGAAATAACTTCATATCAGATTATACAGTAGTAATGCAGTAACAATGGTGTACAGTATAACCTGTTACTGTAGATGTAACTACTGTAGAAGGGTAGAAATAACTTCATGCATCAGATTATATCATAGTAATGCAGTAATAATAGTTTACAGTATAACCATTTACTTGCCATATCTAGCAGTTGAATTTGTGTGTACTATAAGACGCCGAGATCATATGGTTTGACTGCAGGTGTATAATGATGCTAACACTCTGGAGAAGATTATGAAGGACAAAAAGAGAGAACTCGGGCCTGCACCGGAAGATGATGACATTATCTCACCAAAACTCAAAATAAGTACGTCAGCTTTGCAAGCATAGTGGAAAATGGGCTCTGATCTATACCTTCTCATTTGCAGATGTAATGTAGGCAGTCTACATTCTTGCTGATGAAGCTGAAGCTGATGGTCATCTAGTCATGGCACAGTTTGGTAAACCTGGCAGTTAACTGCTGAGTTATTAGGTGTGTTTTGTGTTTGAAAATCCCAGCAAATACCTGATCTGGACTTCAGAACCGCAAGGATTCGGAGATTAGGAGATTCTAGGAGATTCCCACCCACCCCTGTATTAAGGAAATATTGGTAACACTTTACTTGAACTGCTCCACATGCTAATTTAATGTCATGACATTAAATATTGTAGTGTTTGTCATGACAGTATTTATTGGACATCATCCATTAAGACTGAATTTGACAGAATTAGACATCTACCATGACATATTCATGACATATTCAAGTCAATGTTATGTAGCAGAGTTCAAGTAAGACTGTTAACACTATTATACTAACATTGCTAATAATGAATGATACTTATAATATCATTAATTATTTGTAATGTTAATGAAATAAAGTGATAGCTATCAAATTTATACAGTTTTCCCCTGAACCCCAAACACTGTCAATCAGTGAAGACATGTTTGGCATCTATAGTTTCTTCTTTAGTTTTGTTCTGGAGCCATGAGGCTAATGTAGCTAAAAAGTAATTGAAGCTTAGCAAACTGCATGTCTAAATCATTACTTAGTTCATTTAAATCCTATTTAATAATTAAATAATACACGTGCTTATGTGGTTTCTAGTACTCTGAAATATTTTCTATAACGATGCCTAAAGAAAAAGCACTAGGCTTCGAGATTTGTACGAATGTTATCCTACGGTACTTGGATTATGTGATGATTTTGTTATGCAGTTTGCACAATTTTTTTCTGTATTTCTTTAACACTGTCTTCATATGTAATAACAGGAAAGAGTGGCATCTCCCCAAAGAAGTCCAAATACTTGACCCCCCTACAGCAGAAGCTGAACGAGCTCTACGAGGCGGTGAAGAACTACACGGACAAGCGTGGCCGTCGCCTCAGCACCATCTTCCTCCGCCTCCCGTCCCGAGCCGAGCTCCCCGACTACTACGTGGCCATCAAGAGGCCCATAGACATGGAGCGGGTCAAAAGCCACATGCTGGCCAACAAGTACCAAGATGTCGACGCTCTGGTAGAAGACCTGGTGCTGATGTTCAATAACGCCTGCACATACAACGAGCCTGAGTCACTCATTTACAAAGATGCGCTGGTGCTCCACAAGGTCCTCCTGGAGACCAGGAGGGATTTGGAGGGAGGTGATGATGCCCACGTCCCAGATGTCCCTCGCCTCATTCAAGATTTGATTCGAAGTCTCTTTGTGTCTGTACTGGGCCACCAGGACGATGAGGGCCGTTGCTATAGTGACTCGTTGGCAGAAATTTCAGCAGAGGATCCAGCCCACCCAGACAGACCTCCGCTCAACTTCGAAATTATAAGAGCCAACGTGGAAAAAGGGCGTTACAAGCGGCTGGACGTCTTCCAGGACCACATGTTTGAAGTGCTGGAGAAAGCAAGGCGAATGCATAGGTCTCGGAAGCATCTCTTATTTATTTATATATATTTGCATAAAGGTGTCTCTCTGATCTGAAAGAGACCTAAGATTTGGACTAGAACTGCAATATGTGGCCATTAATGGTTCTGTGCAACATTCAGAGGTTTTAAATTATTAACCGCAATCATGGGTGGTCTATATTTGTATAGCATCAAGACTGAAAGTATAATAATTGTAATATCCATAATTCTTTGTTTATATTGATACATACAGTAAGAGATTCCTAACTTTTGAATGGTAATATAGTTTGGCTGTAATTTAGTTTTCCTGGTAATATTTCCCTCCTGGACTACCAGATGATATTACAGATAATATTTGCTTGATCGTTTAAATAAAATAAGTGCATCATGGATTGTTTCCCATTGCGGTTTCTGTGGCAGGACGGACTCAGAGATCTTTGAGGATGCAGTGGAGCTGCAGCAGTTCTTCATCCGGATCAGAGATGAGCTCTGTAAGAATGGAGAAATCCTGCTCTCTCCGGCCCTCAGCTACACCTCCAAACACCTGCACAGCGACGTGGAGAAGGAGAAGAAAGAGAAGCTGCCCAAAGAGTTTGAGGAGGACAAGATCAAGAGGGAGGAGGAGAAAAAAGGTACTGAACATCATCTTTACCTGCTTCAATGTTTTTAAATTGATTAGGACTGACTAAAAAGTCTTTTTTCAAGAAATCTTAGTATCTTAGTGTAATAAAATTCAGACCAGATATACAGTAAACCCCAGACAATCGCAGGGGTTACATTCCAAGAGCACCTGCATATAGTGAAAAACCGTGAAGTTTTCATGTGGTTAAAAAAATGCCTAAAAATGCTTATTGTTTATGGTGCAAACCCTAAATATGCCCCAGATATGCTCCCAAAACACTTTAATTTCATTTTAAACTCAGCTTAATATATTACCCTTAAAGAAGGGGTACCCGTATCCGTACTGTACAGTGTACACTGAACTGCTGTCTCCCGCAGTGCTAGAATGTAAATACCAATGTTACCCCTGTATAGACTCTACTGTAATTCATGCAAGCGCGTTTTCTTTGGCATTCGCTGTTGTTTTCTTTGGTATAAGCAGGTAAATACAGTAATAATTAAATTGAATTTACAGTAATAGGAATACAGGGATTTACGAAGAGCAAAACGAAAAACACTCGAGATGCTCCACAGGGGAAATTCTGGACTGCAGCTGCATTAAAGGTCAGCAGCCAATCAGCAGCAAGGAGAAATAAATAACGTTCTCGGATTGGCTACTTTCAAACCTCCCGCCTCTGAGTACAGCGGCATTTCACCATCCCAAGACGTGCTTTCTGTGTTCTCTGGACAGTACTAAAAATTTTATAGTTATATTTTAGATGGAAATGTAGCTGAATTACGTTAATATTTATGTTACAAAATGAGCTAATTATATTTTTCTTAATAATATAGCACTAAAATGCATGAAAAATTATATATTGGCACGAAAAAAGCTGTAAAATCTAGGCCTCGTCTGCCACGCCCCTTCGTCCTCGTGCTGGTTGTTTGTTTGGGCGCGGCACTGAGCAGCGGAGGCTCATTCCGTTCAGGTGTCTGATTACCTTGCTAAGGACAAGGGGGAGTGGCGGACAAGGCCCGGACGTCACAAAAGAAATTTGGAGGATATCTGTGGTTTCTGAGAACAATCATTAGTTCGGTTCTCAGAAAAAATCCGCGAGAGACTGAAGCCGTGACTGCTGAACCACATATAAGTGTTGTTTACTGTACAACATGTAACCCCTTAAACTCTGAGCAATCATTGGCGAGTTCCTTTTGCTACTAACATGCATTAAATTTGTGCTTACGGATGAGTAATTCATAGTTGTTACAGAATAATAATCCTAGAATTTAAGGCGCCAGTGAGACATACTCTGCATTCCTTTTACTTCAGTAAAATCCCTCTAGTATAAGTGATTGCATATAATCGCATACTAATGAAACCTTGAATGATTAATCTCTTATGATCTGGATCTTTCTCTCCACAAAACATCTCCATTTCCTGACTGCAGAAGCAGAGAAGAGTGAGGAATCTTCTGGGGGTGCATGGCAGGGAGGTCTTCAGCGTACATACAGTCAGGACTGCAGTTTCCAGGACAGAATGTATCATGTGGGCGACTACGTTTATGTAGAACCTGCTGAAGCAAATCTACAGCCCCACATCGTCTGCATAGAGAGGCTGTGGCAGGATGACACAGGTACACACACCAATCACCAATCACAGACCCACTAATTCACAACAAACACACCTAAATAAATTCCTGAAGAAATCGGATCAGGTATGAACATTAACCGAGAAACTGAACAGTAGCAGCAGTTCCTATAATCCATACTGGACAAAAAACCTGCTCCTGTATGTGACTGGTTTTATTAACATAGTATAAAAAGCAATATTCAGTGGCTTATTGACATGCATTTCTTCTCCATTCGCTGTCAGGGCTCTGGCATAAGAGCCAGTGGTCACTCTGATATAGTCGTGGGTGGGTCAACCGTGGATAAAGACTCTCTGAACAAATGTAATATACCTTGGCTAGCATTAGTTTTATATTTTCAGTGGCATGGTAGATATGATGGTAATGAATCATTAGCTGTAAGAACAAAACAAACAACAATATCCAAGCTGCTTATCGCAGTCAGAGTCATGGGGGTGCAGGAGCCCATTCCAGTGCTAACAGAGGAAAAAACAGTCAAGATGCACAGACAAACACACTTACATGATCCCAAACATTACATGATCCCAAACATGAATTAAGAATGCAAGAAATTCCACAAATGAACTCTTGCCGAAGAACACCTGCTAATTAAATACCATTCTAGGATTCCTCATGAATCTGACTGAAAAAATGCCAAGAGTGTGCAAAGCTGTCATCAGAGCAATAGGTGATGTTTCCAGTATTAATCTGCAATGTAGCCAATAATAAAAACAAAGGAAATCGTTGAATGGGAAGGTGTGTCCAAACTTTTGACTGGTAGTGTACAGTTCACCTGATGTGCCAGTATTCCCCTTTTTTGTCTTGTAATTTCAGTGATGCTCCACTTTAAAGTGTCAGACTAAACTAATAATAACTGCTTGGATCCAGAACTAAAAATTCCCTTTTCAGTGTAGTTAATATGTGGCTAGAAAAGTGTAACTTCTTGTTACTTTAGCTCAAAGAGGATCTGGATGAAATCTGTGTTTTTACTGAATGTATGTTTTCACTGTAGGAGAGAAATGGCTTTATGGCTGCTGGTTTTACAGACCCAGTGAAACCTTCCATCTCGCAACGCGCAAATTCCTTGAGAAAGAGGTGTTCAAAAGTGACTACTACAACAAAGTCCCTGTCAGCAAGATTCTGGGCAAATGTGTCGTCATGTTTGTTAAGGTAGAGTTGAAATTAATGAACATTTTTCAGAAGCATTGGAGAACAGTTGTTGCATTGAACATTTTCTACTCTTTTTAACATTTTCCAAAGCTTTTGGGAAACCGAGCCCTGATTGTTTGGTCTGTTTTACTGGTTGCGGTTTCAGGAGTATTTCAAGCTCAGCCCTGAGGGCTTCAGACCTGAAGATGTTTTTGTCTGTGAATCCCGTTACTCTGCCAAGACCAAGTCTTTTAAGAAGATCAAGATGTGGACCATGCCTTTGAGTTCAGTGAAGTTTGTGCCTCGCGACGTGCCGTTGCCTGTGGTCCGGGTGGCCTCCATGTTTGCTCCAAAACCAGATGCTGAGAAACCTCCAGAGCCAGCAGAGGACAGCAAAACTGTGGCTTCCATTATCGATAAGGTGATGATCAGACTGAGGCAACAGATTTATGGGATTTCTAAACATTCATTTCAATTGAAGCAATGGTTAAAGGAACAGTGGCACTCTAAATACATACAGTCAGGTAACAAGCTTATAGCCATTACCTATAATAAATAATAAGCTTATAGCCATTTTCTATAATAATAAGCTTATAGCCACCTCTTACCAACAAGAGGCTCAAAATATCACACTCTTGCCTGTAACTACTAATCTCACAGACATTCTTATGTGGTTTATGACACTGCATGACGTACTGTGAGTTATAGAAATGGACAAGGGTATGTAACGTAGATAAAAACAGTAGCAGTGATTTTGTCCATTTTTATAGATATCAGTGTCTAGTAGTCAGTGTACAAGCAAACTTACATTGGCAAGTATGCCTGCATTCAACGTCAAGGTAAAGTTGTGTAAAATTGAACTTCCTCTTTTAGTGGTCACTTACATTGTACTGTGTTGTTTTCTCATGGAAATGTTAGACATGTGGTTAATTTTGAGTTTTTGTGCACTTTTATAACTGTAAAATGTGAAAAAATGATTTAATTGTGTGCTTTGGAATGTAATGTTCTATCTGCAGGAGAAGGAAGACGTTCCTGTGGAGGTTAGCAACGGCGAACCAGGCTGCCAGTATTATGAGCAGCTGTGTTACAATGACATGTGGCTGAAAGTGGGCGACTGCGTATACATTCGCTCTCACGGCCTGGTGCGCCACCGAGTGGGCAGGTATAGCAAATGCATTCAGCAAGATGTTATTATTTGATGTTTCTGATTTCATGCAATAAGACTTAAGACTTGATGGCTTAAGTGTGATCTTGTAATTCCTCACTATGCCCAGGGTAATTTGTCATTGAAATTATTCGGCATAATTATTGGACAGTGCCTCTCCTCCTGTAAACATGATCCCTAGAAGAGTTCTGTATGGACTGTTTTGTGATGCATAATGATACTGTGGCACAGCACTATAAGCTGATCTACTTGTGGGTCTGTGACTGTAACAGGATAGAGAAAATGTGGGTGCGAGATGGGGCCGCCTACTTTTTCGGGCCCATCTTCATCTACCCTGAAGAGACTGAACATGAACCTACAAAGATGTTCTACAAAAAGGAAGTGTTCCTTAGCAACCTGGAGGAGTCCTGTCCAATGACCTGCATTACAGGTATGCTTCAAACCTCCTAGTCCTTCATGCATCCTTTTTGGGCTTATAAAGTTAAACTTACTATTATTATTTTAGTTCAATGCTTGGGCCCCACCTCTCAGTTTGGTGTCCAAACTACTTCAAATCACTTGATGTAACCCATTAGCTGATTATGATGTGCTGATGGGTGTTGCACAGAATCTCATTGGATGTGCCCTGATCTTTAGTAGTCATGGAAATATTGATTGAAAGTCAGTGTTACAGTTTGCTGTTCTATATGGAACTAGATTCTAGTACCCTCTCCCATAACTGACTTGTCTGTTCCTCAGGGAAGTGTGCGGTGTCGTCCTTTAAAGACTACCTGTCATGCCGTCCAACCGAAGTGCCAGAGGAAGACGTGTTGCTTTGTGAGAGTCGTTACATTGAAAGCGAGAAGCAAATGAAGAAGTTCAAAGGCCTCAAACGCTTTTCACTCTCTGCCAAAGTGATAGAGGATGAAATCTATTATTTTAGGCAAGTTACAGATATATATGACTTGATATAATAATTATATGCATACAAGCACATGCACACGCACACATACAGATATAATTTCTTTACATTTTGCTTTAAATCAACTTTTTAGTGCAAAAATACTATTTTATGCCTGCCAAACTCTTATCTTTGGTATATTGTAAGTGAAATCAAAAGAACTACATTAAATGACAAATGTTTTACTGTGACAGGCTGCAAAGTGCCCAAACCTAGATAAAGGTGTTCTAACCACTCAGCAATCAGCACCACCAGTATACTGATCACCTGTTATTACCGATTACACCTGCACGTTTCTTCACTGGTAAAGCCTAAAGTCTGGATTTTGTTAGGACTTAAGTCTACGACTCAACTGTCAGAATAAGGCAGAATAAGGTAGTTCTCTTCACTACAAACTCTCTGGTAGTATACAAACACACTCTAGTGCCTGAGTACCCTTTTAACATTAGTGTGAAAAATGATTTACTTGAATAATAAGTAAATAATTTAGGTTATAAGTAGTCTGTTCTAGATAGTGGCTTAAGGGCTAGTGTTTTTCCACTGCCGGCAACAATAATAAGTGGCTCATTGTTGAGATACCCTTAATGTTCTGATGCTAAAGGGAGATGCCTCATAGTCCCGTGGTAACATTTGTCACTTACTCATTTCTGCTTCTGTGACAGAAAGCTAATAGTGCCTCAGAAGGAGCCGTCTCCCCTGCTGGACAAGAAAATCGAGGAGCTGGAAGCCAAGTTTGCAGACATGACGGATGAGGAGCTGGAGGACCTTGGTGACGATGATGGTGAAGGCTCAGATGCCCAAGGCCTGCCTCAGCTGCAGACACCACTCTCCAGTGATCTGGACATTATGCAGTATTCTTCTGCACAGGTGGGTGGAGCCTTGTCAGACTTTGTTCCTCTGTCGTCACCATCATCATTACATGAAATGCTGTACATTTGACTATATAACAGTATACTCACTGTTTTGTTTTAGTATCCAGAGAGTTGTATGCAAAACATTGGGTACTTGTCCTCTACAGAGAACATATCTCTGTACATTTTCCTGGAAAAGTACTGTTTATTTGCTGAATATCTGGAGAGAGAAAATAAAAATGAGCTATTTCAGTGTGTCAAATTGAGAAGGACTTTTTTATAACAAATTATGTAATTTAACTGTGAGTTTTCAGACTTTTACACACAACCTATACTGCCCATTAATGACTGGTAATGACTATGAATTGTACAGATTACAGAGTGTGTCCAGTCTTCTGTCATGTTATTAATGGCTCGACAAAAGCTTGCATTCACCACATCCTTCACTTTGTTTTTGACAGTCCACACCCAAGTCCATTAAAGGCCTTTCGAAGAAGGAGGGCTCAAAGAGGAAAATCAATATGAGTGGCTACATTTTGTTCAGCAGTGAGATGCGGGCAGTGATCAAGGCCCAACACCCAGATTTCTCCTTCGGTGAGCTCAGCCGTCTTGTAGGCACAGAGTGGAGAAACCTGGAGTCGGCAAAGAAAGCAGAGTATGAAGGTTAGTTGACAAAGTCTGTTTTTTTAAGTAAATACAAATGCATTTCCTTTCTGTGCCATTATGTCTTTCAGTGTGAAAGGTACACTATATGGACTAAAGTTTTGGGACACCTGGCCATTACACCTTAATGACATTGCATTCAAATACATAGACTTTTCAGCTAGAACAGCTTCCACTCTTCTTGGAAGGCTTTCCACAAGATTTTGGAGTGTCTGGGGGAATTTGTGCCCATTCATTTT
Organism: Hydrocynus forskahlii; assembly: GCA_037974365.1. Classification (NCBI taxonomy): domain Eukaryota; kingdom Metazoa; phylum Chordata; class Actinopteri; order Characiformes; family Alestidae; genus Hydrocynus; species Hydrocynus forskahlii. The sequence continues at coordinate 18,064,002 of JBBPCX010000141.1, read as the reverse complement.
GTAGAGCATTTATGAGGTCAGGCACTGATGTTGGACGAGATGACCTGGCTCGCAATCTCTATTCCAGTTCATCCCAAAGGTGTTGGATGGGGTTGAGGTCAGGGCTCCGTGTGGGCCAGACAAGTTCTTCCACACACAGCTCATCCAACCACTAATGGACCTTGTTTTATGCACTAGGGCACAGTCATGCTGGAATAGAAAAGGGCCTTCCCCAGGCTGGAAGCATGTTGGAAGCATGGGGTTGTCAAAAATGTCTTGGTATGCTGAAGCCTTAAGATTGCCCTTCACTGGAAGCAAGGGGCCACCTGACTTTGACTTTGAGCATATGTATACACTGGTCAGGCAATTAACCAAAACCACCAGCCCTGTATTGTATAGGTTTCTTCATGCCACCAAAACAGCCCTGACCTGTCAAGGCAAGGACCTTTGAATATATGCTGTGGTATCTGGAACCAAGGCGCAGCAGATCCTTTAAGTCCTGGAAGTTGCAACGTCAAGTCTTGACAGACTAGTTTGTTCAACGTGTCCCACAGATGCTCAATCAGACTGAGATCTGTGGAAGTCAGAGGCCAAATCAGCACCTTGAACACTTGTCATGTTCCTCACAGCGTTGCCGAACGGTGTTTGCAGTGTGGCAGGATGCATTGTCGTGCTGAAGGAGGCAACTCACATTAAAAAATATCGCTACCGTTGTCTACAACAATGTTTATGTAGGTGGTACATGTCAGAGTATCATCGGCATGAATGCAGGACCCAAGGTAGAGCATTGCCCAGAGCATCACATGACCTCCTCTGGATTGTTGTTCTTCCTATAGTGCATCCTGGTGCCATCTCGTTCCCAGGTTAGTGATGCACACACACCTGGCCGTCCAAATGATGTAGCAAAAAATGTGGTTCGTCAGACCAGGCCACCTTCCATTGCTCCATGGTCCAGTTCTGATGCTCACTTGCACATTGTAGGCACTTTTGGCTGCGGACAGTGCTCAGCATGGGTACTGTGACCGCTCTGTGTTCTGATACCTTTCTGTCATGGCCAGCATTAACTTTTTCAGCAGTTTGAGCCACAATAACTCTTCTGTGGTGTCAGGCCAAGTGGGCTAGCCTTTGGTCCCAACCTGTATCAATAAGCCTTGAACTTACATGACCCTGTCACCAGTTCACCGGTTGGCATTCTTTGGACCTCCACAAGACCTGCCATTTTGGAGATGTTGTCTAGCCATCACTATTTGGCCCTCATGAAAGTCACTAAGATCCTTGCGCTCGTCCACTTTTCCTGCTTCTAATACAGCGGTTTTAAAGTTATAGCTTATTGGTGTACACTATTCTAAAGTTGTGAATTGCTGCTTTCAGTAGTTTAAACAATTTTGTTGCAGGTACATTTCAATTTGATGCTGTTACTGATCAATCTCCGTACAGATAACTTGACAAAAGTGAAGTACAGCATTATAGTCACCAATTCATTAATAACACATATTCATTAATAACACATATGGGGTAGACCAGACATATACTGGACACAGTATTTAAGGAACAATAAGTTATATAGGAGATATACAGCACTCAAACAGTTATACTGTGATGTGACTGGTGTCTTGATCATGATCATTTGTAGATTTCTAGATTCTGAATGTATAGATTTATAGATCCAAATCAGCGTTTTAATATCTGAATGAGGAATAGCCTGGGCTTCTCAGTGTAAATCTGTGTGTGTGTGTGTGTGTGTGTGTTTCAGAGCGGGCAGCTAAAGTAGCCGAGCAGCAGGAGCGTGAGAGGGCGGCTCAGCAGCAGAACTCCCCGAGAGCAGGTACCCCAGTAGGGGCGCTCATGGGGGTGGTGCCCCCTCCGACCCCTATGGGGATGCTTAACCACAGCATGACACCTATGGCAGGTAACCCCTCTCAGATGCAGTGGATACACCTGACTGGTGCCACACAGAGCTGCAATAAGAAGCCTAACTGCTAATACGCTTCATTTCTCCAGCCATTCCTCATTCCTCCTAACTCATCCTTGGATAACGTTTTCACTGTATGTGTTTTCAACATCTGAAGTTAACAGCTTTAGAACACGATTTTGAATGCATCATACTCTTCACATCTTATTGAAGTCTCTCATTTTAAAGGAATACTTGAATGTTTTTTGGCCGAATCTCTTTCTGCCACATCTGTAGCATCCAGATTACTCCCACATTGTTCTGAGTCCTTGGGCATGTTTTTAACTCATATGCAAACATAACAGAAGTCAGTGATGAACCAGCCACTGTTGACTTCTATTGACAGTGGCAGCTGATCATATGACGTAGATGAGGCAGACAGAGATCAGAATGAAAACAATGACTATTCCTTTAAGTTACTCAGCGGCATGTGCATGTATTCTAACAGTCCATGTAACTCTTAGTTCTTAGAAATATGTTTTGCTGCCATGTACCAAGCCAATAAACAGTCTGTCTCTTTTGTTAGGCACATGCATGGATTTCACTCCCCATAACTAGCTGCATGTTTTACTGATGCATGGATCTCTTGTGTTGCCATCTTCCCTCCCCTCGCTCCTCAAAAGGCATGATTGGTAGCTACCAGCCGTCCATGCTGAGGCTGCCAGCTCCCGTTGATAGGACTGTTAGTATGGCTGGCATGCTGCCACATCACATGGAGGTGCCTGTCTTACCCCACCACCTCCTACTGGGCATGCCCACTTTGCCAGGCATGCCGTACCCGGGTAAGGACAGCTCCACAGCCACATGCCCCCCCACCACCTCTGCAGTTGCTTCCTGTCTGCCTCTCTAACTCAAACTGGAGGGGCTACCTGTACCATAGGCTAAGGGGCTTGCGCTAACCGTCCCATAGAAATCTGGATTACAGTTGATGCCACGTTTGAGGATCCTGTCATCCTCTTTTGAAATCAGTGATCAGCTAAAATATGTAGTAATACAACTGTAGTATCCAGTATTACACTCTAGAAGCAGACTTAAACATTACAGAATAAACATTGTTATCCTTGTTTCCTTATTATTCTCATCCTTATTCAGAATAGAATAAGCATGCAATTATCCAACTAACCTGTAGTTGCCATCAGGTTACAGTGCCTTCACTGGGGTATTTTCTCACTAGACAAAGCACAGACTTGTGCATTAATGTATCGGTACATCATTGTTTGTCATGTCTAGTGAACCACAACTCGGTCAGTGCTCTCTTTCAATGTGCATGCTGTGGCTGCTTTCACAGGAATCAATGGAATGGCCCCTGGGACTGCAGGGAATGCCTTTGGAGCTCAGGTAATATTTAAGAAAGAGCACATGCTAATGCTCTTCAAAGCGATTCCCTGGCCAAAAATGTACACAAATTTCTCCTTAACCAAAATATAGCAGCTCAGCCAAAATGAAGATTTCATGCCTAAAACAACACACACTTGCCTCGGACAATGTCAAGTCTTTAGATATTCTCAGGTGGACTTACCTGTATGGTTTCTGTGACTGTATGACAAACTGGTACATACAAAAAATAACAAACACACATTGCTTAGCTGTAAACAGTAGTACGTCTTTGAAACTTGAATTTTATCCATAGTTTCGTGCAAAGCAAAAGCAAAAAGCAGACATCAAACCGATCTTGTGTTATTGGCTACATTTGAGTGATGGGGGAAATTGTATACATTTGATTCGAAGCATCCCTTAATTGGATGACATCCCAATTGTTACCATGTAAAAAGATAAAAATGAAGCTTGTAAAGTCTACAAATCGCTACTGATCGCTGCTGATGGTACCTTTATCACAGACTACAGACACAGGTAGACTTGTCTGTATGGTTTCTGTGACTATATGACAAACTGTTACATATCACATCTGTCACATGTGTCCCTGTAGGGGGGTGTGATGGGTCCCAATCAGCAGGCTCCACCGCCCTACCCTGGGCAGGGGCAGGTGGGGCAGCCTGCCCTCCAGCAGCCCTCTACTCCCATATTTGTGGCTCCACCACCCAAACCACAAAGACTCCTGCACTCAGAAGCTTACCTGAGATACATAGAGGGACTCAATGCAGAGTCCTCTACCGTCAGTAAATGGGACCAGACACTGTCTGGTAAGTTCTCATAATATTTTCAATGCTTTCTTCTTTAAGCCACATTATATAAAAGGGATGGCTGTGATACTCACACTGTGGTGTTCCGGATGGTCTGCATTAATATGTGATGTTTACCTTAAGGAAGCTGGCCAGTGGAGTCTTAAATACCAGTGGTAAAACCTATGCAAGCTCCACATTAGTCAAGTCAATAAGGTTAAATGTAATGCTTATGTGACAAATAAGCAGTTCCATGTAGCCAACTGAATGCAAGCCATTGTAGTCACAATTAGGGGAAAAGACAATGGTCATACTTCCCAGGACCATCCACATGCACCACAGGCACACTTTGTGTTTTGATCCCACCTTGAATAACATTGGCTGATTTTTACTTCAAATAGAATAAGATAAGATAAGCCCCTTATTCATCCCCTTACAGTTACAGCAGAAAAGTGGGCAGTACAAGAGAAGAAACTAGAAGCAGCTTAACCTATAATTCAATAAATAAAAACTATACAATGTAAATATAACAGTATCATATAATATGTATATACAGCCATGGAAAAAAATAAGAGACCACTTTTCCCCTTTTTTCTGTTCACTGTTTGTACAATTTGCAGCAGTGTGTGTGTGTGTGTGTGTGTGTGTAAAATGCACAGGTTGATATTCTTTTCTGAACTATTGCAGTGCGAGCTGTGTAAAAAATAAGAAATGAATTAATATGTGTTGTGAGTGCAGTAGTACTCCAAGGTATAATGCATTTCAATGTATTAAATTTTCTCCAAACATTTTTTGTTTGGAATTTTGAATCACGTGTAATCAATTGTGTATAAAACAATAGCAACATGCATATTTTACACAGACACACTCCCACGGAAAAAAAGGATCCAGTCCCTTTTTTTGTCTATATATATGTGTGTGTGTGTGTGTGTGTTTGTGTGTGTGTGTGTGTGTGTGTGTGTATG
>JBBPCX010000141.1:18043947-18058887 GCA_037974365.1 Hydrocynus forskahlii | reverse complement strand
GGGGTGAGTGCGGTAGAGTGTGTGTGTGTGTGTGTGTAGGAGAGTGTGTGTGTGTGTTTTTGTGTGTGTGTGTGTGTGTGTTTGTGTATACACTAATTCAGCATTGAAAGCAATGCTAACAGGCTGAGTTATTCCTCAATTTCTATTCTTCTTATGTGCATAATAGCAGTTTGGACCCTCTGATTGGTCCTAGTGTCAAAGCACATAGTATGGTAAATTCGTATTAGCATTATAGCTCCTGATGCAGCCATTTTGAGTCAGTAGGTATCCATCATAGTTTCAAGGGGAACAAAACATGAACCAGTTTGATAATTGAGCCAGAAATGATTAAGTTGTCTTTTTTTATATTTCAGCTCGTAGGAAAGATGTACGTCTGACAAAAGAACAAGAAAGCAGACTTCCTTCTCATTGGCTGAAGAGCAAGGGGGCTCACACCACTATGGCCGACGCTCTGTGGCGACTGAGAGACCTAATGCTGAAGGACACTCTCAACATTCGACACACTTACAACATCCAAAACATCTAATGGAAGAATGTTAAAAGGATGTCCCGCACCACACAGTTTAGAATTGTCCATAATTTGACTCACAAAGCTTGATAATTAGCTGAAACTAGTTAAGTCAGACATTCATAAACCAAGAAAACACTAAACTGTGCCTCCAAGGACTGGTGTGTGACACCACTGATCTAAACCATTCCTCGTTGTTCTCTAATACTTGTCATCGGTAGCATTTTAATGTGTCATTTTGTAAGACAGTAATTGTACTCTGAAGACGTTGTTAGTGGTGTAAGTTCATAGCACTTTGAATGCGATTGCATTTTAGTTAGTTATTAACAGATGTTCTAAAATAGACAAACATTTTCATAAAATGTTGTAAAACTTCACCTGTTGATGCCTTCATCACTTGTTTTCCATTAGTTGTTTGAAATTAGTTAGGTTTGTGACAGCAAATTATAAAATGTTCCTTATGGCCAGCGGGCATTTTGAATCCAGCTTAGGTTCACTAAAGTGGTTCCCTACGTAAGGTAGGTGATTTTTTTTTGTTTGTTTGTTTGTTTGTTTCATAAAAAGTCAAAATTTTCATATCTTTCAGAGCAGATACATTTGCAGCTGGCTTAGTGTTTCAATAAACTGCCATTCACAGTACTTTCTGACCTTTCTATTTCTTATAATAAAAATGTACACTTGTCTATGTATATAGAGGCCTATATATATATATATATATATATATATATATATAAAATATGGACTATACAGACAAAAGTTTTTCTGGATTTGGGCTTGGCCCCTTACTTCCAGTGAAGTCCAATCATAAGGCTTCAGCATAACAAGACATTTTGGACAATCCCATGCTTCCAACTTTGTGTAAACATTTTTTGATCCTGGAGGAAACTAACTATTGGTAACATTTAAGATATGTCCAAAAGTTTGTGGACACCTGCTCATCCATGACATCACCAGAAAATATGTGTTTATAGGGAATTAACAGGTAATACTCCCACATGACTCTAACCTTCTGGGAAGGTTTTGTTGGTTTTGTTTTGTTTGCAGTGGCTGAATATAATTGTATCCTCACAGCAGCACTGGTGAGATCAGGTACCAATAGTGATGGATGATTACTTTTGAGTCACAAACCCCACTTCAACCAAATGTATGGAAGCGCCGTCTCTCCAGTGAATGTAGTTCCAAATGTTCCACTACTGGGGGCTTTTGTGTCCTATTAACCAATGCTTGTCACTAGGCATGGCAACCATAGGCCCATACACTATATCGGGGTCCCCAAACCTGTCCAGAAAGGGCTGCTGTGGGTGAAGGTTTTCGTTCCAACCAAAGAGACCCCTGCACTATATGGACAAAGGTATTGGGACACATCTGTTTTGCAGGGTTTGGGCTAGACCCCTTACTTCCAGTGAAGGTCGATCTTAATGTTTCAGCAGCCCAGGACATTTTGGACAATGCCATGCATCCAACTTTGTGGACACGGTTTGAGGAAGGCCCTTTTCTATTCCAGCATGACTGTATCCCAGTGCAAATAACAAGTTCCATAAAAACATGGCTGGATGAGTTGGGAGTGGAAGAACTTGACTGCCTTGCACAGAGCCCTGAGATTGAGAGGCAGGCCTTTTTCGTCCAACGTCAGTGCCTGACCTCATAAATGCTCTACAGAATGAATGAGCACAACTTCCCACAGAAACTTTTGTGGAAAGCCTTCCAAGAGGAGTGGAAGCTCTTATTGCTGCAAAGGGAGGCCAACTCCATATTAAAGTCTATGGATTTGAATGCAATGTCCATAAAGTCCCTGCTGGTGTAATGATCAGGCGTCCCAATACTTTTGCCTTTAGAGTACGCCTCTATATATATGTATGTGCACTGTATTATTAATTAAATCCATGTTCTGCTCCGAAAAACACATTTGGGCCACAAGAACATTTCTATCGCCCCATTCATCATATAATTTTGTAAAACTGCATCTGAAAGGAGGCAAGTTTTTTTTCCCCTCCTGATGGGTCGCCCTGCTGTTGCGTCACTGCCTGCAGGACCGAGTGAAGCGTCATCCTTCCCGGCTCCGTCCCTGACCCGCCACCGCTCCGAGATCCTCAGAGTGTGGGGAGGCTTTAGTGAACCATGCAGAGAAGAGGAGCTCTAAGTTTTGTCCCCTGTCTGTTGTTCTCTCTGGGCTGCCTGCTGCGGGGCGCCGGGGCGGACGGGCTGGTGAATGAGGAGGTGAAGCGCACGGTGGACCTTAGCACACACCTGGCCAAGATCTCAGCAGAGCTCCTGCTGGCCAACCAGGGGGGCTCTCCGGTGCACAGCTTCACCCTCGCCCTGGAACCCGAACTCGGGCCTCACCTGGCCTACATCGGTGCTTCTGTGAGTAACGAGAACCTCAGAACCTGGACCATAGCCTGTTAGCTTAGCCTGCTACAAATGTGTGTGTAAGGTGTCCATTTGTCACATGTGAACGCACCACACCACAGGGTGAATTTTTCTACATTTAAGTCATTCACCAAGTGAAGCAGTGGACAACCAGTGACCCAGCAGTGTGTGGGGACCATACCTCAGTGGTGTCACTAATGGTCCTGGGATTAGAACCCACGACATTCTGATCACAATGGCAACGTCATAACCACTAGGGACAAAGCTTTTCTGTCTAACCAGGACTAACTAATCTAAGCTTATATTATAAACTCAGTATTTTGCATATTTTTGGTGCAGTTTTAAGTGCAATACATTAATTACATTCATGTTATAGTGCAAATGTCCCTGTTTCTGCAGCAACCAGTGTTAGCATTAGCATTCCCCATTCAAAGGCACTGTCTTTAGCTAACGCTGCTCTACCTCGGATATTTAGCTCATAAATGTCTTCAGAATGATAAACTTGAGCTCAGAAATGTGGTAATATTGTAAGGATATAGATGAGGAGGAAATTTGTGAATAATGCAGTTAGTGGTGGTGTTTAATCATTTTGTGTTACAGTGCAAAGTAAACATGCTCGTTTCTGTAGCATCCAGTTGTTAGCATTAGCATCCCCCCATTCAAAGGCACGGTCTTTAGCTAACGCTGCTTCAAGCTTGGATATGCTTATTTATTTATGCGTATCAGATGATTTATTTCTTCAGAATAATAAACTTGATAAGCTCAGAAATATACCAAGTTTCTAATTGGTGTATTATGCAGTTATGGATTTTATTTAATGCTTTATGATGTGTCAGTTAGCATTAGCTAGCACTCTTCCGGCCTGGTAGTGTCTTCAGGACACGTCAGCGCTTCCTCCTGCTCTCATTCATTCTGTATTTCTGCAAATGTATTTATTTGTTTCATGTCAAATTTATATGCAGCCGTCCCAGCTCAGTTTATATGTGAGTGTTAATGCTTAAAGCGTTTTAGGGCTTTCCATGCTTCCGCATTGCTCACATAGACCCACACAGACCCACACATCCAGGCTGCCCTTTTAAAATGTGGCATACACTATATGGACAAAAGTTTTGGGACGTCTGACCATTACACCAACACGAACTTTAATGACATTACATTCAAACACATATACTTTAATATTTGCAGCTATAGCTTCCACTCTTCTTGGAAGGCTTTCCACAAGATTTTGGAGTGTTTATGTGGCAATTTGTGCGCATTCATTCTGTAGAGTATTTCTGAGATCAGGCACTGATGTTGGACGAGAAGGCCTGGCTCACAATCTCCGTTCCAGTTCAGCCCAAAAGTGTTGAATGAGGTTGAGGTCAGAACTGTGTGGGCCAGTCAAGTTCTTCCTCACCGAACTCATCCAGTCATGTCTTTATGGAGTTTGCTTTGTGCACTGGGACACAGTCACGCTGGAATAGAAAAGGGTCTCACTCAAACTGTGTCCACAAAGTTGGAAACATGGTGTTGTCCAAAATGTCTTGGTCTGCTGAAGCATTAAGATTTCCCTTCCCTGGACGTAAGATGCCTAGCCCGAATCCTGAAAAACAGGTGTGTTCCAGTAGCACTTTTGTCCATGTAGTGAATGATCCTGTGATTGCTATGCCCAGCTTTGAACTGTGGAGCATAGAACTGCATTCACTGATGTGATGGAGCTCCTTCCACACTTTTGGAATTGGTTGGAGCGGGGTTTGTGATCCAAAACCAATCATCCATCACCATTCATACCGGACCTCACTTATGCTGTTGTGGGGTTAAAACTGCCTTCGGCCACTGTTCCAACATAACTTTCTCAGCAGATTAGATGTGTGGGGTGTATTTTCTGTTAATTCCCTTTAAACATGTAATTTCTGATGGATGAGCAGTTTTCCAACCTTTGGACATGTGAGGTGTAAATAAGCAGTTTCCTCCAGGATCAGTAAAGTTTTCATATTCCGAAAAGAGGCACTGGTAAAATGAAAAACGAGTTCATGCAAATCAATGCTGTTGCTGAACAAGTTTGGCCATAATTTCTTTGCATTTTCCAAACTGAAGTAAGGTATTGACACTCGGTGTCTGTGCTGTGTTGTACACAGGTGAAAGGTGAAGAGGAGGAGGATGAATCTCTGGAACTCAAGGAGACAGCCCTGCAAGGACGGAGGTGAGCATTATCTACAGAGGGCAAAAAGGTGTTGATGAAGGTGACTGAAAAGTGATGATGGAGTGTGGGAGAAAAGTTATCGGACCACATGAGTAGCCCGCAGACCTGTTCTAAAAATAGCACAACTCACCAGTGACCAGCTTCTAACATTTAATTTCATCCTGTTGCTATTGTTCTTTAATCACATTTGCATTTATATAGATTTGCAAATGACAATATCTAAAAACAAAGCATTTAAAACATGTTTATTGTAATGAAGTTTAGATAAGTTTAGGTAAAATCTTTTCTAGTGTATCAAACTTCGTATGGCTTGGTACCCTTGAGGGAGGTCTCAGTTTCGAAAAGGTTAGATGTTCTTCAGCTCTCAGACTACATCTTACAGTGGAATATTTTGTTGTGCATTAGTACATCACATTAGTGTGTCCTTCACAAAGACCATGTCAGTGACCAGTTGATTTGGTTGACTAGGGCAGCCTTACTCTGTAGTAATTCTGTTTGCTGAACTATAGTATCATACTGAAGATGAGAAACACGTTTGATCCTCAGTCACCCCTCTCTTCCTCGTGCAGTGGTACATTCTTCCAGGTGCAGCTGCCCTCCGCTCTTGCAGCAGGCGGAAAGCTGCGTGTTAAGGTGGAGACGGTGCTGACCCACGTGCTGCGCCCCTTCCCCACACACATCACCCAGGCTGAGAAGCAGCTGGTGGTCTTTCAGGGGAACCATTACCTGTACTCACCCTACCCCACCCGCAGCCAGAACACCCGTGTGCGTCTGGCCTCCAAAAATGTCGAAAGCTACACCAAGCTGGGCAACCCCAGCAAGAATGATGAAGTGATTGAATACGGCCCGTTCAAGGATGTACCTCCTTTCAGCCAGGTAAGAATGATGACGTGCTTTGATTTTACTGGTGGGTGCAGGTATGGCTCAGTGCTAAATGATGAAAATGTTGCTGTTAGTGTGAAATGTGTGACTCTTTAAGTATAATATAATGTGATGCATGCAGGTTTGAGTGGCCAGACGTTCTCTTGAAACAAATGAACCACATTTTAGTCCATTTTATCATGGAACTTGCACTGATTAAGTGTGCAATTCTAAATGTGCAGTAGACTTATCCTGTGAATATCATTACTCATGTCAATATTACTTTTATACTGTTGATCTCTGATGTGCAATAACATACACCTAACCACCATTTGTGTTAATAGTAATTCACTTGTATGTAAGTTACTTATCTGTTGTAGTTATACCCCAGCATTGATGTATATATCATAGTGTATTTCTTATTGAGTATTTTCAGCCGAGGATTTTTTTTAAATTTATTTAGACTTTATATTTTATATTATTCTTGTCTCTGTGTCTGTGTGTTTGTGCAGTTGTAACATAAGCAATTTCCTCCGGGATCAGTAAAGTGTTTTAATTCTGAATTATTTCTGGAGACCCTGACTGAGTTTTAGTACTGAAAGCTTAGTTTTACTGTAGCTGAGACTTCACTGTAGAATGTGGGCTGTGTATCCTGCAGGACACCATGAAGATCCACTATGAGAACAACAGCCCCTTCCTCACCATCAGCAGCATCACACGCACCATCGAGGTTTCTCACTGGGGCAACATCGCCGTGGAGGAGACCATCGACTTGAGACACACTGGAGCTTACCTGAAGGGACCCTTCTCCCGCTATGATTACCAGAGGCAGTCCGACAGCGGCATCTCTTCTGTCAAGTCCTTTAAGGTGTGCTGGCACAGAGTAAACACTACTTGGCTCTACAGCTATGAATCTAAAATGGCTAACAAGTATCTTGCCAGCTAACACCATTGCCTAAAACATCACATACATACATCAGATCTCACTGATCACAAATTTCCATTTGGTTAAGCGACTGTAGAAACTATTGCTAAAAGGTCCAGTCCATATACCGAAACAGCAACAAAATTAGCTTGTTTTGAATTTTGAATTTACATTTATCAGCCTATGCAGCCTATAGCAGTATAACCCTTATCATTCACATCAGTTGTTATTAAATTTGAGTGAGTGAGGGGGAAAAAAAATATATATATATATATATATATATATATATATATATATAGTTTCTGTCCATCATGGATTTTAAAACCTGCCGTCTCTGAGTACAGCTGACTGTGACGTCCGCGCCCGTCTGCCACGCCCCCTTGTCCTCGTGCTGAGTTGTTTGTTTGGATGCGGCGGTTACCAAGGCAGTCTGCTCAGCGCAGCCCCCAACATAAACAACCCAGCACGAGGACGAGGGGGCGTGGCAGACAGGGCCCGGACGTCACAGTCAACTGTACTCGGGCAGGAGGTGTGAAAGTAGTCAATCCAAGAACGTTATTTATTTCTCCTTGCTGCTGATTGGCTGCTGCCCGGTGAACTCACAATTTCAAAAACAGCCTGTTTAATTTTAAGAGTTAAAGGCAGGTTGGAAAATGGTATAAAAACGTGCTATATAAAACATAAACATTATAAGCTGATCAGGGTAAAAGTGTCTTTTTAAATTATTCATCTTGTTTTTAGAAGCCTGTTGGTTGAGCTGGATTTCAGACTATTCTTGATCATCTGTGATCTTCTATTAAATTGTATAATGACATTCCCTGTTTAGTGTAGGTTTAAGTTATGTAATGAAAACACAAAGCACTAGTTTCTGTTATATCGAACTTTCCTTTATACTCTGTTGCAAACCAGAAATTATTGCTTTTCCTGTTCTTCCACTTATGTCTCTCTTCCTCTTTCTACAGACTATTCTTCCTGCCTCTGCCCAGGACGTGTACTACCGTGACGAGATCGGCAACATTTCCACCTCTCACCTGCAGGTCCTGGAAGATTCTGTTGAGGTTGAAGTCCGCCCACGCTTTCCCCTCTTTGGAGGCTGGAAGACCCACTACATCATCGGCTACAATCTTCCCAGCTATGAATATCTCTACACCTTGGGTGCGCCCTTTTACATATTTTGCTTTGGGATGTGATGTATGAAATAGGATTTACCAGTTCTTGGGGTTCCCTGTCCTAGTGACCTAACAATATGCTTATTTTTAATGCTGTCACACCTTTTCAATCCATTAAGTAATGAATAAGCTCCTTGTGTGCTGGATCAATTGTGTGTAGAGATGGAAAAATACAAAAATATGAAGGACTAGGATTGAGAATCCCGCTGCTAACTCGGTAGCTCTTCTCCACATTTGAAAAATGTTCTGACATATTTTTGTTCCAATGCAATATTTAACAGTGCATCACTGTTTTCTCTTGCTCTACAGGTGATCAATATGCACTGAAAATGCGTCTGATTGATCATGTCTACGATGACCAAGTTATTGACCAGATGACCGTCAAACTGATTCTTCCAGAGGGAGCCAGGTATCAGACTCAAACATTTTTAACCCAGTCTTTATTGTCTTCAGGCTAGTCCACAGTAAAGTAGCTAGTAAAATAAAGTAGAGTTTATTCTGTCATACGTGAACAGCATGAAATTCGTCCTCTGCATTTAACACATTCACCAAGTGAAGCAGCAGGCAGCCAGGAACACTGCGCCCCAGGGGGGCGGTGTGTGGGGACGGTACCTTACTCGGAGGTGCCACGAGCACTCCTGGGATTCAAACCCATGACTTTCTGATCGCAAGGCGAACGCTCATCACTAGATTAGGCATTTTCCCTGAATAGAGCAAAAATGTGAATTGGCAAAGTGTTAACCAGAGCTTTCCCAGTCTATATGTTTAAACAGCGGTTTATAATTGGTGGTGGTTATACATTATTAAATTCTTATTAGCACGTCATTTTATCGCATACTCTCCCTTCTTCATTCAGGAACGTGCATTTGGACACTCCCTATCCCATCGATCGAAGCCCTGACCAGCTGCACTACACTTACCTGGACACATTTGGCAGACCTGTGCTAGTGGCCACCAAGAATAACCTGGTGGAGCAGCACATTCAGGACATGGTGGTAAGATGATCATGAAAAAGTACTGTCCTTATTTACTGTGTGAGTCTAGTCATGCTGTTTAAATGCTGTTAATCTAACAGACATGATCACGTAGTAACCACACATTTTTACATTTCTAGGTTCACTACACCTTCAACAAGATTTTGATGCTGCAGGAGCCTTTGTTGGTGGTTGGAGCTTTCTACATCCTCTTCTTTACCGTGATCATTTATGTTCGTCTCGACTTCTCCATCACCAAGGTACCAACTACAGATATTTCTTCTAAATCAAGATTTCTACAAACCTAGCAGCTACTGTATGCTAGGGATGCGGCATTATCGATATGTCTGAGTGCTGATAGGAGTATTTTATAAAATGTGAAAACTGGGACTAAATTATTAGCTTCATAGAGATATGTAACATTTTGTTTGTATATGGAGCAAAAAAAAGAAAATATTTTTATACAGTAGCATAGAATCATAGACACATTCTGCACTCACAGAAAACAATACATATCAAATATCAGTTTGAAAGATCACTCAAACCCTGTTTGATACAACACCATAAAAAAAAAAAATTGCTAATCTGCTAATATATATGTAATCCTTTCAGTATCGTTGTTCATCCCTATACTAAATCTCAGCAGTCTGCCCTGTTCCAACACACATGACAGAATTCATCAATGAAATATCAAGCTCTTTGGGCCATGTGCGCTTTTAGGGCTGGAAAATTAGCTGAAAAATGTGCAGTGTATGAGATATGCCTGGGATTTAGCCATTGCTGAATCTTCTGTAATAAAATACCTACAACAAATGTGCCCTTGATACAAATCTACTGCATGTGCTGTTTCCTCCCTTACCAAGCATATCTCCCTCTGATACCAACTTGTTTCAGATATCACAGCCTGATACAAAGGTGCTGTAGTGGCTTTATCTCCACTGATAAAAGCCAACTGCTGATATCTTCCAGTGAGGCAGACCTGTAGATAATCCCCTGAGCCAAATATACAGCTGATATCCATTCTCTTTTGTTTTTGACCCCTGATATAAAGCTACTCGAGCCATCTCTCTATTCCATGTCTCTCTCACTCTTCTTTCCTGTATTCAGGACCCGGCTGCGGAGGTGCGTATGAAGGTAGCCTCCATCACGGAGCAGGTCCTGACCCTGGTCAATAAGAGGCTCGGACTGTACAGGAACATGGACGAAGTGGTGAACCGCTACAAGCAGTCTCGCGACACCGGAGCCCTAAACAGCGGCCGCAAGACCCTGGAGGCTGAACACCGCACTCTTACCAGCGACATCTCAGCCCTGCAGGCCCGGCTCAAAGGCGAGGGCTCCGACCTGGCAGAGAAGGTACAACCAGCTCAGTTGTGAATGTGAATTACAAGGCATGATTGACTTTAATTAGTCGTGTTAGTTTGTATTGACTTAACAAGGTGTGTTGTGAAACCCTGTAATTAAACAATAGATTTTTCTCTGAGCCAGTGTGCTTAGAAGGAGAGTTCTTGGAGTGGATTGCCACAGCTATATGTAATTAGTAACTACAAGTGCACCAGTATGATACAAGGTAGAAATGTCTGTATTAGCATTAGAGAAAAATATAACATTTCCTTCTACAGGGTTAAAATGACTTTACTGTGTTTTAGTACATTATCCCAGCATCACTTCAACATTTTGCTCTTCTGCTGTCCAGTAAATTCAATGAAATATGACCATACTTTTTTACCTGCTAGGTTGATAATCGCCCATGACATATTTGTTGTGCAACATTTGCTCCTTTGGTTTTGCACTGGAGCCAACAGGCAAATGTAGCCGTCATGTAACAGAACTATCCCACCACTTCTTAGACTTGCTGGTACAGTTTCTTAAACTTAAAATCTGAATTTTGTCAGTACTTACTATAGTTTTTATCTGTGCAACGTACATTCACAGCACATCAGTCTTAAACCCTTCTTTGACTCGTTAGTAGGTGTGAATCTGAAACTTGATCACGAAACCATTTTATCAATTCAATACATTTTTTGGTGCAGCAAAAGTTGTGTGGCTGAAAATGTGACTTATATGTAATGTAGAACATTTTAATGTTTCCATTTTCTTTGTATTAGAGAATTCAGTATCACAAAAGTGTAGTATTTAAAACAAGTGTACCGATCATATGCTCTAGCCACAATGTGAGTCACAATACAGTAATACTGTACACGGTGATAGCTAAAAAAAAAATGTGGATTGCTAAAGTTTCTCTCACTTTGTGTCAGGTGGGAGAAATCCAGAAGCTGGATGGCCAGGTGAAGGACCTGGTGTGCCAGTCGTGCCAGGAGTCTGAGCGGCTCGTGGCCGGGAAGGTGAAGAAGGAGACGTACATCACGTCGGAGAAAACTCTGGCCGGCAAGAGGCAGGAGCTCATTTCACGCATCGACAGCCTCCTCGACACTCTGTAAAAACCATTACACAGCACAATACAGCTATACAGCGATTGATAGTCAGGCCAAGTCCAACTATGACCTGACCCCTTTCACACAAGCTCCCTCTCTCACACACACTTACACACTCGGTGCTGAGTCTACTTGCACATTCAAGTGAGCACACTCAGCCACCTGAAAGTGTGTGTGTTGTGCCTCCTGTCACCTCTAGGCTTTGTGAGAGGGCCTCTCGAAGTGTGCGAAGAGAAACAGTATGTCATACATTGAGATTTGCTTTTGATTCTTTAGTTTTCTGATCACAAAGCAGCAGGCCTCAGGCTTTCAGGTTTTTGTAAGCATTTCATGCCCAGCTGACTTGTTCCATTTTGTTTATGTGTGGGGTTTAACGTGGGTAAGGGGAAGTTAAGTTTTCATCGTCGCCTGTACCATTCTTCTTTCTTGGCACTTAGTTTACGAAAAAATATCCCCTTCTCTGCCCTTAAAGAAGAGCAAAAATGCTGAAGCTCTGAAAAATTAAGATGGCCTGTTTCTGATGTCATTATTTGTCCCCCTCATTTTCTGTTGGATTATTTTTCTTACAGTTTTGTATGATTTTTGTAAATGATATGCTTGCAATAGCATGAGATTGTTTGCGGGAGGAGAGGGGAATGGTGTATGTTGACGCCTTCCTCCAGTATCAAAAGTCTGAAAATCGAAATTAAATACGGTGTTCTTATTAACTGCTGTCTGGTTTCTTTTTGAGCAAAAAGTTCCTTCTAAATGGATCATCACAAATCAGAGTAGGGGAGTATTAGTCATCACTTTTCAAGTTCATGTAATCTCAGTAAGCCAACGAAACATTGATTTAATAATTCCTACCCAAGCACCTCATTCTGCTTTCAAATCTTATTTAATGAGGAAAAGTATAAATCAAAACTCTCCTCTCACAATGTGACCAGTTGGATGGCAAAACACTACTAGATGTACGTCAAAGGTAATGATTGCCCTTTTTTTTGAGTGAACAAGAGATTTGTTCTGTAAACACTGCATTTATTTTATTATTTTGATGTTTTGTCATTTCCTTTAAAATGATGCTTTTAAGAACAATGTTTATTTGGAAATTAAGAGATATTGTCAGCAGCTCTTAAAAACTATGGCAAACTTGTTCAGTTCAGTACTTGGACCTATAAAAGATAAAACCTGAGAAACTGAGCACTTTCAGAGCTGTGTAGTGAGGAGAGAATTTTCCCAACTTTACTGCGAGCCACAAGCCTGCTCATTATCGCCACAGGGGGGCGCCAATGCCATTCATGAACTCTTATTCCAGAGCACTGAGGGGCATCATTCTCAAATAAGTCTATTTCCTTGTCAACCAACTATCTAAATCTGCAATCGCGGCCTTTTAGGTGGTAAGAAGCAGCATCGTCTCCTTTTAAGCCGCAAATGAACATTTTGAATGGTCTAAATTAAATTGCACCAGAGCAGGCTAGCCGCCTGTCTGGAAATGGTGCCTAATATTTGTTCAAGGATTATCTACCCAGCACTAGATTACAGTGATAACTGGTGTGATTCAGTCCAGGTCTGCATTAGTCCCTGAGGTGAAACATTAAACCATAGATTTTCATATCTGATATTTGACATTTCCTTTAGTACATACTTGTCTGAGCACAAACCTGAAAAAGTTGATTCAAAAATCAAACTTTAAGGACAACCAAACAGTAGAGACTCCAGATAAACAATGTAAATACAAGACAAAAGTTTAAATTAGAGCCTGCATGTCATAAGAAAAGCACATGGTTGAACACATATGAGTTAAGGCCACAAAGAGAAACCCAGCCATTTTGGTCCATAGGTAGAAATTAGATAAATCCAAGGTAACTAAAGTTTCATTTCAAGCCAAATGCGAAGAGCAGACAGGAGGCCAGGCCGGGGTCTTTAGGTCACCTCAGGGTCATGCTGGTCTCGTTTCCTGAGACAAAAAAACAAGCGGCGCATTCGAGTCCACGATAAGGTGGCCATATTGTACGCGCCATACAATGATCATTCTGAAAGTACACACTGGAGGGAAGCCGAGACAATGTCCATCAGCGCCGATGCGTGGGGTTTCGAGTCGCCACAATACCGCCGATGTTGGGTGTTTAGGCTGGGAGGCCGTGCAAAACTTTCATTCTCACACATTCGCAGAGAAAGTGAGATGATGTCAGACTGGCTTTTGTTGAAATAGCATTCGATCCACAAACGGACAAAAAATAGGAATGTTTCTACTGCTTTAGTGAAAGAATGACATGACTGACAGCTGCCTAACTATTCAAATCAACAAATACACATGCTACACCCAGTACTAGGCATCCCATGTACACATTTCTAAAAATCTATGGGCTATACACACTTTTCCTGAGCATTGCTGGAAGATCACTTACATTTGTTGTGTGTAAAACTTAGCATTATTAAGTTAACATTCTCACCAAAAGTTTAATTGATTTTTTCCTTGAATAAACCTGGAAGCTGGTCTATAGGAGAAAAAGCAGCATTGCTATTGGACAATTCAAGCTTTTGGATTAAAAGGTAACCATGTTTTCAAACTTTTTTGCATCATTTGATTGTCATGTAAGTTCTGACGTGAAATATTTAATTGTGGCCTAGCCAACTCCAATTTCTTTACAGTGGTGGTTGGTCACAGTGTCTACATCGCCAACATAGTCATTTTATGTACCACCTAAAGCTATTACATGTCTTACATGTCTTCTGAGTTCATATCCAGTATGTATTGCTACTAACAGTGAAATGGTGTCAACTCTGGAAAAATGCTTTTTATTTTGGGACCCTTTAGCCATTCATATATTTTAGGCCCGAACTATCTCTAAACTGAAGCAAACCATCAGCCTATTTATTCATAGCTCCCTGCGAAGTAGATTTTAGAGGCCTTAAACTCTTCAGACGCCTGGTTCCTATCACCACCACTGTAAACAATTTGGACTCTGCATGCTCCTCTAGAATGGAGGATTTCATATCAACCTCTCAGAATGACTGTTTACACATTCGCTATTTGATCACTCACAGAAAAAAATCAAGTGGAGTTCTCCAGCTGACTGGTGACATCTTGCTTTGTGAAATATTTATTGCAAATGAACCTTTATGATGTGTGTCTGATATTTAGGCCTACTAATTCATTTTGCTTTGCCTGTGGTATATATCTGTGCTAAAACCATTTACAGCGTCGATCAGAGAGAGGCGGCCGACAGTGTGGATCTCTCTCTCTCTCTCTCTCTCTCTCTCTCTCTCTCTCTATCTATTTCTTTCTTTCCCTCTCTACCACTTTAGCTGTGTTTCTCTTTCTTCTTTCCTTATTTTCCTTCCTTGATCTGTAGAGATGGCTTTATTGCTATGAATTACAATTGACAACTGCTGCCAAAGCAATGAATGGAATGTTGATTTTAATAAAAAAGAAAAACAAGTAAATAAAACCTCCATCAGGTCCCTCTCTCTCTCTCTCTCTCTCTCTCTCTCTCTCTCTCTCTCTCTCTCTCTCTCTGTCTCTCTCTCTCTCTCTCT